>CM054184.1:53837700-54330200 GCA_028829895.1 Sinotaia quadrata | reverse complement strand
CAGCAAGTGTTAAAAGAAAAGAAAGGAACCATGACTATGAAAACTAAATCTGTAGCTTTGCACAGTATACAAGTGTTAAAAGAAAAGAAAGGAACCATGACTATGAAAACTAAATCTGTAGCTTTGCACAGTACACAAAATCAGACAATGACAAAAATAATCATTATTTAAAAGCCCAAAATACAAACACTGACTACATTTATATGTACTTATAAACTGTGATATTTAAAATTCACATTAATCTCCCAACAAAATTTTGCAAATAAAATAAATGCTTTAAGGCCTATATTGCTAAAATAAATGCTAATTCAGTAATAATAATAGAGACTCATAATAAAAGATAATATAATAACTCTATTTTCAAATAATCTAAGATAGAAAACTTGTGACCGTATGAAATATGAAAAAATAAAAGTGGAAATTACAAACTAAACAAAGCTGCCAGTCACATAATGTCTATTAAGGAAATAAACATATTTTTGCTTAAAAATCACTAGACTTGCATTTATTATTTATGATACAGTAACTCGATGAAGAACTAAATTAATGATTAACCAGAAAATTTATGTGTAAAAAGTCACAACAAATAAAATAAAGTGAACACAATGAATACAGGACAAGCAATTAACTTAGTGAAATTCCACCAATGATAGTAACCTATTATGTAGTGCAGGAAATATTAATTTTTGTTTTAAAAAATAATAGTTTTGTTGTGACAATGGAAAACTTAAAAAAAATAATACATGTATTAAGAGTGCTACACCATCTATTCCATGTTCTGATTTGAACTGTACACTGAATGTGCTCTCGTCATTCACATCAGCAAAAAGGAATATTTCATTCCACAAAGAGAAACTAAGGTTATTCAAGGCACTTGTTTTTTTTTAGAAAAAAAGAATAATAACTGTTCTGAAATATTCACATATACTATTACAGTGGAACCTCGTGATAATAAGCCATGCAATTGTAGCATGGCTCCTGAAATTTCGTATATTCATTCTCACATGAAATTTTTTTCAAAGTATGTGAGAAAGAGTATAAAAAATATATTTAACTTCATTTTGGGGACGAGATTGCATATGGTTTTCAATATACATGTAATACAATCATGGCTTGGTTCCTGCAATTTGAAATTCAAGTACGTGTATTTTCCTCCTACTGGGAAAAAATATTTTTTTAAGTATGAGAAATAGTGTGTAAAAACTAAAACGTTTATTATCATTTTGCGGAAGAGTTCACGTATGACTTCTAATATATAACAATCTGAAATTTAACAATTTCACCAGGTTCTTTAAGTGTTATGCCAAAATAAACATTATCGGAAATGTTACTTATTAATATTAATGATGCATGAGTAAAGCCATTAAGTCATCTTTGTGATGATATTCAATTAATTCTGTATACAATCGTTGCACAAACAATAGCCATCATGTTCAAACAGCATACAAAGCAGTATTTGATAAAAGATTCTCGCAATTTAATATTATATAATGTTAATAATAATAACCCGATTTTTTTACATTAGACATGAATACACATATATGTTCTTGTAAAACCCCACATTAATGCGACCCCTCTATTAACACGATTCAATTTTATGAATCCCAATTATCGCGTTATAGTGAGGTTTCACTGTACTAACATACAAACCACCATGAAAAAATATACATAATAATCTTATGTCAATAAGTAACTCTATTTTAAACAACACTTCTGCATATCAAGATTTTACTGTATAAAATTTCTAAAAAATAAATACTGATAATGCAGGACTAAGCTAAGAATATCATATACATTTATTATATAACATTTAAACAAGTTAACCAAGCTCAACCATCACAACAGCTAAAAAAGATGTTCACGCAATAACTGAATAACTCCCTAATCTGTCTCTTCACAACAAACATTTTACAAATTTTTTTTAGTAGGCCTATAGACTGTTAGTCTTTGTTAAGGTGTATTAGTGAAACTGCCAGAAAAAATATGGTACCCAGATGAAATTTTTAGTTATGATGGCCTACGCCTGGGATTTTGATTTTTTTATTTGTGTTAATTGATAACTATATTAGAGAACTATATTAAATATGAAGAAAATCACAAAGTTTGGACTTGGAGTAATTCTGTTAACACTGACAGCAAGGCACAAAACACAAAAGTCATTCTCATTCCTAACAATGGTATGCTCACATTTCTGATTGCACAAACAATACATTCTGCTTGGATTTTTCATTTATTCTTTTCACAGAATTGTAAAAGGAAAATAATTTGAGCAACTGTAAGACTGTCTCTCTTTGCCTTTGAAACAAAAATTAGATCAATTTTTTTCTGAATACATTTATTTCCCCCCCCCCCCAATAGTCTAAAGATGAAACAATATAAAAATTTTAAGTGGCTATAACTGGGAAACAAATTGTGTTTTAAAATGTAGGGTCAGCTTTTATATTGCACAAGCGAATGATCTGGTTAACTAAAAATATAATTTATAACATTAACTATCAGTCACGAGTAATCTAATGCACAAAATGAAAATCACTCAGAGATAGAACTTTTATGTTATTATTAGGCTTTACATTAAATAGTTAGTTAATCAATCAATAAACTGCCCATAAAAAGTTCTGCATAGTATGTCATTTAACACAGTAACAACCACAACAAATTTTAAGGACAATAACATAAAGGAAAAGTGAAAATGATACAATAAAAAAGTGTAGAATTCACAGGAGACCAGTTATATGTACAAATATAAGTATAAAAAATATTAAGGATTACAGGATCAGGAATGTACCCTGATATTACCTTAACAGGTTTTCAAAAGCCATTGGTTCAACATCAGGAATCTCTACTTCCTTCACATCTTCAGAAAGATCACCATAAAACATTGCGTAAAACACAGCACTTCAAATAGCTAAAACATATTTGTGTGCAGGGAACTTCTTCATTTGACCTCTTGGTCCAACACAAAATGTCACATCAGACATCAAAGGATTATTCAGCATGACTGCATTTCTGTTCCGTATACTGATTTGACTAGCTTGCCAGTTGTTTCTGCCAGTGATTCCTGCATTCTGAAGAACCATAGTTCATTATAAGCCTGTCATAGCCCACTATAGCTAAATAAATCATTTACTTTCTAACATAGTCAATTACAACCACCTCTGGTCTATTATAGGCTAAAATAGTCAACCATAATCCATGTTTAGCATATCATAGTCCATTATAGAATGTTATAGTCCACCATAGTCCATTATAGTATGTTATGTTTATAGCCCGCCAGTCCATCATAGTCCATTGTAGCATTAATTCTGTATTTTATGATAATAAACACATTAAATTTGTGCTCAGTATACATGTCATCTGACACATTTATATTTTAAATGTCTTTAATACAAGTTCAGTATTTATACACCTAAATGTGAACACACATTTTTTTTATACACAAACAGAATGGTGGAAGGGTCTTTTATTCCAATTTGCTAAAACAAGATGTACTAAAAGTTTAGGGTTAGGGTTAATGTGTCTAATAAAAGTTAACTCACTGGATGAACAAACATCAAAGCAAAATTCTGAACATTTATGTACATTCTAAATGATGAGAACTAATTTATAATATGGTCAAATAACCTGGTCCCCTATTAAGTATTATCATTTTATATCAGGTAGACATCGGATATCCTGCAGATATGAGAAGAAAAGAGCACTGGTTGTTATGGGCGCGTTTAGGCATTTTGCCTGATACAATGTATTGGCGTTTTGGGGTGCACCGCCCAGTAAAGAGTTAATATCTTATTGCTTGTTAGCCTCTCAAGAGAAACAAAATCTCTAGACCCCTCACCTGATCAAGTGGTGTTGTAGTGACTGAGCTGCCATTTCCATTTGGAGCTGATGTATTTGGTTTCTGTGAGGAGGAATCACTATCATAACTGTCTGAAGAGCAACTATTGTTGTCACCAGCTGCAGTGCCATCCACAGCATCAGGGGTTGAAGTAGCGCTATTAAAAAATTTATTTGAATGGATTCAACAATATCAAAGAGAAGTATGAAATGATAGCAGTATTGAAATACTACTTTTACTAGTGTCACAAAACGCGGTGGACTGTTAAGCTGGCCCGAGCCAATGTTAGAAATACAAGGGGTGAGGTCTGTTTTGGCCCACTCCAGTGCACCTCCAAGAAAGGCCCGTGTGACGTGCCAGTAATATGTTGTGTCAGGTTGTTACATAGACACACATGACATACACTATTGATGATTGGGTGGGGCCCAGTTTTATTATGTCATGCCAAGGAAGGTTTTATTGGCTGTGTATGTTGTGAGCGAGTATCATGCAAGAGAATAAACGGACGAACAGACGAACGGTACAAAACAATACAAATACAAATTCTTTTGCCCCTCTCAAAAACTATGAATAACAAGGTAGTTGAAAGTGGTTAAATCAGGTACTCACAGTACTGTCAAAGTTCGATGGTCAGTGACATAATCTCACGTGTCACTTATAAGGGATGTTTTGAAGAGGTGACGTTATTCATAGAGATGTTCTGGAGAGAAGATGATGCAGCTTAGCCTGGCTCATAAGATGCTTCAAAGTGAAGATGATGTAATCTGTTGCGTCACTCACAAGGAATGCTTGAGACAATGTGATGAAAGATGGCGCCTCGGTAGCGTCGTTCATAAGAATGCTCTGAAGAGAAGATGACACATCGCTCGTTTGGCTGCTTTGTTGAGAAGATATAGATGCCTCCTAGCGTCTTTATAGTAGGCAAAGATCTGCAAGAATCTAGGCACCCTTTCAGATTATCACATTTGATATTCAGTTGACCGTTGCCAACATCGATAATTGTTGTTTTTGGTTGCCGTGACGAGGGAAAACCCTACGACGTTTAGCATTATCGGATGATTCGTCTAGTGAAGTGTGTCATCGCATCCTATCGAATGCAGAAATCCTCATGTCCATTGAGGAAACATAGGCGCTATCCTTTCGACTGCGGAATAGAGAATTCAGACAAAGCCGATGCAGAGAGAGACGAAAAGTGTCCTCTGCTATTAACTGCATGCAACCCCGTTGCATACATAGGCTGAACTTATTCACTTGCCAGGTAGTCATTAAGCAAATTACCTCAATGCTTAATACAAGGCGGATGACGAGAATTTACTACATAATTGAATATAATAGCTTCAAATATATGTTTCCCATGTTCAAACAAATAGAGAATCTTCTTTCTTCCTTCTAGCAAAAGACTGCATTCTTGGACAAAGTTGCTGTTCTAAAAGCTTAATGTTACATGGAGAGAAATGCTTCTTTGTCTTCGTCTGAGATGGCCACACTGTATGACATGAGGTCATAACAGCAGACATGTTTCTCAAAGTGTTCACATAGCTGATGTTAAAACTCTCATTTGGTTGGTCCTCCTTATTTATACAATTTTGAGAAATGTAGAACCTTCCAGAAGTCTTTAGTCTTGTGACTGGTTTTGTCCTTGAATGTCAATTTTCGTTGCACTGCACACTCTCTTGTCTGGTCATTTCTAATACGCACTGGCTTTCTTCTTCGTAAACAACATTTGACCCCAGTTGCTTCTACTACGCATTGGCTTTCTTCTTCGCTCTCTGTGGTCATTTCTAATACGCATTGGCTTTCTTCTTCGTAAACAACATTAGACCAGTCATGAGTAATTACTCTAATTCATTTAATATATACATATAAAAACCCATATATACATCATACGTGAAATAATATACACATACTGTCTACATATAGTCTGTCTTATCTAGATGAGATGGGTGGATAAACTAGTGTTTAGAAATTAAGTTATCTAAGTGTTAGGGTGAGGCATTACAAAAATTGCATTCTTGACTGTGAATTACCTCCCTTACTTCACGTTTTGTTTACGTCAGGGGCAGGCAAACTCTGGCCCGCAGGCTGAACCTGGCATGCAAAGCATTTTTGTTTGGCCTGCCAAGCTATTCACAGTTACTGCTTTTGGCCCCAAGGCATAAGTCACTAAAACAAATGGGCGTTGTTTTACACTGTCAAACAGCCATGGCAAAACTAGTCTAAAGATTACATGTAATTTTAACAGTTTGAATTACTCACACAGTATCGTGTGCACATGTACAATTTATGCCTGCGGTTGTGTATATCCCCTAGCATCTCTTTATAGTTCGTAGACTTTAAACTCTCCCAGGTCTAGGACAGATGTATAATAGTACATGTATGTCAGCATCTGTACTCTGCCTCAGTCATGATCTGACCTTCATTGCAACTATTGGGCATGGGGAAGGAGGGCTGGAGGTGAACAGAGGTGCTCGCGAATTTGGAACTCAGTCTTTTGCCATCACAACCAAACTGGTTGTTGCATTTCTGATATTTCTTTGCCATTATTCCACCATCCCCGCAATCATGTCTGCAACCATCATCATAAAAAATGTAAAGTGGATATGGAAAGTCGGACATTTAACTCTGAGTGGATGGAGAAGTACTTTTTCATAGCACGATTTGGACAAGCTCGGTGTCTGATCTGTTTGAAAACTGTTGCTGTCTTCAAAGAGTTTAATGTGCGCTGCAACTGGAAAAGAGTACACCAACTTCGAAATTCCCTTTAATGTCTGCCTCTGAGAAAAAGAATACTATTGTTAAACTCACAGGCAATATAGAGAAAAGCAGTTTGATGTTTCATAAGCAAACATCCATGCATGAAAAAGTGACAGCGCCAGTTATGAAGTTTCACTACTCCTTGCTCAAAGAATGAAGCCATTTTCTGATGGAGACTTTATCAAGGAATGTCTCATGACTGTGGTGAATTCTGTCTGTCCAGAGCAACGTTCTGTCTTGGAGAATATGAGTCCGTCATCTTGTAGTTGTACTATTCGTCGTCACATTGAGATGTCAGACAATGTGCAAGACTCGGTGAAGAATGATTGTTCAAACTTTGTCGCCTACTCTCTTGATGAGAGCACTGACATGCAGTCTAACTAGCTATTTTCATACGAGGTGTCACTGCTGCCCTCAAAGTGCATGAAGAGTTCCTTCAGATTGTTCCACTACATGACACCACAACTGGGCAAGACATCTTCTATGCCTTATTTCAGTGTGTGGAACATAACTCTCTTGATCTGTCCCGTCTTATATGTGTAATGACTGATGGTGCACCGGCAATGATTGGAGAGAATAAGGGCACAGCTTCTTTGCTCATTCACCAGACCTTGGGCATTCATTATGATGGTATTTTTGAAAGTGTCAGAGTTGGAGTAAACACTCTGGTTGAGAATATGCTAGAAAATGCTGATGGAATGCAAATCAGTTCCAACTGGATGAGTAGTTTTTATTATCCAATGGTTAAAATTTACGAGAACGAGACCAAACAATGGACTGAGATCAAAAGTTTACATGCTGTAGAGAATTCTATTGTCTGATCACTTGAATTTGGTGTGGCAAGAAGTCTGGTCATGAAATTCGGCCATTAGCATAATGGTGAGTTAACTGACTGACTGAGAGAGAATGGACTTAGAAATATTCATGCATTTTTGCTTCTGATGTGTTATACTTGTGTTTTATGTAGAGATGTTTTATTTGAGTAGACTATCATTTCTAAAAATTGTAAACTATGATGCTTATAATATACGTGGTATGTTAAACACTTGTGAAAACTGATATGCTGTATGCATATATCGAGCTAATAAATACGGTTGCAGGAAACTGTAAGTTGTTACTTACGAATGGAATAAAAAAGGAGTAAACTAGAAACTTAGCATTTGTCCCCTGATTATATTTTTACAAGGACAAAGCAGCCTTTCCTTGTGTTATCTGAATCTCCTGGTTTATTGATTATAAACCCCTATGACCATGGTAGATTAGGGAAGGATTCATCACACTGTATAAGTGTAAATAATACACTACACTCTGTTGATGTACAGTAGCAAGGTATGCTGACTACATTGAGCAATTTCTGGTACAAGGAAGTTACTGGAAAATTGTTACAATTGTTGTTCTGTTGGAAGGAACTAGTACAGTGAATGAGTGCCCAGATTACCTTCGAGAGAATGTCAGCGAATCATTTTTTTTTTACATGAGGAGAGAAACACAATTGATGTTGACAATAATCTTATGACTTTGATACGAAAAGGACATTGCGGCTTTGTCTATACAATGATACGTAGAAGCTATTATTGCTTATCTCTAATAACTCTATTTTTGTTCTCTGATAAGAACTATCTTCTGATTTGTACTGACACTATTGCTGAATTGTATTTAGGATATAAGACTGTATAAGTATAAAAATTATTCGAATGTGGTTTCGTGGAAATACTGATGAGTAATCTTTTTCATTGTATTTGTCATAGGTATATTTGATTGTTGATTTAATAAATTTATTGACCTTCTTACACATATAACCTTAGGTTGGATTAGAAAGTGGGTATCTTCTCCTTTAGTAAGAAGTTTTAAAATGTTTACAGCACCCACATATCCACCAAGTAAGAGAGACGAGTGGAGTCTGCTGGATAATTATTAATAACATAAATTAAAATTCTCATCACTTGTAATTAATTATGGATGATTAATTAATTATTAATAATCATAACCATTAACTAGAGTTTTGTCTACTTGTGCATTATGGTGCATCTCAAATGCTGATACTGTGATAAGTAAACAGATTTTCACTGTAAATTAAAAAAAAAAATTACGTCAGTATATTAGAAAACATGAGAAAAAACGATTACTTTGACATTATTCTGAACTTTGAAAGGAAAGGAACTTTACAAATCGAATCATGAGTCCAGTGGCAAATCAGTTCACAAATCCAGCAAGATTTCTATATGTGAAAATTCATCAGTTCCAGCATTGCTAACATTAGTAAAAGTAGTAACTAGTAAAGATTGAGGTATCAGGAATAGCTCAAACGATTAAAGAACAATTACTCTCAGAAACAGTGAAATTAAATAAAGAATGATTATACTAGCCAAAGTAAATTATTATTATACTTATATTACAAATTATCAAATAATTGTTAGCATTTGTAGACTTCTTTTATTTTTCTTTTCATTAAATAATACTAACATACATGAATATTATAGCCTAATTATGAAATAAAATTTTCACAATTCAATTTATTAAACTGTTTCAAAACACAGATTTGAGAAGAAACATCACAAAGTACATTATCTGTAATTTGTTGCAAGGAACAAAATATTTCTGCCTATATATATTTTTCTGATAAAGTATCTTTTCTCTTGTAATGCTAAAAACTCTTGAATAAAGAAGTATCCAGAGTTGATACTTATCTAATAAATCAAATAATAAGTCTTTGTTTCCATGTTTGATTCATAACCAAAGAGAGAGAATGTTACGAAACTGTAATTTTGCATAATACTTTTAATAGCATGGTTTTAAAAGCTAGATGAGCATCAAGTTGACTACCTCAAACCCAAGCAAGATACGTTATTTACATCTGATATTAATTCAAAGAAATGCCAATAAGTCAGTCATCTTTAGTTGCACAAATATTTTGTTTCTTTATATGTATAACATCCTGCTGATTATTTTAATAGTTGAACCATAACTGTACTATGTATAGTTCCAGAGATGTGACAATTTATCAGTTTTCATTTTCCTCGTAAAAAGAAATTATATAATGAAGTAAATATATAAATTAAATAAATGATTTAACAAAAATTATATTTATATATTTTGATAGAGCACAGTTTACTGATCATTTTGATATGTGAACCAACTCTGTATGTTGTATAGTTTTAAAGATAAGACAATTTGTTTTTTAACGTTTTCTGTATGCTTGGTTACTGCATTGTTTGTTTGTTTTTTAATTAAAATGTGCTTCAAATAAATTCCACATTGTTGTTGCTATGCTTTTGGAAAAAAAATAGGCATTAACTACATGGCAAATGATTTAATAATATGCATTCTGGATATACTTTGCTTAGCATTTGCCTATGCTATGATGCCGTGAATATTCCAGTTTGTTGCGTTTTGTAAGCAATTTTATAAAACAAAAGCATGTTTTCTTTCACAATTTATAATAAACTTAAATTTCGATTCTGCATTATGTCTGCTTTTTCTTGTTTTCTGTGATTATGTTAATTTAAAATGTTGGACTTTTGATCAGTGTGGTTTATTTTTTACTTGTACAGAACTTGACAAATTGCACATTTTTACGTCTAAAAAATGTTGATCACAAATTACGACACTAAATTGACAATATCTCAAAAAGTATTATAGCTATCATCACAATTTTTTTCTGTACAGCCTTATTTCATCAAAACACACATTTTGAGCATAAAACATTTGTAGAATATCAAGTAGAAACAATTTGTATTGTAGAGTGTTGTGTTACAGGAAGTAAGTATTTATTGCTTACTGCAGCCATGTGGTGTAGATATCTTGAAGCTTGGGGTTTTGAGATGATACCTTTAAAAAAAAAAAAAGGGAAAGGAAAGGTAAAATTTTCAGGTGCACAAGAAATAAAAAAGTTCTGCATTTATTAATATAAATAGGTAAGACCACTTGCTATATGGACACTGGAGACATCACTTTTTGACTGAATTCACTCTTTTTCAAAACTATCTCAGTAAAAAGATTGTCTAAAACTTCACCCTGTAAATGTCTATATTCTAATGAGCAAGTATATCAAATCTGGATGATGTACATGAAGTAGTTTTTATTTTACAAGATTCCAAAAGAGAAATTTTATTTAGTTTTTGACGACTTGCCATTTGAAAATTTACACAAAATGCTAATTTGACAGGATTGCATTTCATTTTATATGCATCTGTGATCCTTAAAAAAAATTAAAAAATCAGAAATATATTTGTATTACAGAGAGTTGAAATAGTAAAGATGAGCTATGTATGTTTCATAGTTTTTGTTGTGTGGTCATTTCAAAAGGGTCTTCGTGAAATCTGCGTTTTTCTGCAATTTACGCCAAACTGTCACATCTTTTTTTCTGTTATTTAAATTATTATCCTAAATTTTGTATGCAAACTTACTTTGAGGTACATAACATAACCTGCAAATAACAGCTTATTTGGCCAGACTTCAAAATTTGAGTGGTCTTACCTAATATAAATTAAGTTAATAAAGAATAAGTCTATATTCATTATTATAAATTAAATTTAATGAATACACACCTATACAATGAGTAATAGCTAATATATTATTTAAGTATTATAGTATTAAAACATTTTCCCCACAGATTTAGAACATTAAAAATATAAGTAAAGATGCTAGAAAAATTAAAATCCCTTAGTCAGAGATCAAAGATAAATGAAGCCCTAATCAATAATGCCTCTACTCAACATTACAAAGGGTATCTAATAATTTTAATCAATGGATGCATTATGGCCTTATTGCACACTCCTTTTATGCCAGTAAATATTGTCAACCACTCCCACTCAAAAACATTTTCACTAGAGAAACCAATCAGTATCACCTTATCTAAGTCATACACTCAAAAATAGTTGCCATAATTTAAAACATTATAAAGACTCAATGTAACAGGTCTCAATACAATATATTTACATTATGGTCAATGTGAATAGTTGGATCCCATGTTTTAACTGCTGTTACATGAGATAGCTTACAATGTGATTTTTTTTTTGGGGGGGATCACCAAAGCTTTCAGTTTTCAAGCATATGTAGGATAAACATGTGACCAATTTAAAATGATGGTCTAGAATTAGACTTTTACTTTTCTATTCCACCAAAAAGCTTTCAATTTTCATGGGTAAGTAGTAAGTAAGTAGTGACTAATTTAAAATGACAGTCAATAAACTAGCATAATAAAATGCTTTCCTTTTTCACCAAAGCTTTCAATTTTCATGGGTAAGTAGTAAGTAGTGCCTAATTTAAAATGACAGTCAATAAACTACAGTAGCATAATAAAATGCTTTCCTTTTTCACCAAAGCTTTCAATTTTCAAGAGTATGTAAATACATTTGACTAATTTTAAAAGACAGTCAACAAATGTGTCTAATAAAAGTGAACTCACTGAACAAACACCAAAGCAAAATTCTGAACATTTATGTACATTCAAAATGATGAGGACTAATTTATTTATTTAAAATTAATTTTATTTATTTATTATTTATTTATTTCATTTATTTAAAATGGTCAAATAACCTGGTCCCCTATTGAGTATTATCATGTTATATCAGTAGGTAAGACCACTCGCTATATGGAGACTGGAGACATCACATTTTGACTGATTTCACTCTTTTTCAAAACTGTCTATCTCGGTAATTAGAAGAAAGAAAAGGATGAAAATTGTTTTAACAAATAAAAGAATCTTCCACCGTTAAATATAAGTTTTGATCGATAAACTCACAGTCAGTAAAGACAAGTGTACTTAAGTGCCCGTGGCGAGATTTGAAAATGGCTTACCTCAGACATCGTTTTTGAGTATGCTCACATAACGCGCTTTCATATTTCCAGGATTCAACCAATAAAAATAAATCTTATATCAACGGAAAGCTAAGATAACAACCTCTAACATAAGCATCGGTTCATTTAAAGTTTTTAAATTTTTACTATAGAAAATGAGAGTCCAAATTATGTGTTATGTTTGACGCATTATAACTTCGGAACCCATTATCATCTGTCAGCCTCCTTTTATTGTTGAAAAGATATTTTTTTTCCCCTTTAAAATTATATATAATATAAACCGGAAGTCTCTATCCTGGAAATATGATTGGCAATGAACGCGGGAAACCCTAATAGTTTTTTCGCGCCAATGCCGAAGAGAGATTGCCATCTTGTACAAGATGTGTTTTAAAATAAATTTAATCAAAATATTACTACAGTAAACCGATCAATCATTATTTTAGGTTATGATTTGTTAGAAAGTTTTATCACTAACAAGGTTAATTAACTAAATATTGGCCATTTATAATATAGTCGCAAGAGGGGGATGATTTGTTATGACAAACTGCTTACATTAAAAACAATCCTATACACAAATTACAGAATGGAAATGATTAAACGATGATTCATGATGAGATTGATTTTTTTTGGAAAATATATTAACTAATCGGCGATATTTTAAATTAATTTTATAAAGCATAAATCCAAAATAAAGAACGACAACTTAATGCTGAAGGATTTTTGTCTGTGTTCGTCTGTAGCTGACCAGTACTTTTCATTATTTTATTATAATTCGGACCTTAAGAATATGTCAATGAATGACTGATCAGGGTTAAGATATATATATATATAATAATAATAATAAGTGTATGAGTCAGTGAGTGAATTGATGTATGGTAAAAATTGAGATCAGGACAACGATGAGGAGTAACATGCTACTCACACTACAGACATACAGAATACACTGATATAGTACTTTTTAGTGGGCATATAAGTAAAACTATGAAAGACTTTAGCTGGACGTGTCGCAACCGAGCACGCTTCGACAAAAAGATCATTATCGGTGCGGACGTGACCCAGTATTTTCTAGCCCGTGTACGCATCCGACTACATGTTGACAAAAGCCGACTGCCCCACGACACCTTCCGAAAGACGTGGTGTCACAGTACCCTGTGCACCATCGGGGAAGACGGAAAGCTATCTGTTCCTTTCTAAAATGTAAAATTTAGAAGAGTGGGGCCGCATGCAATCCGTAGTGTGTTTGTGTGTGTGAAACTGCGTGCGTGTGTGGACGGCATTCGCCGGGAACGAAAGTCAGTATGAGTGGAAAACGGAAAGCGCGACGACCCCCACACCCTAACCTCGAAAAATGTAAACAAATCTAACCCCGGTTCGAGGTCACGCATGGCTGTTTGAGTGACTGCGGGAATGAAAGTCGATATCCGAAAGGAGGGTGAAAGTGCGCTGACCTCGTAACCTAGCTTGCCTTTTTATTTTTAAATTTTTTCTTTGGTAGAAATGCATATTTCATATATACAATTGTATTGTCCATCCACATTTATTTCAAATGTAAAATTGATTCTAGATGTATATTGTTTAAAAACACCTTTTTGTATCCAGAATATTGTATCATACATTCCGCTTGTACTTACATGCATATTGTTTCAAAACATTTGTGTCCAGAATATCATGGCTATGACAAACTTTTTGTACATCCGCTTAAAATTTTAACTAAATGTGATATTTTTATATTGTCCATCTTAGGACCACTCTTTATTGTTTTTATGATAAATTGTTTATGTTTAGTTATATGAATAAATGGGCTTGCCTTTTAAAATAGGGCAATACTGGAAAAAAAAAACTATGAAAGACTTTACCTTTCAATTTTCAATATATTTTTAGAATATTAATGTCTTATATTATGAAACAAATAGACACCTATTAAAACTAAAGATACTAATAATTACAATTGCTGTTGAACTACAAAAAAGTAAACTGTAAATAGTAACAACTAACACTAATAGTATTTTATTAAATTAAAGAGCATCAGTTTCGCTAGTTTTGAACTGTTTTTTTTAAATTGTTAAAGTACATGCATATAATAAATATATTGTGAAAATATAATTTTTGATTTTATTTAGTTAAAATGATCATGCTGTCAGTTACAGAAATTAGAAACTTTGCATTATAATAAATGTTTCATTTTACCTTTTTTCCTCTTCAACAAGTGTGCAGATATATTGCATGAAACTACATTTTTGAGATGTTAATCATGTTATATTTCTACATCTATACAAAAAAAAAATATCTAAAACTTCACCCTGTAAATGTAAAAGAACAAGTATACCAAATTTGGATGATGTACATGAAGTAGTTTCTATTTTACAAGATTCTAAAAGAGACGTTTTATTCAGTTTCTGACCACTTGCCATTTGAAAATTTACACAAAATGCTAATTTGACAGGATTGTATTTCATTTTCTATGCATATGTGATCCTTAAAAAAAAAATCAGCAATATATTTGTGTTACAGAGAGTTGAAATAGTAAAGATGAGCTGTGTATGTTTCATAGTTTTTGTTTTGTGGTCATTTCAAAAGGGGTCTTCGTGAAATCTGTGTTTTTCTGCAATTTATGCCAAACTTTGAACTGTCATAACTTTTTTTCTATTAAAGCTACAGCTCCAAAATTTTGTATGCAAACTTACTTTGAGGTAGATAACATAACCTGCAAATATCAGCATATTTGGCCAGACTTTAAAATGTTTAAAATGTGAGAGGTCTTACCTAATATCAGGTCTCAGTGATATAGCTAATAATAATTGGTGCATTATTATCACTTTTAACATATATCAATCATTTAAGAAATAAACATTTCTGATCAATACATATCTTAAATTAATTAAACTCATCCTCAACTTTTCTTTTTAAATTTAATTTAAAGTACATGTAGTACTAGTGGATATAGATAAATCAATAAAATCTTTTTTTTAAAAATATCTACAAATAAGAAATGTCACTATGAAGGTTTAGTAAAATATGAAGCTAAGACTGTCTTTGAGAATAAAATATAAACATTTTAATGGTCCAAACTTGAATTTGTGGCAAAATATTTTGAAGCATATATGCAGATAAATGTGGAAAAGATTCAAGCTGACAGTATGATGTGGCTTGTGATACTGATAACCCATATAAGAGTTTCCTTTTTTTGTACTCAAAGATTTTTAACAAACATAAATTTGTAATAAGTTAACTCATATAGTCAATCTTTACATTCCCATGACAGGGGTTATGTTTATATAATGCAGTGGCTGAATGTGCCAGTACTTGCTATCCAAGACAATGTCAATGATGTAAAGGAAAAAAAAAAAAGCATCAACCCACTTTCTACAGACTAAAATGTATGAGTGACATTTACACTACTAAAGAGTTATGCTAGATTTAATTTCTCTTTTACAACTAAACTATTTTAAACTTAAATGAATCTTTGATTGAATTAAACCAGTAACAAGAAATATCTATCAGAAATAACTTGTCTATAGTATATATACACAGATAATTGGATAATAATTTTTTTTCTAATTTACTATCTTTGAATTTGATGCTTTAATTTAACTTTAAGTATAATGAAGAGGCCACTTCACTTTGAAATCACATTCGATCATAACTGAAAAGATTGGTCAAAGTTCTCCTTTTGGAATCAGTATTTAAAATAAAATACTAGTGACCCACTTTATACTTCATAAGCATGTTTCTAGCATTAATCATATTTTTATAAATTATAAGCCTACAGTAAAATTACTGAAAGGCAAAAACTCAAGCAACCGTAGTCATCTACTCATTCATAGACAACTATACATATAGTGCACATGATTATTAAATATTACAATTTACATATAAACACTTCAACTAGTGGTAAAAATATGTTTATCAACTTAGCTAATTATAGCTGCCCTTACTATTCAAACATAGATAATAAGATATTTATACATATGTACTGAATGAATTTATGAACAAATATTGTGCCCATATACTGATATAGGGAGCTTATCTATTTAAATTTATAATGCATAATTAATTTATAATTCTTGTAATGTAATGTTGTATACATTTCTATTACTATTAGTGCTACAACTACAAGTTATGAGTATTTAAAGTTTATGAATATAGTGATTATATGTACATGTACATGTACTAGTGATGTACTGATTACTAATATACATATTTAAAATGGGCCGCAAACTCTAATGACTAACTAAGTAAACTTAGTAACTAAGCATATAGGCCTATGCTCGCTATAGGCTAAATATCCGGGTCTTTTCCAGATAAGCCCCGCCACCCCCCAAAAAAAAGATTATAAAAAAGAGGATATGAAACTTGTACTTTTAGTTTTTATTGAAGAGGTTAGGGTTAGGGTTTAGGGTTAGAGTTAGGGTTTAGTGTTAGGGTTAGAGGCGGATAAGGAGTTGGTTTTAGGGCGTGCGTTTAAATATTCAAATGTTTAGACATCAGAAATAGGTCAAGGTTGCGTGCATTAAATTGGAGCTGGCAAAAAGTGGCGGTGCTTATCTGGAAAAGATCCAAATATCCAACATGCACCGATTAATGACATATAGTATATACTGATATAGGCCTAGGCCTAAGCATAAAACCATTATCGACAGCCAAATTTAGTTATAATAAAATATTAAATTCATTTATATAAACTGCATAAATAAATAATGAGTTATGACCGATTTTAGCATTATAACACGTGCTCATTTTGAACTTTTAAAAAACAAACCAACTAAGATTGCATTTTTATATGAAAGACTGTTAATTTTTGTAATTAAATTAAGTGTACTTTATAAATTACCCATTTAAATTTCTTCTTCAATTCTTCAGCAGCCTCTGGGCATGCCTCTTTTGTCATCAGTAGCAGAACATTAAGTGCATTCCTACTGCATTTACACTACAATCATTGTAGAAAACCTGTAGAGCTCACGTCAGTTCTGTCTAACAAACAGAAAATCTGTGGAGTTCTCATGTACTTTTGTAACAGAAAACAGAAAATCTGTGGAGTTCTCATGTATTTTTGTAACAAAAAAGAAAATCTGTGGAGTTATCATACATTTTTGTAACATAAAATAGAAAATCTGTGGAGTTATCATACATTTTTGTAACAGAAAACAGAAAGACTGTGGAGTTCTCATTAATTTTGTCTAATGCGTTGATTTAGTGCCTTCATTTCCATTGCAGTTAGAACCTGTCAAAAAGAAACTGCGCATTCAAGAGCCACTTCCAGAAAGAGGAGCCTGGCTCTGCCGTGGTAGTGGATAGTGGACCCGTGCAGTATGAAGAAACTGGTAAGCCATTAAATTCGCCAAACACACTGTGGCTCTGCTATAGAAGCTTGCCCAGTGAATTAACTTAGGTTAAATATTTCTTGCAGTCAAAAATTAAATGTGTTCTCATTTGATTGCATTTTCAAACTTGTTGGTTTGTGTTTCTTGAATATCATTAACAATTGCTGCACCACCAGCATAAAATCCTTTTCTTTGTTGAATTTTTTAAGAGTTTCTTTAACCCTTTGCCTTGGAACTATTTTGCAAAATCTGATTGTGGAAGGTAACTGCATTTAATAAGCTATAACTTATTTTCAGCTCATAATTACTTCTTTCTTTATTCGCATCCTTTCAGAGCATTCATTATTGCTTTCAACTTAATTTTTGCTCTTTTTAGCCACAAGTCAAGTAACCTGGGCTCGGTTTCACGACAGCCAACTAGCGCGGTTTTCGACCTAACTTGGGTGGCAACTAGCTTAGTTTCCTTCTAAGCGCTAGGTAGTGTTTCACGACTGCAACCTTGAGCGCGCGCGGCCTAAATTAGGTCAGAACTACTGGAGCACCTCCCTACCAGCTCTAACTTTCGCTAGCAGCGACCTAAGGTAGGCCTACATCTGTGCTAACCTACTTTCGTTCTAACATAAATTTCTCCTAAACTACCTAGAGTTATATAACACTTAAACTATCAAAAAATACTACATTAAATACTCTCTAAATACAATACTTCCTTACAATATAATTCAAAAAATAAATTATAAAATAAAATAATTAACTATATTCATGTGCCAGGGGAAAACCATGTAGGCCCTACACATACATAAATCATAAAATACACTAAGAAAACAATATAAACTAACTTACAAAGTTATATAAATATAAACTACATCCCACTAACTATTAGAATATCTAAATATTAACTTTACTTGATAAATATATAATAAGTGGCGGTCAAACGTGTACCCAATGGCACAGCCACACATTCCTATCTAGCAGACCGCGCCGCGTGATTCAAACAAGCGGCCGATGACCTACTTTGCTGCCGGACAATCACAAGCGCTACGCACACACTCTGTACACATGTACATCCACCCTTCCACACAAATAAAATGTAGACATACTAGACACCTTAACATTTACTGTCAACAAATACTGGCCTTTTAAAAGTTTACTGTTATACAAATAAAAGGTAGACATACTAGACACTTTAACATTTACTGTCGACAAATACAAGACAGAAGTATTGGTGGCTATTTTAAAGTTTACTGTTATACAAGTAAAAGGTAGACATACTAGATACTTTAACAGTTACTGTCAACAATACAAAACAGAAGTACTGGTCGTTTTAAAGTTTACTGTTATACAAATAAAAGATAGATGTACTAGACACTTTAACAGTTACTGTCAACAAATACAAGACAGAAGTACTGACCATTTACAGGTTCACTTTCTTTTTTTCATAGCTATGTGAAATTGTTTTCTTGCAGTGTCAGAGTATGCTGAAGATGGCTATGATGACGATTACGAATGAAATTCAAAAACTTTTTATTAGAATACCCTCAGGACTTCCATTCATTCTGAAGAACATTGCACGTTAAAGAATGAGGCAGCATTGCATTTTCATCATTCATCTTCATAATTTTTCTCTCATCACCATGCGCGGAGGGCAATTTGCAACAGTAAATGGTGTGTGAAATACCTGTGCGAAACTTGTCACATGTTGTGAGCTTTGAATGGAGATATTGTGCAAAGCTATGTTAGGGTGTACATTTTGTCATTTTAATGTACTTTTGAGTACAGTTGGCTTATAATAAGTATTAACAAGACAGTAATACATTTTATGAAGTGAGTGTAAAAGATAATTAATATGTATATAATAATTTGTGTCATATTGTAGAGTTCTGTTTTATTATAGAAAATGAACCCTTTGAAGATCACTAAAACAAAATATTTTCAGTAATCATGTATATTTCCTCTTTTTTGCATATCAGTTGTGTGTCCCTTCCATTTGGAGAATTTTCAGGTGTTTACAGTTGGTATTATGAAGATAAAGCATCTTAAATTGTGTGGATTTAAAACTAAGGCAAGATAAAGCCAGTAGCACTTAATTCTCATGTTTGAAGTCATTCACAGTTTTGTTAGACAAGAGATCAAATATTATCAGAGGCTAAGGTAGCAGCCACAGCATTTATGCTCGGATGTGTGTATTTTTAATTCCAATGGATACCCATTTGATAGGAAATGAGGTGATTTCTCATCTTATGATTTCAGGCTTCAAATGGAATTGTGAACATATTGATATTTGTTATCTCTTTTTGAATAAATATCAGTACTCAGAAGCAAAATTATCACATTTGCAGCATATCTTTGAATTCTGTCAAGTATATGAGTCAAGATTTTTACATTTTGGCATTATCTTGAATGGATTATATTTTTGTTTTAAAATTCATTAAATATTGTACAGTATACATGATTTTAAGATGAAGTTAATATTTTCAGTTTTTGTGCAATAATTTGTGTGTGTGTGTGTGTGTGCTTTTGACTTTGAAGATGCTTTACTGTAGTCATTATGTAAAAAACATTGTATGAATAGAACTATTTGCTTATTGGTAAAGAATTTGGATTTAATGATAGTCAATTTGCCATATGTGATAAATTTACATCCTGGCTCTCTCTAAAATACAACCACTGCCTTTTCAAGAGACCACCCAAACAATTGTGCTGAGTTACACTGTCACTATTCAGTCATTTAACTTTATTGCTTGATTGATGATGAACACGATGAACTTTTCAAGTTTAAAGTTTGCTTCCGGCATTTGTTAATTTCACACCTGGAACTTTTCAGCAGGTGAGATTTTCAGTTGAATATGGGAAAGTAGTGTAGACAGAAGATTGACCCACCAATGGAGGGTGGTTGAGGGTGTGCGCCAAACTGATGCTACCTGTTTTACCCCCCTTCTGCCAGCCCTCCCGCCCTCCACCTCAGACGCACCGCAAGGCTGTGGGGTTCCCCAAGTAGCAAACCAGAATGAGAATATCATGAAGATAAAAAGTCTAATGCGGCTACTGGGGGGAGATAGCGAGAAGAAAAAAGACAGAAGATGGTGATAACAACTTGTGTACCGTAGTTGAGGAAGAAAGGCATGATTACAAGAAAGTGAAGACGTGCCAAAGTTAAGGCTCCAAGTGAGAACTTCTGTTGAATGGCGATGAACCAGTAGACAGGGGTTATCATAACAGTATAATTGCTCTAAACCTCAACACCACTTTTTGAACAGCTAACACATATTGGGCTGCTTGTTGTGTAAAGAGAATAGGTATGGCGAACACATACTGGGCTGCCATTTTGGGATGAAAGAATACACAATTGTTTTTATTTTTCAGCTGATATGCTTTGTTCTTGGAGGTCTGCTGTTATAGTTTGTTATAAATAATGTACTTTTCACAAAGTGTACAACTATTGATACAGACATTTGATACTGAGGTGAATGTTATTGTTCTCTGACATCATCTGATCACAATGGTCTGAGGTGGTGATTTGATAGTATCTGATTTGTAACATACATATGCCACCTTGCATAGATGTCTTAAAAATCTGCCTTATCACATCTTTAAGCAATAGATGTTCTTTGAATCATTGTCACTATGCATCTACAAACTGAATTGTGAAATACAGTGGCTTTATTTACACTTAGTATTTACCAGCAATTGTTTATTTCCAGAACCTTGCTTGGATAGTTGGTGAGTTATTCCACTACTGCACAACATAGACTAGTCAAATGTTACATGGATCTTAATTTAGTAGAAGTTACTCATGTGTGCCAGCTTTGAGAAGTCAAATGTTACTTGCAGAAATTAAAAGAAAATAGACAATCTCGATTGACCGTCTGCGGGTGCGAATCCGCTCTCGGATCACAGGCAGCCGAACGCTATCCGACACGTGTAGATATATTATATATAGGCCGACAATGCATACATACGTGCGTATAGGCAAGTAATTAGATAAAGAAACATTTATTTATTTTCTTATCAGATGTATCAACACTACATTTCAAAGTTTGATAGAGTTAATTCTTTCTTTTCTTTCGTCTGCTTGCTTGGGACCGATGCTTTTAGCAAAAAGCACTCACAGGCGGAAAATCTTGCCTCGTTCGGCTTCCGTCTCCGGGGGACAATGAAAATTATAACATCGGGCCTGCCCTGATCACGATCTGTTATTGCAGTTCTGCCTCCCCACCATAAGAGAGTCATAGGCCTACTTATTCCCGCCCTGCAAGCACAACACACACACACAAAGGAAAAGCCAAAGTGTGTAATACACATGCTTGCACTGAAAACAAATATATAAGCACACTTTATATTCTGTATCATACGAAGGATTGTTATTTATATATCATAGGAAGGAAATCTCTTTGAAAATGTAAACTAAAGCTGTACTGCAAACTCTTCCATATATAGAAGGGCCTGATAGGGTATTGGCCGAAACACGTCACGTGACTCCAAGTCCATGATGGCCGCCGTTTGTTTATATTTTCGGCTACAGAGCAAAATGCCTTTCAAAGTTTCATACGGACCTATGGCATGCTTCATTAAGCTTGTGGAAGCGAACAGTCGATAAAAGAAAAGCAAATTAGTTAATAGCCAATCTCAATGTAGAAACATAAAGAAATCATTTTTTTATTCCTTTCGCTAAAATATTCATCAGGATGCAGAAATGAAGAAAATATACAATTTCAACATAGAAACATCAAGAATTCATCCCATCTTAAGTTCAAATTTTCAAACACATCCCAAAATGCATCATTTCCAAAATAATTATGAAGTAAATGGAGATCCAGAGTGTCATAATCATAGAAACAATACTGATGAACGACGATGATGGACGGCAGTGATGAAAACAGATTTGACAATGCTTGGTAGTTGTTATATTGTCTTAATTTGCAGGTAGACACACTCTCACTCAAACCACACACGCTCTTTATATCCTATGGTGGCAGCCTTTCCTGAAGCCCACAGTTCCAAAAAATGGAAATCTAGTGTGAAAAGGCTTCTAAAAATAACTTCTGTGTTTCTTTACTTAACTTTCAACTATCAATTATAGCTATATGCCTAAAAAATACATAATAATTCAAATATACAGTGAAACTACTATAATTATACTTTAATATACATATCTTTTCATATATATAATCTGAAGTATTAGACCTTTAATAAAATAAAATCTGTGTTGGCGAGCTTTAGGAAAAGCATTCACACACACCTAAATTACAAAATACACAAATACAATAACATTATTCATCACATAAAATACATAAATTAAAAATATAAACTACTCCTTTCTAAATATATAAATATCAACTTCAATTACTAACTACCTAAAACAGTATATAACAATAAAAGCACGCACTCTAACACAGCTAGCGCCAATATAGCGCGCACTTTGAAACAGTGGTCCTGACCCATTTTACACAGAGCCGTGATCCTAAAAGAAAAGGACGTGGGGATGCGGCTGTACACATACACACACGATGATGACACAAAAATACCAAAACTAACAGGGGTTACATAAATAAATATGTATATATACAGTTTGTTATATACACACAAATTTATTCGTTCCTCCTGTGGAATAGTAATATTTTGAAACTTACCAAAATACCTTAAATCTATGCAAATGCTCTGTTATTGATTGATTCATATATATGTAGAATTTTAAAAGAAATAGAGACATTGCACATGTTTCCATAATTACAGAAAATATCAATATATATATAGAGAGAATATATATTTATATATAGAGAGAATATATATTTATATATAGAGAGAATATATATTTATATATAGAGAGAATATATATTTATATAGAGAGAGAATATATATAATATATATTGATTGATTGATTTATATGTATTAGAAACTATCTTCTTGAAATTGAACAGAAACAAAATGCAGAGACAGCAAGCGAGCGATATCTAAACCAGTAGTGCGGAACCGTACCTTTAAGAGAGTCCTAAACTTTCGGACTTTGAGAGAAGTGAACTCATGCCGCGACGGCCCGGTATAGGTCCGACGCTCCAGCGCCAACCATTTTCAGGGCTGGTTGATTCGGCAGGTTTGTTACACACTCCTTAGCGGGTTCCGACTTCCATGGCCACCGTCCTGCTGTCTAGATCAACCAACACCTTTTATGGTGTCTCATGAGCGTCAGCGTTAGGCACCTTAACCGAGCGTTTGGTTCATCCCACAGCACCACTTCTGCTTATTCTAGACTGTGGCTATGCTGAGAAAACTGTATTCTAGATTGGCCACGCTGCAAAAACATTAATCTAGACTGTGGCAATGCTACCCCCCCCCCCAGTAATCTAGACTGTGGCCATGCTAAAAAAACAGTAATCTAAACTGTAGCCATGTTAAAAACCAGTAATATAGACTGTGGCCATACGATAAACGAATGGTTGGATCACTCATTGATGTAGAAATGATTTTTTCTCCTCGTCATTGTATGCCGACTGCAGGTATTCTACTGATTCATCTGACTGTGTCAACATTCTGTGAAGCGAGTAAGAATTAAAAACTTTAATTTGTCGAAAATTTGCTATGACCTTCATAGAATCATAAGGAAATATAACATACTGTACGACTATGAGTACAATAAAAAATTGCTTTGTATAATTCTGTGTGGAGAAATTATCTTTTGTTTGGTTTTTAATTGAAAAACCGGTTATTATGAAGGTCCTAATGGTTTGATCCGTAATGTCACCGCCAGAACATCTTAATTCTTGCAATTGTAAGAAACTCCAACCACATACCAGAAGAGTAGCAGACCTACGAAATCTGCGGTCTCTCATTGTCGTCTCTTACCCGCGGCGGTACACAATCATCGGATGTAACTATCTCTTTCATATCTTGCTACTCTCTCCCTAGTCACCACTTTCTAAAAAATAAAATACTAAATGGGGAAACATTTAAAATTAAATCAACGTAAAACGTTGTGTAAGCAATGTTTGTTGACATATAAAATATAAACGCCCTCTTCCTGTTTTTTAAAATCTTTCTTTTTACAATAGTTGCCTCCCCTTGAAGTCAAAACTAAAAGATGTTTGTTTTATTGTATTACGAAATTTATGAATATCTATCAAATAGTACACTTCTAAAGGTAATTTTTGATACAGGATCTTTATATTTAACAAATGTTGATTAATTATTAAAATATCTTTTTCTGTTTAAATTCTTACATTTATCGAGTAGTAGATTAGAATGGCGCAAGCTAGCTTGTCGCAGGACAGTCAACAGAACTTTTAGATAGTAGATTACATCAGGCCAGCTTTTCAGAAAAAAATGTATAACTGATGTAATTCTTTGTTTGGAGCAGGTAAATAATTCATTATTTAAAAGAAATTTTTCTTAAGGTGATGATTTTTCATGCACGCTAAACTTTTGTTAAGGAGTATGCGCGTCCTACTGATAAGTGATGTTGCCATATTTGTATTTCTTATCTCTAAAGTCTTAAATATTTACTTGAGATGGGTGGATGGTAAGCGAAGAATGTAAAACCATACAGACACCACTATTTATATTGACATGTATTTGATTTATTCACACACCATGCCATAATAATTGTTTCTATTTACAAATTACAACTGGCATAAAGATTTTGTTTTCTTTGTTAAGTGCGGCAAGCATAATGTTTTTTCCTTGAGTTTGCAGTCGTCTTCTAACACTAACAGGTTCGCAATCTTTCAACATCAGCAATAGTATAAACAAAATTAATGTACTTTCTTATTATGCCAAATTATATGTTGAACAAAATCTATTGTTATTACAGGGAGTCAAAATTAAATTGTATTTTATTTTTTTAAAAATAGATTTAATGCAGGTAAATAAGAAAATAAATTGACATTTATTGATGGAAAATATTTTTCTTTTTGCATTCTAGTCAAACTAAATATTCGTTGAAGTGGGTATTTAAAAAAAATATTTATTTTGTTTCCATTTTTTATGAAATATATTTATTTTGTTTCCATTTATTGTGAAATATGTTTATTTTGTTTCCTCTCAAGTGATCTGTTAATAAACTTAGTAATCCAAACAATCTCAGCTGCTAACATGACTTTAAATTCTCCCAAAATAACCATATTAACATTTTTTTAAAACAAATCCAAAAGCATGTTTTGTGACAGAATTGATGACTAAAAGTAAAACATTCTCATAATCATATTGGTCAGGATTGTTAATGCTAAATAAATTACTATATATCACACTCAGAAACAACACATCTCTTCTAATTGTGCTCATGCTAAATTACTATACCAGAAACAAGCCCAAAACATTCTCATACTGGTCAGGAATGTTAATGCTAGATTACTGGAAACATTTTATTTCTTTATTTTAAGTTACTAGCTAAAGGGCACTTGTGCTAAGTTACTATATCAGAAAAATAAATAGTCAAGAATGTAAATATTAGATTACTTTATCATAAACAAACACAAAAATTCTCACTCAAAAAAAGAAACTAATGTTGAATTACTCTGTCAGAAATAGGGCTCTGATCAATCTCGCGAGAGTCGTCGTCAGTGTAAATTCTCATAAAAGATCTCACATGCAGCACTATCTCACAATCATGTACTAAACATAAAACATCCCCCGTCAAATACGTCAAGCGCACTCCATTAAAGGCGGTTGATCGTTAAGCAGTGTGCTTGGCTTGATGGCATGAATTCATAATGTACAAGTACATTATTAATATTATTGTTATTTTCATTCTGTGTTCTCAGCAATTGCAACTCATAATAAATATCTAATAGGAAATGCAGGTTAAATTTATTGCAAATAATTGTTATTTTTTAAAAGCAGAAATCACTATTCTATGCATCAAGCTTTTTATCAGTGCATAGTAATCACTATTCCATGCATCAAGCTTATTTCTTGGGACTATAGTAATCACTATTCCATGCATCAAGCTTATTTATTGGGGATTATCAAAGGCAACTAGATTAGTGTACTTAACATGACAAGTACATAAACACACAAAAGTAGAAAACAAAATGGTCCATATGTTTCATAACCAAGTAGAACTGTGATGAGAGTTAATATTTAGATTATAATTTTTTCACATTTAAAATCTGTTACTTATTAATTAATTAATAATGTATTCACATAATATACTGATTACTAGTAGTAGTATTTATCGCTTCTTAAATAACTCATTTAAGATTGAAAGTGGACTTTCAATGTAAATTATATTCCATTAGACTCACTAGCCCTAGATGTAATACAAGAATAAATTATAAAGGCTTTCTTTCATATGCATAGATATTTTCTTTTAAATACTGATTAATTAGACACTTATTTCTTAAATAGTTTATTTTAGTGTAATATTACATGATACTTTTATGCATACCAATTAAATTTAATATTTAAAATAAAACAGTATACTTTATTGTTATATTTTATTTCTGTATAGGACATATTCTGTGTGGCTATATGATGGTACTCTGATAACCAGCAGCTGATGGATTAACTGATACCATGGCAACACCACAGAATGGTCTTCTACAGTTGCAACCCCCACCAATTCCATCACGTCGGAGGTCACCTGTGGATAGTCGGATGTGTGCACCGGTTGATCCTCCCACCGTTACTTCTGGGAAGCTCTCTCCCCCTATTCCTAGACGCAGAACAACTTTGGAAAATAAGCGGTTGCAACAGACTGGGACCACTAGAGTTGGTGACAATAGTTCCCAGGGTAAAGCAAATTTTTCCAAATCAAACTCCATGTTCTCAGAGGATAGTGCACTGATTGCCTTTGATGCTCATGACTCTTCCCGACCAAACTCTGTCTTTGTGTCTAGTAGGTCTGGCTTCTCAGATCTTGAAGGAATTGATTTCACTGCAGGTCAAGACAGTGAATCAGTGGGTGCTGGGGTTGGACTGGCATTCTCAAATAAGTTGAGCTCTTCCACAGATGATCTTACCACTAAATCACAGGATCCAGTATACCCTGATATCAGCGCTGCTTTCCGGGAAGTACGTGGAAATACAATGCCATCACCAGTCATGCCAATGTTGGGAGTGTATAATGTCTTGAATGCAGGTGTTGGGTATGGCTGGAATCCATTCTTTGTTGACTCACAGCCTGGTACCAGTCATCTAATATCAGCTGGAAATGGATCAAAAACAGGTGCTGGCCTTTCATCTGTATCAGAAAATGGTTCTAGGGATGGATATCAGACTGGAAGTAATTGGGTGGGGTTTCCAGTGAATGGTATTGGGTCCAGTAACAACCAGATTAACCCTAACATTTCTGGTTTGTCTTCAAATATGTTTGCTGGTTCTAACAATGATCTACAGCTGCATAGAGGGCCACTAGGCATGCCAAAGGTTGCAAGCTGGAGTTCAGCACTTGGCACACAACCTGCAGTGACCCAAGAACAAAGTACATTTTTAGGTACAAGAGAGCTGAAACAAGACTTCAGGCATACACCAGGATTTGATGAAGATGTGGATCTTATTGAATTGCCACCAGGTTTACCAGAGCATGAGTATCTTTCACTAGACTATTTTGATCCTTTGTATGAGCGTGGCCGCAAAGAGTTTGCATTGGCTCCCGATGGGGGAGTTAATTATTCATTGGGGGAAGCTTTCCCAAGTTTTGCATACGATGGATATCCACCTCCTGAGTTAAGAAAACATGTCCGTCGTGAGTCAAACGAAATTTGGGGTATTTCCACATCTAAGAAAAGTGAGCATGTTTCAGGGAGCAGTAACATTCCTATTGGCTTTGAGGCATTTACTGCAGACTCTATGTTTGGGTGTTCAGATGAAGAATTTCTTAAAAGTCAAGGCCATATGGATACAGTGCACCAAGATGAAGTGGACACATTGAATCAAGAAGCTGAATTGTTTAACAAGTTGAGTACTGCTCAGATCGCAGAGGGACCAAAACGACCACCGTCAATTAGTAAACCACAAAACCAGGTAAGATTTTAAATAGGGGGAGGATGAGATGATTTTTACAGGTTGGTAAATAATTATATTATTGAGAAAAGGAAAGAAGAAAATAATACTTAATAGTTTTTAAGTGTGAAAATATATATATGCATACATGTTTTCAAACTTATGTGATTGGTGTGTGAATGGTAGTCTTTTTACCTTGACCTTCTCCCTTTATTAGTTAATACTCACAAAAATAAATTTATTACAGTGTCTTGATTATATCAGTAATCTCTAATGATAACAACTCTGATGGTGGCAAGATATCTTGGGCCAGTTGTTAGTGTTAAAAAATTATCAATAATGAAGGGGTGTGTGGCATGCACCAAAGTACAAGACAGACTATCACATGAATGATAATGCCTCACCCCTCAAGATTCTTAGTACTGCCATTCACTAAATCAAAGTACACATTTCAGTAATCAGATAATTTCAAAACACCAATACATGACCATCTGGGGGGGGGGGGGGGCGGGGGGAATCAACAAATGAGCCACACTTTAAAAGTTTAAATCTCAATCATAGAAACAAATCCTACTCGGGTAAAGTCTGGTTCAACAAGCCAGGAATTTCTACTCATTCATTTGTATTTTAACAAATATAATCTGATTTAAACCAAAGATTTCTGATAATTCATTCATGATTTAACAAACATAATCTGGTTTAAACCAAAGATTTCTGCTCATTCATTTATGATTTAACAAATACAATCTGGTTTTAAAATAAACTATAAAGATTTCTGCTCATCCATTTGTGATTTACTCATTTAGCAAGAGATGTTGTGATGCATGATCTTTACATTGACTCGCATAGACGATCTCCCCTTTTTGATCAGTCTTAGGTAGCTTCAGTAGCTTGTTAAAACTGCATCATTCTTGCACTGACTTGTGTAGGTGATCTCCCTTTCTTGGTGATCAGCAGTAGCTGGCTTGTTAAAAGCTTCATCAGATTTGCACTGTATCTCTCTGTCACAGTGGTTCTCGATTCATTTCATTCAGCCTGGGCCAGTCAAACATTTTTATGATCCATCTCCTTTTCCCTTCTTTATTTTTCTGAGACATGATTTAAAAGAGCAGAAACAGTTTGGTTTTAAAGATTATTTTATTAGATATTAGATGCTTGGAGTTGAATTGTCTTTAACTAACAAAGCTATGGTATGGATGACATGATGTGTGCTTATGAACATGGTGTCAATGGCATAATGGCGGCAGCCACTCACAGACTATGACTTTGGACAATATTTCAACCACCAAAAATGTCACTGTGACTATCACTGTATCAGTTGAGGATGACTGATTACCTTAAGACTTTTGTATGGTTTTTCAAGATGCAAAAAGTGAACTATACACTGAGTAAACAATTTAATCATTTTCTGTATTTGATGACAAGATTATTAAAAAGTTTGGGTCATGGATCTTTCATGTTGGGTATCTTATTTTAGCTGGTTACAGTTGAGTTACAGTACTGACAAAAAGACTTAAATAGTAAAGAAACAATTGATAAATATGTAATTAAAATTTTTGAACTTGAGATGCACACATACATTTTGCATATGTATATATTATTATTATATATATATATTATTTTATATGGCATATACAAGCTTATAAGTTATATAAAAATATTAATATATATATATATTATATAATATTATAACTGAATAGTAGATCTGGACTGGAAAAATTAAAATAAAATATTAAAAATCAACTTTTCTCACATCTGTTAGAACTCTAAAACAGTAAGAGATGCACAAACTGCTAACATTTGTTGACCCACATTTCAGGATTAGTAAACTTAAAAAATTGTGAAAGATCTCACTAGGTTAGTAATAGTAAGTATACTTATAATGTTATATAGCTTATACTGTTATAGACAGGCATAATCACACACACATACACTTTTATAATAATATATGTTTGAAACAGTAACAGAAATATCCCTGACAGTGTTTTGTACTGATCTTAAAAATGGTTCTCTCTTGGTGCCAGCAGCAGCATGGTGGAATCAAAAGCCACAATCTGTATATATCATTATAATTTATATGGCTCATTCTCTGGGGAAGTGTACCACAAAGGGAGGGTCCATTTGAAATCATGTTTTCTTAAAAGTAAAGCATTGAAATATCATAAAGCATTGAAATATCATGTGTTTATATTCTGTATATTCAGAATTGATGTGAGAGTTACATAACTTCATAAGATAGTTATGTGAGTGTGTGTAAATTTATATTATAAATTTTTGTAATGCAGAGTTGTTTTGAACTAAAAAATGGTACCTCTTTTTATTGCATGAATACACATAACCATTTTCTTTAATTTCCATTGAACATTATAAATAATTAATAACCCAACAAACTTACCATGTCAAGGTTTTCTTTTTGAAGTGATAATGCATTTAATTTAAACTTAAAGCAATATTCAATATTCCTTTTATCTGCAAATGGTCAGTTTTTTGAAGAAATAATATTCTTTCAATCTTTGCAACACTTAGTTGCATAGTTTCTGCATGGATCTAAATCTTTTATTCTTTCAGACAAACATGCCATGTGGATTTAAACAATTTTTTTCTTCCTGGAAGTATACACTAATATTTTACAAATTTATTTGTTTATTCAGAAATATTCAGCTTTAGGAAAACTAATTTGACTTTGTTTCCTCTTTATCATCTTACAACAGAACTAATAAATTTGTAAATATGAAATAATAATGATAATATCACAAACTACCTCTTCCATTTTTGAAAGGTACTATATTCCGGAAAGATAACACTCACATGTCAGTTTTTCTTGGTTTTAAGTACCCAATAAGAAAAATAACTTTCATTTCCCATTCAGATCACATGGTTGCAACAGTGAAGGAGGGAGAATTTTCGGAATCATCGACATTTCAAAACAGCTAGATTTCTGATAATTTTGATTAAATTGATTAACATCATAAATAGTTTACATATTTATGTACATATCCATGTGCTTTCTTTGCATTTAAAGTTTCATATAGCTGTGTGTATGTTTTAAATCTGAGCGAGTAAGGGTAGAAAATCCTGTGAATTACATTCAAGAATAGAAATATTGCAAGTAGACTTATTATATATATATATATAGTTAGAAAACATTATATTTAAATAGATATTTTGTTTAGCACTTAAAATTATCTTTGCAGCATAATAACTTAGCCTGTTTTATATTTAGTTGAAAAAAATAGAGCTTCTTTTATTATGGTTGATAGTGATAATTAAAAAAAAATATGGTTTCCACACTGTGAAGTGTACTTTTTATATCCTAAAATTTTAAATTAAAATGTATCCAGATTAATTTAATAATTCAGGTTAATAAATAATTATATTGGTTGCAATAGCCTTTTAATATTATGAGGTAATTATATTGTATATTTTAAAATATTTTTCCTGGGTAAAAAAATATTTTTTTCTGGTAAAATCTTACCTTCTAAGTTTTCAACAGAAACATGCTTTTTATGGATTTCAAACTCCTATTATAATATCAACATTTTTATACATTTTATCTTTTCTTGTGTTTTTTTTTTGTGAGCATTTGCCATTAGGTCCTGTGTTGTACACTTTAACATGTAAATAATTAGATTTATTTTTAATCCACTTTATTTTTTGCATTTCATATAACAAAATGGTACACTTCCCCAGAGAATGAGCTATATATCCATTCTTATCTGTCCAATAGTCTCTGGCTTTCTCTTTCTCTGTGTTCATCTATTTATCTGTCTATCTGCCAGTATCATTCTCAAACATTATTTTCAATTTATTTCAGACCACGCGTTATGAAAAGTTGAGGAAAAGGATATTTATTGACCCGGAGTCTGATGCTTTTTGCCAAATGGTTTCTGAGTAAGTAAAATTAAAATGATTTCTGAGTAATAAAATTAAAATATATGATTAAATGAAAATGGTTTCTGGGTAAGAAAATTAAATGCACGATTAAAACAGTAAAAACTAAAAGTAAATAGTTGAATCAGAATGTATATGTGGAGTGGTTCGTTGTAGGTTGGAAGAAATATATTTATCAATTGAAGAAGAAGCATGTTTATGGAATTATGGGGATGATTTATTATTTATTATTGATTAATTGTGAAATGAAGAAGTATGCTTTATTAGGATGATATATGGGTGATTAGTTGTCAGTTGAAGAAGAAGCATGTTTATGAGGATAATATGTGGGTGATCAGTTGTCAGTTGAAGAAGAAGCATGTTTATGAGTAATATGTGGAGTGGCTAGTTGTCAGTTGAAGAAATATGTTCATCAGGATGATAGATGGAGTGATTAATTGTTGCATGAAGAAGTGTGTTTATGAGGATAATAATTAATATTTGGGGTGGTTAGTTGTCAGCTACAAAAAAGTAAGTTTATCAGAATGATATATGGGGGTGATTACAGTTGTCAGTTGAAATATGTTTGAAGAAGTATATTTCTCAGGATGCTTTGTGGGATGGTTTGTTGTAGGTTGAAGAAGAAGTATATTTCTCAAGATGAGAGTACTAACTTGGGCTACTTGTTGAGTTCAATGCACACTACATACACACCATCTACACAGGTCAAGGTTGTAATATATCCGCCCTTGGAACTGGAACCTGTAACTTTTACCTGCGATAGTAAGTTATATTTTTTTGTTATGTTAATGATACCTTTTAATTGTTTACAGTGACACATGTTTGTTTGTAATGATGGTATTTCAAAGAAATGAAAAATTTTAAAACATTGTCTTTTTCCTGTTGATTGTTCCAGTGTTGGAACTGAATTCATATTTTAGCCATAATTATGAAAGGGCAGATAAAAGATGACATGATCTTTGAGCAGAAAACCTTGCTCTTTTGTTTTTGTTATTGTTATGAAAATGTATCGGCTATATTAAAAATTAGTAAAGCAAAAGTGAAAAGGTATTGGCTTTATAATATTGTTGGAGATAAGTTCATTTATATTTGACAATCACAAATTTTATAAAACCACACTCATGCCACCAAGGTATTAGCTCACATTGAAATTTAGAAGAATTTTTCGATTTACTGTGAGACATAAATCCATTTTTATTTCACAGTCCCAGATTCTGATAAACTGCAGCCACAGTAAACAGTTCTTTGAGCTGTTGTTGATCCTGGTAGTTTGGGAAACCCAAATGCATTATGCTACACATTAACTTTTAAAACTGTTTTAGTTTAAAAATGATATTACAGATATTGAATTTACTTAATTTAGTCTAAATGTTAAAATGAATCAATTTTTTGTACTTATCATAATTTCATTGTTCTGCCAGCCTTTGGCCAGATAATTTGGTGCCTAATGATCATAATACTTATTCAAAGATGTGCATTTAAAATTTCATACTCCTTGAAAAGCCCTTTGTAGATGTTTATAGAACTTTATTAAAATATCTGCATACATATTGACTTAAACATCCAGTTACCTTATGTGCCTAGATCTTAGCAGGTGTAACAAACCTCTCAAATTAGTCAAAACTATAGTATTATGGTTAGATACTCAAAACACATATCTGGCCCATTATAGTAAGCAGATTACAACATGGCAAACCTCTCTTAACTATGCTGATATGACTGGATACTCTAAATGCATGTATCTGATTTATTGTAACAAACCTCTTGAAGCTGTACTATGATTAGATACACAGAACACTTAATCAGTTAATGGATCCATAGTGTCAAGCAAATTGCTATGCGAACAGCATTGCTACTGACAAAAGTTTTTGACCTTGATAGGTGTGCTCTACATATTCAGTACATATTATCATTTATTCAAAGCCTTTAGGTATATGGTGTGTTTAGCACCCATTCACATGTTTTATCATTTATTCAAGGCCTCTATGTGTATGGTGTGTTTAGCATCCATTCACATGTTTTATCATTTATTCAAGGCCTCTATATGTATGGTGTGTTTAGCACCCATTCACATGTTTTATCATTTATTCAAGGCTTCTATGGTGTATTTAGCAACCATTTACATGTTTTATAATTTATTCAACTATTGTATAACTAGTACATGTATAAGTTTGGTGTTTTTAGCACCCGTCTTTGTATACATGGTGGACTGAACATCCATTTAGCTGTTTTATCATTTAAAGATTTATTCAAGACCTGTATATAGGTATAGTGCATATTTAACATCCATTCTGATATTTATCACTATCAGCTATTAACAATCTCTGTATCAGTGTATCATGTATAGTGCATATTTAACATCCATTCTGATATTTATCAGCTATTAACAGTCTCTGTATCAGTGTGTGTATAGTGCATATTTAACATCCATTCAGCTGTTTTATCATTTATTCAAGAATTGTTTGGTGCATATTTAACATCCATTCTGATATTTATCAACTATTAACAGTCTCTGTATCAGTGTATGTATGGTGCAATTAAAATCCATTCATGTGTTTATCATTTATTAAAGTTATCTGTATATATGGTGCATTTAACACCCATTCACATGTTTATTAGTTTTATTTATTTTGTTTTGTTCAAATATTGTTCAGTTCATTTGTTTAATTTCATTCCTAAACAATCCCTTGCTTCTAAAGCTGTCTAGGTATATTTATGTTTTGATTTTATCATAAAGATTTTGTAGAGATTGAGTGCTCTATTAACTTTTGATCATCATTATTGTTTTCTTAGTCATTGTATGTGGTCTCTTTATGGCCTGTTAAGAAGACATAGTAAAGTGTATTCATTCACCACCATTATTTCTTATTCACAAAATATATGTTGTTTATGAATGTTAAGAAGACAGTAATGAGTAATAATGAAAACTTAATAACATGATTAAGTAAAATTAGGCATCAGAATGTTGAAAGATTACAACTACAACAAAAACTAATGATAGTTGATTCAGTAGTGTATATATATACTACATAATTAATACAGATTGTAACATAGTAGGTTTTTGCTTTGAACCTTTAACAGAATATATGAGAAATTTCATGTGACGTTTCTTCTTAATACATTTGCTGTCTTTGTGCCAAACAGTGCTGGGAAGCACTACCACACATTAACTTGTTCCACTTAGTAGTTACAAACTTCAAGAGTAATTTTCTTTTGGGTGGATGTATATTATGTTCATTAGTCAGAAAGTGTTGAAGGTATCAATAATCACATTCAGATATTCACAGTGTGAAGTATTTGAAGCTCTTTATTAAAAATATTAATCATGTACAATATATTCTCAGTGTGAAGTGTTTTTTATTAGTCATGTACATTATTCTCAGTGTGAAGTGTTTGAAGCTCTCTATTAAAGTATTAATCATGTATATATTTCTCAGTGCTCTTTATTAAAAATATTGATCATGTACATATATTCTCAGTGCTCTTTACCAAAATATTAATCACGTACATATATTCTCAGTGTGAAGTATTGGAAATATTATTAAAGTAATTGCTACTAATAATCTTGTGTTGAAGCTATTCATAAAGTAATCATTACAAGTATTCTGTGCAAAAGTTAATGATATTAAATGAAATTACAGCGAACACACTTGTTGAACATTTAATCAGTCAAGTACTCTACAGTGCTCTGCCCTTGCTTGGCAAACAACACACTGCTACTGATTATATCCTGAAAGTCTACGATCGGACTGAATATCTCAAAAGGTCAGTAATCTGGCATGTTAATTTTTTTTTTTTAATGTTAATTAAAATTTTTTAATATATTATCTAAATAACAGAAAATCAAAGTTTTATTACAAAGTGTTTCATTACAAATCATTTCATTAAGATTCAAATTAAAGAATAATTACAGACTGTAGAAGTAAAATCGCTCACTTTTGTGAATATATTTCATATAAACTGATTAAAGTTAAACTGTAAAATTCCTCATTTACAACAGGAACCCTGACTAAAGCTAGCATAAATAAACTATATAGTGTAAGATTCCTTACTTACAACAGAAACCATGACTGAATATTGACTAAAATCTAAATTCTAAAATTTCCAACTTACAACATCACCCTTGACTAAATATTGACTAAAACCTAAATTGTAAAATTCCTGACTTACAACAGCAACCCTGACTGAATATTTACCTAAAACTAAATTATAAAATTTCCAACTTACATCAACCCTGACTGAATATTGACTAAAACTAAATAGTAAAATCCCTGATTTACAACAGCAACCTAGACTGAATATTTACTAAAACTTAAATTGTAAAATCCCTGATTTACAACATCAACCCTGACTGAATATTGACTAAAACCTAAATTGAAAAATCCCTGATTTACAAAATCAACCCTGACTGAATAGTGACCAAAACTGAATTGTAAAATCCCTGATTTACAACAGGAACCCTGACTGAATATTGACTAAAACCTAAATTGTAAAATTTCTGACTTAAACAGGAATCATGCTAACCATTCCACGTGAGACACTACTCATGATAATTTGACTTAGAAATATTTTGTCCTATATAGATTGATCTTTGGGGAATATATATTTGAGTTTGTTTGATGTAAGAATATAATTTGACTTAGTTTTTCATGTACAAATTAATTTTTTTTCTTAGATTACTTATTAAATTCTTTGTTGGAAGACTGTTATTTGACTTAAAAACAGTTTTTCATGCACAAATTGCCCTTATTTACAATACATATTTTATTTTGTTTGTTTGAAGACTATTGTTTGACATAACATATGTTTCAAATGAATAGCGTGCCCTTATTTACAATACATATTTTATTGTTTATTTGAAGACTATTGTTTGAGTTAGAAATGTTTCAGGTGAACAGAATACATATTTTATTGTTTATTTGAAGACTATTGTTTGACTTAGAAATGTTTCATGCGAACAGAATATTTTATTGTTTATTTGAAGACTATTGTTTGACTTAGAAATGTTTCAGGTGAACAGTATTGTTTGTTTAAGATAAACACAATGCTCTTATTTGCAGTAAATATTTTATTGTTTGTTTAAGATGAACACAATGCTCTTATTTGCAGTAAATATTTTATTATTTGTTTAAGATGAACACAATGCTCCTATTTGCAGTAAATATTATATTGTTTGTTTGAGGATTGTTAGATTATATTTATATTTAAATGATTTATATTACAGTGATTTGCCCTTGTCACGATTTGAGTACACTCACAGTTGTCTTAAGCTGGATTCAGACCTCATGTTTGAAATGGTGGCTATTGAGCAAGTACCACGACCATTTATAAGAACTGTAAGTAGTCTTCTACAAGTACTACAAACATTTATAAGAACTGTAAATCATCATCTACAAGTGCCACACACATTTATGAGAACTGTAAGTAGTCTCATACAAGTACCACGACCATTTATAAGAACTGTAAATAGTCTTCTACAAGTACCATGACCATTTATAAGAACTGTAAAAGTTGCTATGGTATTATTTCTTGTACAAATGCCATGATCACTTATGAGACCTGTAAGTAGATCCAGTGTACTATTGAATCTTGTCCAAGTACAATGATCACTTATAAGCCCTAATGTAGATCTAGTGTTATGTCTTATACTTTATATGAGTAGGTATTCCAAACATCGCTGATTGGCTGATTGTGACATTGTTTAGTCAATTTTTCTACATTTTCAACACTCAAGTTCAATCTGTATATTGAGGCTTTTTAAAATGAAAGCACATGAAACAAAAAGTTTGGTCTCTGTTCTGTCTTTCTGTGCTTTTTGTTTCAATAAATAATTGTGAAAAAGTAATAAGAAGTTATTCAGAAGTTACCAACCGACCGACTTTTAACCAAGCCAATATAACTAGTGCCAGCAGTATATCAGTCTAAAAATAATAACTGTTTTAATGAAGGGGAGATAACAAGGTTAATTTCCATACTAAATAATGCGCAGGAATTTCAAGATAAAGTGCGATAAAGTTTAACTTAAATTTTCTTAAATTACACACACAAATCAGCCTTAAAAACTACCAGAAAATAGGAAAATTCTTCATCTCTAAGTCTATATAGTTTGTTTGAGACAAAAAAAAAATCTGCACGTGTAAAGAATTGCATTTAAAGAACTATGATCAGTGACCGAAATCGCCGAAGACTGTCAGCAACAAAGGCAGATTGTATCGAGCAGCTTAGCTTTCCATGCGGCAAAGTTGAACCAGTTTCCACTTTGCAATCTCATTCATCACTCTGTTGAGGATGCTAGTTGATAATTAAATCAATTATTTTCAGTTTTGGGCATGTATTTTTTTCCATTAAAAGACTAAAATTAACCGATAAATAAGAATTTTCAGGGTCTATAGGCCTGTGGTAGCATGTGAAAAGAACTTTATGAATTTATGCCTGTCTTATCCATAGCTTAAATTTTATATCATGCAATAGGGGAAAGATTTATTTTCAATATAATTTATTTCATTTATTCGAATCGCATTTTATTTGTTTTTAAATCCTTTTATTTTGTGATCACGTGACCACTTTTTTCATCCATTACTGCATTAGCAGGAGCACAGTGTAAACAATGAGTAGATCACAAGATGTGTTTTTTATTTTTTAGTTATTATTTTTACCCGATTTTCTTTTCTTTTTTAAAATTTTGATAGACACGAATGAGTTATATATTAGTTGTATTTTGCAAGCTTATTTTTCCACAATAAATATAAAAGTGAATTGATGATGCACATAGTATTACAAGACCTACAGTATAGAATTTAACTTTGGTGGTGGTGGGTGAACTCTGAAAATGACTTTAGAATTCATTAAAGCTTAAGGTGGCACACCTAGTTGAAATCTGCTAAATATCAACAACAATAAAAAAATCATATGAAATTCAATTGAAGGAAATTTTTATTAAAATTTTCAGAAACTGATGATAAATGGTTGATGATTCAAAATGTATACTTAGTTTTCTGATGAATTTACTAGGTTTTTATATCAAAATTATTTCTTTAATATAAACATATTTTCCAAAACTTAAATTTGTTAATTCTTTTTGACAAGATTGGACAAGAAAACTTAAAATATATAGCCAAAATATTTGATAGTCAATTAATATATTGTATATCTGGCTTCTGAACCTCTGGCTAGTGTGTAGCAATCATTCAGCTGACGGAGTACATATTTTATTTAAATAATAATTAAAAAATATATTTAATTAATTATAATTCCATATCTACACTATAGTCAAACATTAAAAATGTTAGAGGTTCAGAAGCCATTTTATGTTGTCCTTAACCCATTCGCTGTCAGGTGAAAATGCATCAGCTGATGCCACCATGTGAGGCTATTTTGATGCTTACCGATAATTGAATGGGTCAGTGTACTAAAAAATGAAAAGCGACTGCAATTATCAATGGATTTTAAAAATTTAAATTACAATCTATTATAGACATACTAAGAAATTTTAAAAGTATTATTTTTTATTTATTTTAAATTCAAAAATAAATAAATAATAAAAAGTTTTCTTATCTTTTTGTTGAACTTGCGAATTTCGGCTTCATTTTTTTTTTTCACTATTAAGATTTTCTTGCTCATTAATAATCAGACAGATCTTTGAGAAAATTCTTCCTTGGGCTTATTTTCTTTGTTTCTTCATTTTGGTCGGCATTGTTAACATTACTGGTAATGACTTCATCATCTTTCTAAATCAGATATATATATATCTTTCCAGAATTAGTGTTCTGTGTATATTGTTATTTACAGTTACAACTTGCATGTAAGTTATTTCTGTGCAGTTTGATTTACATCTCAGAAAGTAGTAATTATTTTATAAGCAAAAGATGTATTAAGGTATAGAATATAGCTTCCATCATCAAACTATGAGTTCAATCTATGTTACAGTATAATGTCAACTAACAAGAAGTAGTAGTAGTAGTAGTTCCGCTATCTATGCGCCAATAGGGATTGCGTTAGAACTTTTCATCTTGTTGATGTTTTCGGTTCTTGGTGGATTCCTGTGGGGCCTTCCTCCTTTCTCTGGCATTCAAGGAGGGTGGGGTGTGGTGTTTGTGCATTGTTTGGTTGTATCTCCATGTCTGACCGTTGTTAAGACTGTCGTCCGTGTGGTTTGTGTTATTGGGTGTATATTTTTTGTTTGTTTGTTGGGATTTTTTTTTTTTTAAGTAGGTGGAGTGTGTTTGTCTCTAAGAGGTAGGTGATAAGTGCTAGGTGCACATGACTTTGATTGTGTTCTTTGGGGTATAGGAGTGCTTGGGTGGTGAATGGTAAGTTTAATGGGTCTGTTGTGTCTTTGATGATTTTCCTTTCTTCCGTGTATTTATTGCACTGGAGTAGGAAGTGTTCGATTGTGTTGTCTGTTATGCAGTACTTGCATGCTTTTGTTTTGTTGTTTGTTTTGTGTATATCTTGTGTTATTGTATCACAATCTGTATATTGCTCTATTATGGCTTATGTTTGTGAGTTGGGGGGGAGTGGGGTGGGAGTCTTACTTTTGTATATGCTTTTGATTTGTGTGTATTTCTGATGTATGTATTGGCGTGGGTAGTTGTTTGCCTTGTTTGCTTCCGTATTTAGCTCCCTTGTCTGCAACAAGAAGAGCCATTGTGTCTTTAAGTAGGTATTCCAAACATATTTTTCAGAATCATTATTAATACTTTAAAAGTAAATAGACAGATAGAACTTTTTTTGCTGATTTCAATGATACTAAATGAAGTTTGTACCTCAATTACAACCAAAGTTACACATTTTTCAATATTTAATTTTTCGCAAAGTTTTGCACTCAAAAACGAAATTGTACAAATAGCTTATTTTGAAGGTCCACAAAATGAAGAAATGATGAACAATATAATCCAGACTCTCCACATAAGTAGTATCCAACCTACAAATATGGCTGAATTTTTTTGATAGGCTTTGCAATATATTATTACCAAATATACTGTCAGTCAAAATTAGCAATTTATTCATTTTCAGGTTGGAAAAAGCTCTAACGCAGTTAACACAAAATGGACGAAATTGCTATAAACATTAAAACTGTACTAATTCTGCTTGTAATTTAGCTACAGAGATGCTTTTGGTATCATTGGATTCAGTTTGGAAAGATCTATATTAAGAATGCACACACCACAGTAAAGAAATCTTCATAATTTGGACACACACACTCAGACATTTGCCAATCGTTCATCTAATTCAATGCTTTTTCAGTTCAACGATTCTAGTGCTGTCTAGCATAGAACCACAAGGAATGTTTAATGTTGTGGTGCTTAACCTAAATAAGCAATTCAATCTGCAGGTAGACCGTTATTCCACAATCTGCCTTCACTGGACATGGACAGAATTTCATAGTTGTAGTAAAACATTACTACATGTAGATTACCTCTACATCATCTTTCCTCAGCAAGTCTTTCCACTGACATGTTTAAAAAATTATTTGTACCTTATAAATCTTTCCCCTTTTGAATGGTACAATCTCTTAAGGTGGCACACCTAGCTCAAAAAGCATGAAAAATTGAAAAAATTAAAATTTAGCCATTTTTATATCAGAAAAGACCAATAAAAAAACAAAAATTTTATTGGTCTTTTCTGATATAAAAATGGCTAAATTTTATGAAATTGCTTTTATTTTTCGACAAATCACAATAGTTTTGAAGTGGTCTTTAAACTGATGACTTATGAAGATTGTTCATTTGTTTCACTCAGCAAAAATTTTATTGGTCTTTTCTGATATAAAAATGGCTAAATTTTATGAAATTGCTTTTATTTTTCGACAAATCACAATAGTTTTGAAGTGGTCTTTAAACTGATGACTTATGAAGATTGTTCATTTGTTTCACTCACTCAGCACCTATTAATTACAAGTAAAATTTAGTGTGGTCTGTAAACTGATGACTTATGAAGATTGTTCATTTGTTTCACTCAGCACCTATTAATTACAAGTAAAATTTAGTGTGGTCTGTAAACTGATGACTTATGAAGATTGTTCATTTGTTTCACACAGTTACCTTCAATTGCAGGCAATTGGCCTTTAAGCTAATGATTTATGGAGATTTTGAAAGTTTATGCATTTGCTCCACATTATGCTGATTAATTTAATTACAGGTGGATGATGATGAACTAAAGCTAGTGTTTCCAAGGGAATACATCAAAACAGACAGTGCAATTGTTTCAAAGTATGTTTTCACTTTCTTTTTGTTTCTTTCACTCGTATCTGTAAATATGCATTGTATGTTAGACTATGCAGTTGTACTAAAATATTTGAACCAGCGGAGTAATAAAAATTTGAATTAATATAAAATAAATATGAATATTGGAATTTGATTTTAAGTGAACAAAACCCCAATTGACCATGGTGCCATTTAGACTTAAGATTTAGTGTCAGAGTTTGACACTACACTTGTTATCATTTAGTGTCAGAGTTTGACACTACACTTGTTATCATTTAGTGTCAGAATTTGACACTACACTTGTTATCATTTAGTGTCAGAGTTTGACACTACACTTGTTATCATTTAATGTCAGAGTTTGATACTACACTTGTTATCATTTAGTGTCAGAGTTTGACACTACACTTGTTATCATTTAATGTCAGAGTTTGACACTACATTTGTTATCATTTAGTGTCAGAGTTTGACACTACATTTGTTATCATTTAGTGTCATAGTTTGACACTACACTAGATGTATTTATGACATATGTACTTGTAATTTTAGTACTAAGAGACACAGATTATATACTTGTAGTTTTAGGACCATGGGGCATTTGGATTATAGTCTGTTAGTACTATGAGGCACTCAGTTTATGAGCTAATAGTTTTAGGACCATGAGATACTCATTTAATATGCTACTAGTTTTAGGACCATGAGGCACTCATTTAGGACCATATTGTATTCAAGTATATATCAAGTAGTTTTAGGACCACGAGATACTTAGTTTGTATGCTAGTAGTTTTAGGACCATGAGGCACACGATTTATATGCTAGTAGTTTTAGGACCATGAGGTACACGATTTATATGCTAGTAGTTTTAGGACTATGAGATATTTAGTTTATATGCTAGTAGTTTTAGGATCATGAGGCACGTGATTTATATGCTAGTAGCTTTAGGACCATGAGGTACACGATTTATATGCTGGTAGTTTTAAGATACTCATTTTATATGCAAGTAGTTTTAGGATCATAAGGTACATGGTTTATATGCTAGTAGTTTTAGGACCATGAGGCATTCAGTAGTTTTAGGACCATGAGGTACTTAGTTTATATGCTAGTAGTTTTAAGACCATGAGGCACACGATTTATATGCTAGTAGTTTTAGGACCATGAGGTACACGATTTATATGCTCGTAGTTTTAGGACCATGAGATACTTAGTTTATATGCTAGTAGTTTTAGGACCATGAGGCACACGATTTATATGCTAGTAGTTTTAGGACCATGAGGTACACAATTTATATTCTAGTAGTTTTAGGACCTTGTACACGATTTATATGCTGGTAGTTTTAGGACCTTAAGATACTCAGTATAACTAGTATAAATTCAAATTTATTGATCTATGGGTTACCTCTTACACGTTGGTTAGTCAGCCATCCACAACTCACACCCATGGGATAGGGGGATAGAAAAGAAAGAAATAATGATAAATGATGAAATAAAATAAAATTAAAATAAATTTCAAGATTCTTCAAGCAGTACTATTTCTAAATTAACCTAAGCGTTTTACAACATAATGTAACAGTCATTATTTATAAGTTCTAGAGCCACTGCTCCTCTATCAAAATTCAATAGTTCAACAATAAACAATGTCTTTCGACTTGCAAGTCCTTCTCAAGATAGTCACATCAATATTTTCTTATATTAATCTTAAAATGATTCTTCACTGTTCAATGTAGATTTAAGTTTACGGTTTACTTTTAATTTGAGGTTTAATTCTTAATTACGATTCTAAGCTTTACTTTTAAGTTTTAGGTTTATACCTATACTAGTTAATATTTTTCTACTCACAAAGTTATTGTCACTTTCTCCTTGTGCTGGGTGGTTTAAAGATGATACACCAAAATCACTGTCGACGTCATGGTTCGCTCCCTGGAACCCAAATACGACCGTCATGGCTGCTACAATTTCACGCTCTCACTGCGCTCCTCCTTAGGCCCATTTCTCGTCTCTTCTTATGTTCTCTCATTTCTCTTCATCTCACTGCGTCTCTCCTCTTCTCTTACGTCTCTCATCTCTTCTCATTACTCAACTAATGGCCAACCTTGCCGTTTTTTCTGCGATATGCCACGCATCATCACGACTGCTTCCTGCAATATACTGCCTCTGCAATATACTACTTCTGCAATATATCCCGTGCGCTGCAACATTATACGTCCAATTAATTACTTCTATTGGAAAATAATCGATCGCCCGCAGTCTTTGCACAGTCTTTGAAAAACCCAGAGATGACTGTCCTGTACGACTGGTCCATCTTGATCTGTTGGCGGCCCTGACGGTGCGCCTTCAATACAGCCGGGTAGACATCTGTCCAAGAATTCTCTAGCTGATTGCCTCCCAGCTCGAAGTGTTTTCTTGGTACAAAAAACGCAGGGAGAAACTCTATCAGATGGTCTTTTCCACCCCTCTATCAAACGCTACATTCTCAATGTTTCTCGTTTTTCTCTGTATCCGTCATCCCCTTTTATATGCAAAGTTCTTGTACATCATTTTCACTGAGCTGATTAGAACACACACCCTCCAGTACATGGTACCCCCCTCCAGCACTGCCCTGTACAACCAGCACCGCATGTACATGCTGACGAATATTCTGACCACTCTGGCCATCCACTTTCTATTAGTACCAAGTATCAAGTTCCCAGTTGGCACCTGTGATTTACATCTCCATTTGCCCTACCTAGCTAACTCTCAGAGCACGCTGAACTACATCTCAGAGCAACAGTCCTACTCCTATTTTATTTTAAAACTACAGTTACTATGACAACTCATGGCCACCTGGCAAGCCATACATTAATTCACAGCAAGAAATGGTTGTACACACAAAGCAACACATTTAACTATAATAATATAAATATTAACTTTCCAATAACTCAAATTCTATTTCAATAGTAATTTCATAAAACAATATCAACTTAAACTACCAAACATTTAAATAGTGGTGATTCTTAAAAGTTGTTTACATTTCCAAAACCAAGAGCCTCCCTTCTCACAGACAAAATTGGCATCCCAGTGACCGTCCCACGGTACACTGACATAGATTTATGGGCGTAGTGTCCTGACCACTGGAGGGTCAGCCAGTGTTCTCCCTCAAGTTAATTATACTTTTCCCATTCTTCGGCACCAACTTAAGGCTAGTGTTTCCGACTTTTCGCATTGTTGACAAAATGGTCATTTTCGCCCCTATCCCTCTTTTAATTAACTTAGCTGTTTCGTTAATAGTTTAGAGTATGAGGCCACTTAGAGAGACAGAAAAAAATAATAATATCTTCTCATCTCTGTGACAGTAGTTTTAGGACCATAAGATACTCAGTTTATATGCTAGTAGTTTTAGGACCATAAGTATACAGTTTATATGCTTGAAGTTTTAGGACCATGAGGTACTCAGTTTTTTATCCATACAAGTTAGTCCACTAATGAGGTCAGATCTTCAGAAGTTGAATCTTTCTTTGACAACATGATCAAAAGTTCCTACTCTTATTCACATCTGTCATATTAGAAACATTAACATCAAAGACAAAAATAGGCATTGCTGTGTCTCAGAATGGTTCTTTGACAAAGTGCCTACTCTTATTCACATTATATAGATTGTACAAGTGTACTCTTTACCTGTAAGCAGTTACCTTTAGATAAATTAAGATTACACATTAGACAAATGTCTCTCGAACCATAAATGGTAAATCTTTAGGCTGCACTGATTACACAAGATATTGTAGTACTCTTTGGATAAAATATATTAAGACTGCATCAGTTAAAAAGACATTGGACTCCTTAGAGTTTAGATAAAATATATTAAGACTGCATCAATTACACCAGTGGTCCTCAACCTTTTCATCGCCGCGGACCGGTCAACGCTTGATAATTTTACCGCGGCCCGAAGACGTGGGGGGACGTTGATTGTTTATATTTTAAATTGTTTTGATTTAATAATTTTAATTTAATTGTATTTAAACGTGCCTTCAAATTAAAATACAGTTACACCAAAAAATTAATATAAAGTGATTTAACATTTTAACTCACTAGAACGCTAAATCAGCGAGAACCCTGAGCTTGTTTCTTTGCAACGAGACGGTTCCATCTGGGGGTAATAGGAGACAATTACACACGAAGTGAGTTGCTTATGTCCATCCATTGTTTTGTTTTGGTTGCTGTCACTGCAGAAAACCCCGCTTTACACAGATAGGATGTCGGAAATGGTAATAGGGATTTAAGTGCTGTGGTGGCCGTTGTTGTATTGGCAGGTGAGGGGGTTTACAGAGCCCAGGATAATACCAAATTGTCTGTACTTAGTGTGTATGTGCACCCAGGATGTTCATCCCCACCCTGTCATGTTCACCAGTGATGTTGTTGTTGTTGTCATTGGCACTGTTGTTGTTGATGTCCCCGGTATCCGTTGGGCTGTTTGTAGGTGGATGTTGGTGGCAAGCATTAGTTGAATTAGATCCGCAATGGGGTGGTTATAATATCCCCACTGCATGTGATGTTGCTCCCTGTGCTGCCACCGTTGTGGTTGTTGTCGCAGCGCTGCCGTTGTTGTGGATTCTGTTGTGGCTGTAGTAGATGATACTTTTGTTGTCGTCTGTGTTGTGGCGGGCACCTTCTTTTTGATTTGGGGCTCCGTTCTGTAGTTTTTCTTTGTGTCTGTTGTGGTTGTCTTTGTTGCAGTCCCTGGTGGTGACTCTGGCTGTGGATTGGTGGCAGTTGGTTTAGTTGTTGTGTTGTTTCTTGTGGTGTAGTTGAAGCGTTGTCGACTTCTGTTTCGGTCTGTGCGTCAGTTGTCTTCACTTCTTTTTCTGTTTGTATTTTTCTTTCTTGCGTCTTGATATGTACCGTTTGTGTGCTGGAGATTTTTTGGCATTTCTTCTTATTTTCGGTGGTAGTTGTTTTAATTTCTTTTTCTTTGCTGATAGAGCTTGTAGTCTGAGTTTCCTTATTATCTGTTGTGGGTTTTGGAGTTTGCGAGAATGCCTGGCTGATTTCTTGTTTTGCTGTTTAAGTTGAATTCACTTTGGCCGTAGGTGGAATTTTCCAGATGATGTTGGTGTTTATTCCCTGTTCTGTTGTAGTGGCTTGTAGAGTTTGGGTGGAAACGAGGCTTTTTCCTTCAAAGAATGTTTGAGTTGTGCCGTCTTCCTGTGTGGGTTTTTGCGTTGTTTCCTCCTTTTCCGTTTGTGAAGAGCGTGTTTTTGTTGTCTGCGTTATTTTCCAGATGATGTCTGTCTGTGTTTCACAGTCTGTTGATGTATTTTATTTTCCGGTTGTCGTCAGGTGCTTGTTTAAAATCTTGTGGAGACCAATTGTGGTTAAGATGGCTTGTTGTCTAGTGGTAAGTTCATCTTCCGTTTTTGTGTGGAAGAGGATCAACAGCAAATTAGTGAACGCATTTATTTGTTCAACGTTTTCAGTTTCTAGTGTGAAGATGAAGGGGGTAACTTTTCGTATGCCCCCATTTTCGGTTGTTATGCTGATTTCATAGCAGTATTTTGCCAGTCTTCTCCTTGTGTACTTCTTAATGTTTGCTCCTCTTCAAGCCTCTTTTGCCATATCTGTCTCAGCTTGGCTAAGCGCTCGTTTGTGAAACAGAAAGGTCCGTCCGCATCTTCTGTGACTGGCTCAGAATTGCTTAAATGTCACTTGGTGGAGTGGGCAGTAGTGGCGTTTTTGCAGCCCTGAAAAGGGCTGAGGCTTGGTGCTGGCTTGTCTGGTTTGGCGCTTTGACATGACTCTCCTCCCGGCGGTCCGATGGATGGAGTGCATTCGTCGGTGGTCCAAAGCAAAGTGTGTTGGTATGGTTGGGAAGTAGCGCTCAAATTCTTTAAGACATGATCGTGCACCAACTGGGAGAATGAATGCTCAGGCTCAATCTCGTCTATGGAAAGTCGCACAAACCCGAGAGAAATACACCACAGTAAATAAAATTGGGCGGCCCGGTACCATTTGATCCACGGCCCGGTACCAGTCCGCAGACCAGAGGTTGGGGACCACTGAATTACACAACTCATTGGACTCTTTAGATAAAATATGTTAAGAATGCACAAGGCTACACTTGTCTCTTTAATTATAAATAGTTAACCATTGGATATACTTCATTATAAAGGTTAACCATTGGATAGACTTCATTATAAAGGTTAAACATTGGATAGACTTCATTATAAAGATTAACCATTGGATAGACTTCATTATAAAGATTAACCATTGGATAGACTTCATTATAAAGATTAACCATTGGATAGACTTCATTATAAAGATTAACCATTGGATAGACTTCGTTATAAAGGTTAACCATTGGATAGACTTCATAGGTTACATAAGTGTCATTCTCTTTAGAGAAAATAAGGCTGCATATTACTCTTATTTGTAATCTGTAAACTTTAATTACACTAAGATTGAATATTACTGCTTAATTATTGTATAATGTTTGTAGAAACCTTTAGTTACATTAAGATTGAATATGTGTTACTGAATAATTATTGTATAATGTTTGTAGAAACCTTTAGTTACACTAAGATTGAATATGTGTTACTGAATAATTAATGTATAATGTTTGTAGAAGCCTTTAGCTATATACTAAAAAGATTGAATTAAGTGCAAATGTGTAATTAATGTATAATGTACAAACCTTTAGTTATACTAAACAGATTGAATTAAGTGATACTGTGTAATTATTGTAAAATGTTTGTAGAAACCTTTAGTTATATATGCTAAGATTGAATTGTTACTGTGTAATTATTGTCTAATGTTTGTAGAAACCTTTAGTTATATATACTAAGATTGAATTAAAACAAAAATAATTTTGAAAACCCTGTTATCAGCAAATAGGTGCTAAATATTTCATTTTATGTGAAATCATTCTGTTTTGACAATTCGTTTTTAATTGAATTCAGTATGAACTTGATTCTGTATTTTACCTATTTCTGAATAACAGACACTATTACAACATTGTTATAATATCACCTATAAAAAAATCTGTCATTATAGCTGACCTGTTACATAATGCCTTATCATAATGCCATGCATTAAATGTCTGACAAAATAGTTATTAAATATTTTCAGGGAGGCACTTGACATTCTGCTGGATAACTTTTACCAGGCAGTTGATCGCTTGAACAATCAAGCTTTACAGGGTCAAGTGGAACGTGTCCAGATGCAGGGACTACACCAGTCTGTTAAAGCGGTGTGTGCCATTTTGGGCAAGATCGAAACCACTGACATCACAAAATCTCTTAATCGTTTAGAACGATTAGTGGCAGACATGGATGTAAGTAGACTTATTGCTAGCAAGCCTGTATTAATCAGAGATTCACAAACCATTTGAAAATCAGTGTGTTGCATGGAAAAAGAAATCTGTGTATTTGATAATAATGTATGCAAACTTTTAGTGTATCATAACAACCTATTCACCATAACACAGCACTTGCCACTGTTGTCAGATCTTACAACCTATTCACCGTAACACAGCACTTGCCACTGTTGTCAGATTTTACAACCTATTCACCGTAACACAGCTCTTGCCACTGTTGTCAGATCTTACAACCTATTCACCGTAACACAGCACTTGCCACTGTTGTCAGATCTTACAACCTATTCACCGTAAGGCAGCACTTGCCTCTGTTGTCAGTACTTGTCAGTCATCCACTATTACTTGCTTGTTGTCAAAGCATACCCTTTTGGGCAAGCTATTACTAATTGGTGCCGGGATCATTAATGATGTGGGTTTACATCCTGGCCAAGACATTACATTGGCAACATTTTTAAAATGATTTCTTGGATTGGGCAGTCATTTTCAGATTGGACACCTTGAGATTTATTTAATTATATACTTATATGTATATATATAATATAGCCTGGATATACTTAATTATATCAGTATGTTTTTAATTAAACCATATATATTTAATTATGTCTATGCTTGATTGTATTTTTAAGAATGTATAACTTCAGAATTAACATGTATGTGAATATTGTTTTATATTTTTTTCATTATTTGTTTCAGGGTCCAAATAGTCAGGCCAATAAAATGTTTGTTGGTTATACTGCTTCAGCGGATGCAGACACCTTAAATGCCATCAAGTAAGTGCAAAGTTAAAAATACACTCATTTGTCCCTTGCTGTGAAAATACACTTATTCATCTTTCACTGAGAAAACCACTCATGCATCTTTCACTGTTGACTGATTTGCTTATTATTTGGAGTATATAGAGTGTTCAGAATGCAACTCATTGTTATAAAGCACTGCAGCCTAAGCCACTTCTGTCTGACTTGTAATATTAGGTATTTTGTGATCATTATAATACTATTTATTTTGCTTATTATTTGGAGTGTTCAGAATGCAACTCATTGTTACAAAGCACTGCATCCTATGCCACTTCTGTCTGACTTGTAATATTAAGTATTTTATAATCATTATACTATTTATTCTGCTTTGTTTTGGTCATTTGGTAATCTTGAATAATCACTCTTCAGCATTTTGAATTGTTTCGAGAATCAATTTTCAAAGCATTCATTTTTTTGTATTGTGATTATTTGAGAATCTTTTATTAACAGTCTTTGTCAGTTTTTACTGTGGCCATTTGAGAATCTTTTATTATCAGTCTTTGTCAGTTTTTACTGTGGCCATTTGAGAATCTTTCTTTATCAGTAGATAAGACCACTCAGATTTTGAAGTCTGACCAAATAAGCTGATATTTGCAGGTTATGTTATCTACCTCAAAATAAGTTTGCATACAAAATTTTGGAGCTCTAGCTTTAATAGAAAAAAAATTATGACAATTCAAAGTTTGGCAGAAAAGCACAGATTTCACGAAGACCCCTTTTGAAATGACCACACAACAAAAACTATGAAACATACACAGCTCATCTTTACTATTTCAACTCTCTGTAACACAAATATATTGCTGATTTTTTTTTAAGGATCACAGATACATAGAAAATGAAATACAATCCTGTCAAATTAGCATTTTGTTTAAATTTTCAAATGGCAAGTGGTCTAAAACGTCTCTTTTAGAATCTTGTAAAATAGAAACTACTTCATATACATCATCCAAATTTGGTATACTTGCTCTTTAGAGTATAGACATTTACAGGGTGATCTTTTTGTATTGATTTAGAAATATAAAATCTCAAAAATGTAGTTTCATACAATATATCTGCACACTTGTTGAAGAGGAAAAAAGGTAAAATGAAACATTTATTATAATGCAATGTTTCTGATTTCTGTAGCTGACAGCATGATCATTCTAACTAAATAAAGTCAAAAATTATATTTTCGCAATATATGCATGTACTTTAACAATTTAAAAAAACAGTTTGAAACTGATGCTTTTTAATTTAATAAAATACTGTTAGTGTTTGTTGTTACTATTTACAGTTTACTTTTTTGTCGTTCAACAAAACAATTGTAATTAATAGTATCTTTATTTTTAATAGGTGTCTATTTGTTTCATAATATAAGACATTAACATTCTAAAAATATCTTGAAAATTGAAAGCTAAAGTCTTTCATAGTTTTACTTATTATATATCTATTATATCAGTGTATACTGTATGTCTGTAGTGTGAATAGCATGTTACTCCTCATCGTTGTCCTGATCTCAATTTTTACCATACATTGATTCACTCACTGACTGACTCATACACTTATTATTATATATATATCTTAACCCTGATCAGTCATTCATTGACAAATTCTAATTATCATTTACTAGGTGGTTTCTTAAGGTCTGAGTTATAATAAAATAATGAAATGTACTGGGCGGCTACAGAAACACAGACAAAAATCCTTCAGTATTAAGAGTTGTCCTTTATTTTAGATTGGTGCTTTATAGAATTATTTTAAAATATCGCCGATTACTGGATTAGTTAATATATTTTCAACAAAAAAATTAATCTTATCATGAATCATCGTTTAATCATTTCCACTCTGTATTTTGTGTATAGGATTGTTTTTAATATAAGCAGTTTGTCATAACAAATCATCACCCTCTTGTGACCATATTTTAAATGGCCGATATTTAGCTAACCTCGTTAGTGATTAAAATAAAACTTTCTAACAAATCGTAACCTAAAAATAATGAATGATCGTTTTAACATAGCAATATTTAATAGTTTTGTTAAAACTTAACGCAAAATGTTGTCTAGTCGATCCATTTTAAAACACGTCTTGTCCAAGATGGCGATCTCTCTTCACCTTCAGCGGAACATACTATTAGGGTTTCCCTGCTATTATTTGAACTTTCATACATTGATGAAAAGAGACCTGAACAATTCCATATTTATTGAATAGATTTCTCGGTAAATGTGTTTTTCAAGCTTAAATAACCATATAAACCACTTTGGGATTTAAAATAATAAACCCTAAATAAGTAATAGAGATTTTATCATTTGTTTCTTCTCTCTCTGGGAATGGAATCCCCAATAATAAAATCAAAAATGTTATTTTCTTGCTTGTCCTCCGGTACATTTTTTTTAAGGAGTGCATAATGTACAAAACTAGAGGATTGCTGGCAATCATTCCTTATTATTTTAGTTTTAAATTTGTATTGAAATTATTTAATAATTTACATATTTTTTTTGTCATTTTGCATTTTGGCCTTCTCAGATCTTTTCTAAACATTTCATGTTTTGCATTGTTACCATGTGATACTTATATATATAAACAAAGTGTTGATTTTATATACTTATCTCAAGGCAGTTTGCATTGTGAACAAAGTGATTTAGGAATCAGATCAGTTTTTTGTTATTTTCCATTGTCTATATAAAGATTTTTTAAAACATTAATCATTATTTCTGTGAATTAAATAATAACTGATAAATCTCCTAGTCATTTTACAATGTGTCTATATAAAATCTGTAAAACACTCATCATTATTGTTGTGAATTAAATAATAACTGATAAATCTCCTAGTCATTTTACAATGTGTCTATATAAGATCTGTAAAACACTCATCATTATTGTTGTGAATTAAATAATAACTGATAAATTCTCCAAGTCATTTTACATTTTAACCATTTACAAATCATTTATAAATGCCCTTTGCCAGCTTACATTATAACCATTTGATATTAATTTATAATCAAACCTGTGTGTTTTTACATTGTGACCTTTTGTGAGATAATTATAATCACTCTTTATTATTTTGTATTGTTGCCTCCAGATAATTTATGGGTAATCACTGTCATTTTGCATTGTTGCTTCTAGGTAATTTATGGGTAATCACTGTCATTTTGCATTGTTGCCTCTAGATAATTTATTAGTAATCACTGTCATTTTGCATTGTTACTTCTAGGTAATTTATGGGTAATCACTGTCATTTTGCATTGTTACTTCAAGATAATTTATTGGTAATCACTGACTTTTTGCATTGTTACTTCCAGGTAATTTATGCGTAATCACTGTCATTTTGCATCATTGCCTCTAGATAATTTATTGGTAATCACTGTCGTTTTGCATTATTACTTCCAGGTAATTTATGTGTAATCAGTCTCATTTTGCATTGTTGCCTCTAGATAATTTATGGGTAATCACTGTCATTTTGCATTGTTGCCTCTAGATAATTTATGGGTAATCACTGTCATTTTGCATTGTTGCCTCTAGATAATTTATGGGTAATCACTGTCATTTTGCATTGTTGCCTCCAGATAATTTATGGGTAATCACTCTGTCATTTTGCATTGTGACCATGCCATTATTATTTATAAGTATTTATTTTTTCATTATCCATTTAGTGTGTAGTTATTTAGTCATAATTATTCCCATTAACTTTAGTTAGTCACCATTTGCTTTATATTTATCTAGTCACAAGTATTCTCATTTGGTATGTAGTTATTTATAGTCATAATTATTTCCATTTTCCTTGTAGTTATTTATACTCTTGATTGTTACAGTTTGGTGTATAGCTACTTACTTAGTCATAGTTTATCCAATTGCTGTGTAATTATTCAGTCATCATTATGCCCAGTTACTTTATTGATTATTCATAATTATGCCTGTTTGCTATGATATTAATTATTCAGTCATCATTATGCCCAGTTACTTTATTGATTATCATAGTTATGCCTGTTTGCAATGTAATTAATTATTCAGTTATCATTATGCTCAGTTTATTGATTATCATAATTATGCCCAGTTACTTTATTTATCATAATTATGCCTGTTTGCTATATAATTAATTATTCAGTTATCATTATGCTTAGTTACTTTATTGATTATCATAATTATGCCCAGTTACTTTATTGACTATCATAATTATGCCTGTTTGCTGTGAATTAATTATTCAGTCATCTTAATCATAATTATGTCTGTTTGCTATGATATTAATTATTCAGTTATCATTATGCCCAGTTACTTTATTGATTATCATAATTATGCCCATTTACTGCAGACATTCATTGTCTATTTTTATACATATATATAGGCACTGACAAGCATATCTGGGTATATCCATTTTCTGATCAAATATTCCCATTAATAGTACAGACTATAATCGATTTCCATTATATTTTATATTTTTTGGTGTTTAAATATTCTCTTTTGTGCTCACGTATAATCATAATTGTTGCTCTTTTATATTAATTTTTAATGTTGTATAATATTTGCTAGTAATGTGTTAACCATTATGGCAAAACTTTGCCTCTTGATAAAATCATTCATGTGACTTAACATTTTGCTGCATATAATCACTAAGTATAATCACATATTGTATTGTAATTGTTTGATGTTTGTTCTAATAATTTAACTGTTTAGCAATATAATCATTTGTTTCCTGTCAAATTCACTTCACTGTGCTGCAGTTGAACCAATTGCTGTTCACATAATTATTTTCCAATCATATGATCCATTTGCCTGCTTGCTAACAATCTTCGTGTTTTGCTGCAAGTCATTTGCTTGTGATTGAGAGTAATCATTCCCTGATACAGTCCCTATTATGATTGAGTGTAGCCATTACCTGATACAGTCCCTATTATGATAGAGTGTAGCCATTACCTGATACAGTCCCTATTATGATTGAGTGTAGCCATTTCCTGAAACAGTCCTATTATCTCCATGACTTCTTTGTGTTACAACTTTATGTCATGAGCAACATGTATCAACAAGCACTGGTATATAATGTTAATTACATACTTCTCATTGAATGACTATATACATTTTGTTCATTACAGACATCTATTGAATGACTATATACATTTTGTTCATTACAGACATCTATTGAATGACTATCTTAATATCTACATTTTGTTAATTACATACTTCTCATGAAATGACAATCTACATCTTGTTAATTACATACTTCTCTTTGAATGACTGTCTATACTTTCTTCATTACAGACATCCTTCAAATGACTTAGTATCTACATTTTGTTAATTACATACTTCTCATTGAGTGACTATCTCCATTTTGTTAATTACATACTTCTCATTGAATGACTATCTACAATTTGTTGACTACAGACATCCATTTTGTTAAATACATACTTCTCATTGAGTGACTATCTACATTTTGTTCATTAGAGACATCCATTTTGTTAATTACATACTTCTTGTTGAGTGAATTTCTACATTTTGTTAATTACATACTTCTTATTAAATGACTATCTGCATTTTAAAAATTATATACTTCTCATTGAATGACTATCTTCATTTTGTTAATTATATATTTCTCATTAAATGACTATCTACATTTTGTTAATTACACACTTCTCATTGAGTGACTATCTACATTTTCTTAATTACACACTTCTTATTGAGTGACTATCTACATTTTGTTAATTACACACTTCTCATTGAGTAACTATCTACATTTTGTTAATTACTTACTTCTCATTGAATAACTACTACATTTTGTTCATTACAGAAATTCAGTTGAATAATAGTTTACACTTTGTTCATTAGAGACATGAATGACTATCTACTTAGTTTTTTTAGGTCAGGCATGTTCAATCATTTTTTGTTTTGTTTTGTTTGAGGTTGCATGCCAATTTAAGTGGATGGTCTCAGATGTACCAAATTGAAAAAAATTCCATATAAGCTTGACCCAAACATTATGACATAATTTATAAGGGTTTTGTGCCAGTGTCAAAACTTAATTACCACATATTAATACATCATTTCCATAAGATGGTATTCAAACTTTTATTTTTATTTCATCTAAAAATGAACTCTAATTAGGCATAGTTACGAGTATGGTTGTTGACAGTGAGAAGATTGTGTTTGTGTCTTTTTTAACACGACGCTAGATATCAGAGTATACATGAGATAGTGTTCTCTAAATTAATGTCATTTATTTACGCTCATGCTTTTGGCTTTACATACTTCATTCTTGAAAAATGTTGTTCACAGACATACGTGCTTCCAATGTGTACCATTCTTTTTTTTGATTCAAATCACCAAGTTCAGGGTACTTACTGATTGGAAAATATCTTTGGTAACATTCTGATAGAGAACTGGTCCAGGTAGAAAATATATTTGGTAACATTCTGATAGAGAACTGGCCCTGGTAGAAAATATCTTTGGTAACATTCTGATAGAGAACTGGCCCTGGTAGAAAATATCTTTGGTAACATTCTGATAGAGAACTGGCCCTGGTAGAAAATATCTTTGGTAACATTCTAACATTTGTCTACAAAACTAGTCTCTAGCAGTCTAACTAAATTATATTCTGTCTACTTACTTGTCTACAAAACTAGTCTCCAGCAGTCTAAGTATACCCAGGTCCTAAACATAACTACACATTTTTTCCTCTTGCCCTAAAGTTCAGTTTTTGTCCTTTCTCCTTTTTTTCTCATTTCACCTTTCTTCCTCAACTTTTGCCCCTCTCTCCTGGTGTATCATGTGTATCATGTATTTAAGACCATAACTTGGAAGTAGAAAGGATTGTGTGCGTGCATGTCTGTGCATGCTTGCACGCGCGTGTATGTGATGTATTTAAGACTGTCACAAACGGGAGGGCTCGTTACAAGCCGACCCCGAGCTGAAGTTAGAGATGCAAGGGGTGAAGTCTATTTTTGGCCTGCTCTGGTGCACCTCCAAGGAAAGCCTGTGTGACGTATGCCAGTACTACGTCGTGTCAGGTTGTTACATAGACACACATGACATACACCATTGATGTTTGGGTGGGGCCCAGTTTATTAGTGTCATGCCAAGGAACGTTTTATTGGCGGTGTGTGTTGTGAGTGTGTATCATAAATGTGAATAAATGGACGAACAGACGAACGGTGCAAAACAATAGTACACATTCTTTCGTCCCTCTCAAAAACTATGAATAACAAGAGAGTAGAAAGATGTTTAAATCAGGTTATTTATTTCCCGATTTAAAAGGGGCACTACTCTTTCGCACAGTGATTAATCATTCATTCAACTTTCCAATGTCATACACTCTGTGGGAAATAAGGGAAGATGAAAATGATGAAATTCAAAATATAAAATAAAGATTAATTACACAATTCTTATGCGGCAAATGGGGCCGCTTTAACAATAGTTGACATATAGAATAAGCATTAATTTTAACATTACAGTTCGAATTTCACAAATGATATAATAGTTTTCATTTTCTTAGAGTCCTAGAGTTAAGTATGTGCGCGTTAGCCGTGCTAATTATTATTCACTATTAATGTCAGAGTTCCAAGGAGATGACGTAAGCTCACACGTCACTTATAAGGGGCACTTCAAAGTGAAGACCACGACGCAATTGAGGCGTCGCATTACAGGTGAAGATTCTGCAGAATCTAGGCACCACTTTCAGATTATCACTGGGGAGAAATCTGAAATTTAGCTGACTGTTGTCAGCTTCGATAATTGTCTCTGTTTCTGGTTGTCGTGGAAACGGACACCCCAACGACGTTTAGCATTATCGGGTGGAGTTGTCCAGTGGGATGTGTCGTCGCATTACATTGAGTGTAGAAATCCGGATATCTGTAAGATTTATCTCGGTGCTAGCCTTCTCAATTTGCGGGATAGACTGCCAAACGAACTCAGACAGGGGGGAAGAACAAATTGGTCCCTCGTGTCGTTAACTGCATACAACCAGCGTCGCATGCATCGGGTTTTTCTTGGCAGTGAACTTTCCACTTTGCCAAGAATTATACTGAGTAATTTTGCCTCGTTACTCAATATATGGCATCAGACGGATGGAAAACGGATGGAAAGAGATTTTTGCAGCTTTCCTTTATGAAATCTCTGTACATGAGATAATTCATACGTGAAGTTAGACTGGCTTCAGACGGATCGACGTTTTCAACATTGAGAGTAAAGTCTTCATTTTGCCTCTTATATAGCTTTCACTGAAGGTTTCCAAAACTTCCAGAAGCTATGTCCTGTGACATGATTTTTGCCTTGGATATATAGTGGTAATCGTGATGCACGCTTTTCTGTGGTCAATTCTAATGCGCACTGGCCATTTCTCTCGTCAACAACATGTGACTAGTAGTGCGCAGTTGTCCCATTGTTTAATATACATATCTTTCACAAACTAATATATATATTCAATATGATAATTGACACACACTGCGTCACGAACGTCTGTCTACTAAAGAGATCTTAGGTGACCGTTACTGGAAGTTACATGCTACATATGAAAATAACAAAACTCTGGTTACTTCAACTAGTTTTGTTAGCGGTTTTTTAAAATGAAATAAAATATAATTTCTGTCCCTCATTTCCTGTGACAAAGACCATAACTTGGAAGTAGAAAGGGAAGAAAAGGAATGGTTGGTGTGGTGTGTATGTGTTTTTCTCTGCTTTGGGTCTGTAGGTCATGCTATTTTTAGGCTGTAAATTGAAAATGCAGGATTGCAAGATAGTAACCAACATTAGCATCCAGCATGGACCACGCTGCCAGTACTCAATATATAAATTTTCACTCATATTAATGCAACCATCGCCCAAGAAAGCAGCCACAGCAGACACCTTGCTGGTCATACTGCCAGCATTCAGTATATACATTTTGACTCATTTTAATGCAACCATCACCCAAGAAAGCAGCCACAGCAGATACTCTGCTGGTCACACATGCGACTAAGTGTAATGAAATCACTGCAGACACCACTATTAAGTACAAATTTAGCATCTAACGGATGGTGTTTAAATGTTTTGCAGGTCTGAATTTATAGTATACTGAGTACCTTCAATGGGCCGGATTAACCTTCTAATGGGCCAGGAGTTGCACATGCTGCTTTAGGTGTATCTGTGACTTAAGTCATGCTAGGCCTTTAGTCTATGTTCTTGTGTTTTTAGTAGACCATACATACATACATCTTGTAAACTGTTTTAATGGTATCACCTTTTTTTATAGACCATACACACATACATCTTGTAAACTGTTTTAATGGTATCATCTTTTTCTAAAACCTGGGGTTTTTTGTAGACCATACACACATACATATTGTACACTGTTTTAATGGTATCACCTTCTTTTAAAACCTGGGGGGTTTTGTAGACCATACACATATCTTGTAAAATGTTTCAATGGTATCTCCTTTTTTCTAAGACCTGTTTTAACCTTGTCTACTCTGTCTTATTCCTATCACTCACCATATTCTCTTACCCCACTCCCCTGTTCAATCCTCCCTACCCACCCTGATCCTGACTTGTCCTACTCTTTCCTAAACTACCCTACCAGCTCACTACCCTAAAACCTCACTACCCTACCAGCTCATTACCCTACCAGCTCATTTTTATTGTTTACAGCAAACTAATTCATCATTAAATACTTTACAGCAAACTAAATCATCATTAAATACTTAATAATATCCTACCAGCTCATTTTTATTGTTTATTGCAAACTAAATCATCATTAAATACTTTAAATATCCTACCAGCTCATTTTTATTGTTTACAGCAAACTAAATCATCATTACGTACTTAATAAGAAGAAGAAATGGCTGCATTCATGAAAAGAATTAAAACTTTCATATTAATTAAATATTTTTGTTTAGAAATCCTCCACAGGGTACAGTACGGCATGCAGAGCTCCGTCCTCTTACTCTTTCATTTGATCCGTAAGTAACTAAACAATCCCCCCCCCCATCTTACCTGACCCTCCACATTATACCCTCCCCTACTCCTACATTTAATCTATAACTAACAACCCCCCTCCCCCTCTTATTCTTATCTGACCCTCAACTTTATACCCCCCCCACTCCTACATTTAATCTGTAAGAAACTAAACATCTCCCCCATCTTACCTGACCCTCCACATTATACTCTCCCATACTTTTACATTTAATCTGTAACTAACAAAACACCCCCCTCCCCCATTGTAGCTCACCCACAACATTATACCCTCCCATACTCCTACATTTAATCTGTGACTAACACCCCTCCCCCCATTGTACCTCACTCACAACATTGTACTCTCCCATACTTCTACATTTAATCTGTGACTAACAAAACAACCCCCCTCCCCAACTTTAATTAACTGACCATTCTAATCTTTGTCTAGCTACTCTTGAGGTCTTATAACTAACTGATCATTCTAACCTTTGTCTAGCTACTCTTGAGGTCTTATAACTAACTGAGCATTCTAACCTTTGTCTAGCTACTCTTGGTGGTGAGGGGGTCTGTTGAATGACTAGGTTGAGGACAGTAGGTCTGTACCGTGAAAGATGCCCAAATATGAAGTCTCAGTTAAATGCGGGATGAGCACCCCAATGGCTCTTTTTACAAATTTATGAAAAAATTAGGAAAATGGCTGCGCCAGAACTCTGGGTGAAGAAAAAACCTTTGAGTTTTCTGCACATTGTACTGGAGTCCTGCGTACACATATACTGTCAGAAAAATTGTCTCTAGTGCTTATAAATGATCGATGATTTCCCTTGAACCGTTGACGGTTTGAGATTCAAGGTACGACAAAAGTGTGCTCAGAGTCCCTAAATTCATAAACATCTATTGTGTGTGCGCATTTTCTCCTGTCTAAAGGCGCATTTCTCAACAACTATACTAAAGAAATAAATAACTGAATATAGTCCCTATCTCAATAACCCTGCTAAGAAATAAATAGTTAAATACAACTCCTATCTACACCTAACATAATGTTCATCAAAATGAATAAATAAAACTATATTATTACATTACATGCATAGCAAATATACATGCTCGCAAACTCTCTGACCATGCATGTATAGACACTGGCTTTTATTCACGGAGAAAAAAATGCTCTTGTGACCAATAACAATGAAAATAAAAATATTAAAAAAATACAAAATAAATTTAAACGATTGCCTCCCCTTAAGCATGACAAATACTTACAGTCAAACTGTCTCTCTATGCCCATTTGATCTATCTCTTCTCAGATTCTCTAAGTGCTGTATGTAATACTTTATAGACAAACTGTCTTTATACCTCTCTGTGTTATGTATAATACTTATAATTATAATCAAACTGCCCTTATACCCCTGTGTACTGTACATAATACTTATAATCAAACTGCCCTTATAGTTATACCCTGTGTGCTGTACATAATACGTATAATCAAACTGCCTTTATACCCTGTGTGCTGTACATAATACTTATAATCAAACTGCCCTTATAGTTGTACCTTGTGTGCTGTACATAATACATATAATCAAACTGCCCTTATACCCTGTGTGCTGTACATAATACATATAATCAAACTGCCCTTATACCCTGTGTGCTGTACATAATACTTATAATCAAACTGCCCTTATAGTTATACCCTGTGTGCTGTACATAATAATATGTATAATCAAACTGCCCTTATAGTTATACCCTGTGTGCTGTACATAATACTTATAATATAATCAAACTGCCCTTATACCTCTTTGTGCATCTGTCTCTACTCAGACCTTCTGTCATCATTTTTTTTCTCTCTTGCCTAATGACCACAGTGTGCTGTGTATAATACCTATTCACACTGTCATCACTGGAGTACAGATGACTGTTTATACATTTTGTGCATGTGATGTATAATACCTAGTCACACTGTCATCACTGGAGCACAGATGACTGTTTATACATTTTGTGCATATGGTGTTGCATAAATGTTTACTTGTGAACTTTAGCTGGGTGATGACAGTGATAAAAACAATTTCTTATACTAGCAGGTCATAATTTTGATCTCTCTTTTCATCATTTGGCTTTTCATATAGTTTGTTTGCAATAAATTTATATTATCAAACAATTGTAATGCAGTTTATTTCTATTCTCTAAAATACTTGAATGGAACCAGTACTAGAGTATACCTCTCAAATTCAAAAACAAACAACATGCATTTAAAACAATACTTCAGAAGTCTAGTGGTAAGGATGTGTTTCCTGAAAATGTATCATGTCATCATTCTGGTGACTTGCATTATGATTATGTGTCATAACTGTGTTTCATGTCATCATTCTAGTGTCTTGCATTATGGGTCATAATTGTGTTTCATCACCTTTACAATGGACAATATAAATAGGATTGGCAACCTAGATTTATTCCCACCATCAGTTTCCACCATATGGTCTCTCAAGTAGAATCTATTTCCATCCTTCTTTTAAGCTACTAGTGCAGTCCTTGATGGTCATTGTGGAACAGATTTGACTATTTTGATGCATCTCAAGAGTATCTCTCTTTATGACCTAGAATGATCTGAAGGATGACCTATGATGATCCAGTGGATGATCTAGGATCTAATGGATGACCTAAGATGATCCATTGTATGTCCTAGAATGATTTGATGGAGATCCCAGGTTCATCAGCAATTTCTTGAACAGTGACTGATCAGAATTACTTGTTTCATTCACATTGAAAACTGTCATGTTTGTGTGAGGTTAAGGTTAACCAGAATGTGTGGTCCATTTTCATTGCATACCAGTTTATTATTGTGTTCCAGTACCATCACCTCTTCTGGAATAAACATCTTGAACTCTTTCATAGACTGAATATGTTGGAATAAACATCTTGAACTCTTTCATTAGACAGATTATGTTGGAATAAACATCTTGAACTCTTTCATTAGACAGATTATGTTGGAATAAACATCTTGAACTCTTTCATTAGACTTATTTTGTTCAAATAAATATCTTGAACTCTTTCATTAGACGGATTATGTTGGAATAAACATCTTGAACTCTTTCATTAGACTTAATATGTTCAAATAAATATCTTGAACTGTTTCATTAGATGGATTATGTTGGAATAAACATCTTGAACTCTTTCATTAGACGGATTATGTTGGAATAAACATCTTGAACTCTTTCATTAGACCGATTATGTTGGAATAAATATCTTGAACTCTTTCATTAGATCTATTATGTTGGAACAGGGACAAGAATAAATTAGATTAAATGTTGACATCAGGGACAAGAATAAATAAGATTTCAATTTTGATGTCAGTCTATGAAATACATCTGTTTCATGTTTGTATATGCATGCATGCATAATTTTGATATCAGTCTATGAAATACATCTGTTTCATGTTTGTACATGCATGCATGCATACCTATGTATTTGAGTGAAAGAAAGAGATTTTAATTTGAACCTTTTGACTTTATAATGTAATTTAAAATATGTGTATAAATGGTTTTATTGTTAGCTCCTTACCCCTGCCTTTTATTTATCTTTTTTCCTGACTTACCCAACACAGTCAGTAAATAGTTAAATGCAACTTGACAGGATGTAAGATAACATGACTTTACGTTCATTACATGCATAATAAAATGTTTTGGAAATAAAAGTAAATATGTAGTCATCACAATTAATGATTTTTGTTGTTGTCATATATGAGTGATTACTTGTACGTTGTACAAATATGTTTTCAGTACTGTTAGAGCGAGCACTTACTACTCATTGTATTACTATTAGTCCATTAGCACTTACTACTCATTGTATTAGTCCATTAGCACTTACTACTCATTGTATTACTATTAGTCCATTAGCACTTACTACTCATTGTATTACTATTAGTCCATTAGCACTTACTACTCATTGTATTACTATTAGTCCATTAGCACTTACTACAAATTTGTATTGGTCCATTAGTACTTCTCATTTGTATTAGTCCATTAGCACTTATGTATTAGTCCATTGACACTTACTACTAATTTGTATTGGTCCATTAGCACTTACTACTCATATATTAGTCCAGTAGTACTTACTGCTTATGTATTAGTCCATTAGTACTTCTCATTTGTATAAGTCCATTAGCACTTACTACTCATGTATTAGTCCATTAGCACTTACTACTCATGTATTAGTCCATTGACACTTACTACTCATTGTATTACTCAATTACCAGTATAGTTATGTGGTGGCTCGTTGTTGTTATTATTACTTTTTCGTTGTTGAATGTTTGTTCTGTGCACTATGGTTATTTGGTGTTAAAAGGTATTCCACTTTGATTTTTGGTTGTTTAATGGGTTTTTAAAAAAAAATGTTCTTGTTTTAAATCTTGCTGCTTGGATGTGAAAAATAAACCTGTATTCCTTATCATTGAGTGATGATTTAAACTTTTATATACTGTTGATACTGTTAAAAAGTATTATGATTCTTTATGATTATTTGTTGTTATGTAACTGTTCCCTTTTATGCTGTTAAAAGAAAGTATCCTGTTTCTTTGTGGTTATTTGTTATTATGTAACTATTCATTATGCTAATGCTGTAAAAAAATTCTCTTCTGTGGTTGTTGATTGTTTATAATTATTTCCTATTTTTGCTGTAAAAAGATGTTTTATAATTTGTTGCTATGGTATAAAAAGTTGTTGTTTTTATAATTGCTATAATGCTATAAACACTTTTATTGTTTCTTTGTGGTTGGTTGTTTATAATTGTTAACTATTATGCTATAAAATATTTTAGTGTTTATAATTGATTTATATTATGTTATAAATACTTTTATCGTTTCTTTGTGGTTGGTTGTTTATAATTGTTCTCTATTACACCATTATTGTTTTGGTTGTTATTTGTGTATAATTATTCATTGTTATGCTGTAAGAAAGTATAATTGTTTCTTATGGTTTTTCTAATTTATAATTGTTCCCTGTATACCATAAAATGTTTTATTGTTTATTGTGATTGTTATTTTTATATCATTATGCTATAATACAGTGTAAAATGTATTGTTTCTTTGTTGTTGTTTGTTATTTGTATATAATTTTGTTGTATTATACGAGGGGTCTCCAAACTTTTCAGCCCGAGGGCCGCATTAACTATCAAACAGCAGTTCAGGGGCCGACTACACACTCGAGGTCCAAATAAAAAAGAATCAAAACATGGATGCTGTTTTTAATTATTTATTTAATATTATTTTATTCACTTATTATTTAATAACACATTGATACACTACACATGAACACCTGTATTAGTGGGAATGGTGAAATTGTTTCCTGGATGCCAAAATAGCAAACATTTCTGGCTTTAGATTTGATGTCCCTAACATCAACAGTGACCTGAAATTATCATCGGACAAGTTTGTTCTCAAATTGTTCTTCATGTATTTTCATTCTTGAAAATGTTTGTTCACACAGGTATGTTGTTCCAAAGATTGAAAGGTACTTTGATGCAAAGGTTTTGACATTAGGAAAGTCTTCCTTGGGCAAAAACTGGTTAAAAACCCACCAGTTCTTCTTTGAACTTGTCCCTAAGGAGGTCATTTACTTGCAACTCAATGGCTTTGTCTAATAGTCACAGTTGACTGCTCGTATACTATAGACTGGGTGGACTGGATACTTATGTAACAATAAGTGACCCATATCAATAACGCTCCTTTATTCCGAATCTTGGTCAGAATTGTTTGTTCCCTCTCAACTCCCAGAGATTAGAGATAGAAAAATTTAGCGGCGGCTGATTTTGGCAGGATACACGTAAATTTCCGTAATTTTTTCCCATAGACAAAAAGGTCTCCAAGGGCTGCATGTGGCCCGTGGGCCATAGTTTGAAAACCCCTGTATTATATACTAAAATGTATTATTGTTTCTTAGTTTTTGTATATAATTGTACTGCATTCTGTGTAAAATGTACTATTATTTATTTGTGGTTGTTTGTTATTTGTTTACAACTATCCTATATTATAGTGTAAAGTGTATTATTGTTAGATTATGGTTGGTTGTTTGTTATTTGTTTACAACTGTGCTATATTATAGTGTAAAGTGTATTATTGTTAAATTATGGTTGGTTGCTTGTTATTTGTTTACAACTGTGCTATATTATAATGCAAAGTGTATTATTGTTAGATTATGGTTGGTTGCTTGTTATTTGTATATACTTTTTGCTGTATTATATTGTAAAATGAATTAGTGTTTCTTATTGGTTGCTTGTTATTTGTTATTTGTATACAATTGTGCTATATTAAATTTTAAAATGTATTAGTGTTTCTTTGTGGTTGTTCTGCTTCAGAGACTTCATTCGTGGTCCCCTTCTTGAAGAGTTGCAGGACGTCATAGACCAGGTGGTTGCAGCTGTTAAACAACTTGTTCGTATGTTTTGTCAGACATACCACACCGACTTTTTTCTTGGCTCTTCGGTCGACATTCCACATAGTATGTTGTAGTATGTTTCAGTATGTAATAATTTTTCATAGTTTGTCATTGCATGTGTTGTTTTATGAAATAAGGAAGCATGTACATTCATATACATCAATTCCTTGTGTGGGTTACTCATATGCAAAGGTTAGTGCAAATATTATGATCCAAGGCATCATAATCAAAATTAGTGCCTATTTCTAAGTTATATAAAAATGTTAATTTGATATAATTTATTCACTTTCTCTAGATCAAAAAAGAAACACTTTTGTGAAAATTGCTTTGATACCAATTTGATATTTTTCTTATCAGATTAGACATAAAAGAAAATATATATTGTAAACGTTTTAAAGTTCTCCAATAATTCCAACTTATATAATGTATTCTTTATTTTCAGATCAGGCAGACTTACATATACATGTTGAATAGTTATAAGTTTTACAAAAATATCGATGTGTTTGTTGCAGTTCAGACAGAAGAGAAACATGCATTAGATAATATTTTTGAGTTTATAATATAATTTATTCATTTTTTCATACCAGACATTATTCTACAAAAATAATTTGATAATTTGTTTAATTTTTTCAGACCAGACAGAAGTAACCCAAATCCTGGACAATTTCATTGTTCATATTGCATCAGCTCACAATTTTCCCCATACTGTCAAAAACCAGTGAGTATTTGTGAGTTGAACAAGATCTTATTCTAATTGCCACAAACCAGTGAGTATTAGTGAATTGAACAAGATCTTATTCTAACTTACCATAGTCTTTGACAAGCTCACCAATACTGTCAAAAGCCGATGAGTGAATAAATAAAACTTTAAGTTCTTACTCTTTGACAAGCTCACCAATACATGTACTGTCAAAAGCTGGTAAGTGTGAATAAATAAAACTTTATTTAGTCTTTGACAAGCTCACTATGACCAGTTTCTATAACTCAGTACACCTTAGTCTTTGACAAACTTCACCAGAGACATTTACATTTTCTCTGATATCACATTAGACAAAAATCTAACATCACTACAGACATGTATGAAAGTGTTCTTCAACTCAGTCAAGCCTTTTCATTCTGGATAATCATGCCTTCTCACTGAACAGTCATGCCCTCTCATTGTGAACAGCCACACCCTCTCACTGAACAGGCATGCCCTCTCATTGTGAACAGTTGTGCCCTCTCACTGTGAACAGCCATGTCCTCTCACTGTGAACAGCCATGTCCTCTCACTGTGAACAGCCATGCCCTCTCATTGTGGGCAGACAGACTGGCTTGGAGTGCCTTTCATGCTTGCCTCTCCATTCATTCCTGTCAATGCTAATGCATAAATGCAAGTTTGTCTAGGTTAAGGGTAGGGTGTGGGGCAGTTCTATTCACTTTATCTAGGTTAAGGGTGGGGTGTGGGGCAGTTCTGTTCACTTTGTCTAGGTTAAAGGAGGGGGGGGGGGCAAGTCTGCTCACTTTGTCTAGATTAAGGGTGGGGTGTGTGGCAGTTCTGCTCACTTTGTCTAGGTTAAAGGGAGGTGTGGGGCAGTTCTGTTCACTTTGTCTAGGTTAAGGGTGGGATGTGGGGCAGTTCTGCACACTTTGTCTAGGTTAGGGATGGGATGAGTGTTGGTTCTGCTCTCTTTTTTCTTTGATCACTCTGGGAACCTGGTCTGAAAAAAAAAATTCACATAAACTACCTGCACATTTTGACAGTGTACTATACAATAAGAACTGATAATTGCAAACAAAACTTTCAGACTAATGAGAAAAGTATCCCCTCAAACAGAGGAGAGTTGTGAGATGGTCAAAATGAAAAAATATGTTCATACGGGTTTCCCTTTTCTCTGCTAAGAATTTACAAATAACTCTGACCTTTATGAATCTTTAGAGAAGTCCAAATTTTTAGCCTTGTAATTTAAATTTTTCTTTATGGTGGCTTTAGCATCAACATGCAGGATTAGTGAAACACATTACATAGGGATCTTGCAGAAGTAACTTCCCTTAGTGATGTAACAAATCATGACTTTTGATAGATATAACAATTCATTTAGCATAGCTTGAGTGTTATACTTTTGACAAATGTAACATTTCATTAGCTTAGTTTGACTGTTAAACTTATGACAAATGTAATATTTCATCAATCTGATAGTTTTTTCATAATTTAATATACAGGTTTGATGAATTCAGAGTGGTGTGCTCTTTGTACCATGGAATACATCGACTGCACTCTGACTGTATCACTTCCAACCAGCGGCTCAAAACTACAGGGCTGTGTGATCGCATTGTTTGGGATGAGTGGTCAGTGTTTTAGTTATTTAATTTATTATGTGTCGCTTTATCTATTACTTGTAAATTTTATAATGTGACTTTTTATCTTACTCATACCTGCCTACCTTCCGCTTTTAGCGGAAGAATCTCCCGCTTTTACCTCGAATCTCCCGCTCTTCCGCTTCCAAAAGAAATCTTCCGCTTTCATTTTCATTTTCAATTTTTTTTTTCACGATCGATTATGACAGGACGAAAAACTTACCGTGCGTTCAATAGAGCTAACGGCGGCGTAACTCTAACTGCTTCTCTGTCGTCTGCTATGAGCTCTTCAGCATACGAGTTCTTTTCTAACACTTCCGGAATCTTATTCGTCGGCCGTTATTAATTTTAGTTGACAAAACAGAATTTCGCTCGTGAAATAAACATTTTCTTTAAATATTTTTTATGTTGAGAAGTCAGAGCTTAGCGGGATAAGCAAATTCGGTTCATAACGTTTTTACTGCCGTTCGACCGATAGACGAAGTTCGCTTTTTCAAAATGGCGGCCACGTAGCGATAGTATATGCGTGACAATTACGAAATATTTATTTTAATAAATAACATTCAACTTACATGTAAGACAGTCTATGCAATTTTCTTCAGAAATTATCCGTCCAAAACGAGCTACTTTGACGAATTATATTGCAATGCTAGGAAAAAGATTGGCGTTTTCAATAACGGTAGGCCTATGTTTGAAACCGCATTGAGGTTCAAATAATCATTTTTTCTAGAATCCGTTGTAATTATTCTTATATAATATGTAAGGCTTCAAAATTTATTTTTTAAAAAAAAGTGACACAAGTTTTAAAACAAAAGATCATCGGCGATAAAGAAATGATCCTGAGTCAAATTTGTTTGAAAGTAATTTACGGAATTGTGAACATTTTGATTTAGTCGAATTTTTTATTTTAATCATTTCTGCTAAAAAAAATAATAAAAAATTAGAAATATATAGGCCTATATATATACATGTATTTGTAAATTAGCCGTTGATATTTTGTGATTGCGCAGTACACACATTATTATAATAGAATTTTAGAAGGCATGATGATAAATACACATACATTGAAGACAAAAGAAATGCATAAAACATTAAAAATAATAATATTAATCATATCCAATTCTTAATTAACAAAGCATGCTTATTGAAGAATAATGTCTTTTTAATAACATTTTAAATATTACAGGAAGACTTTCACTGTTTTTTCTCTAGTCTAATGGACATGTAAATTTAGAAAAATACAGGTGTTTTATATATTTAAATCATTTATAAATTAAAATCTGAACCAGATATTCTAAAACTAATAACTGGTATTGCTTTCTCATAACAAAGACAACATATATTCCAAATTTTATTAATGTGGATTGATAAATATATTTTTTTAAAAATTTCTTTGCAATATTCTGGTTCTATGTAAAAACTATTAGAAAATAAAAAGTGTACACTGAGGATGTAAAGGATAGTAATATATAGTATTAGTATATTTAATTCTGAGAGAGCTAAATGACTAAGAGCAGTCCAATGTAGTATGGATAGGGTATATTTATTTTTAAAAAACTTGAACACTTTTAAAGTTCTGTAGTCTTTATTTTACTTTAAATGTGTTTTTCTCAAAATGACTTTTTTCCTCTGTTGAACTAAATGCTAAGACCCCTTTTGAATAGTTGTAATTATTCCATGTCCCTGAAATTTGGTATACTAGTTTCTCATACATAAAATTAAAAGGTTGTGCATGGATGAAAGCCTATATGCTTTAGGTTTAAGTAAATTTTATTTTTTTAAATTCTACATGTTCTCCCAAAATATATATTTTAGATGGGTACAATAAAATAAAAATCATAACTTTTTTCTTAAAATTTTTCAATAGGCACATGTTCCTTTTTGTGGCTTGTACATTAGATAATAAAAAGTTAAATATATATTTTTTTAAAAATCCATTTATGAAATATTTAATGAATTTCTGTAAAAGTGAAAATCATGATGCGGTACTTCAATGGCCCATTATTCTGAAATGTGAAGATCCTTCTTCAAATGAAGTCTAAAGAAATATCTAAATAAAACTGCCTAACACTTGGTGTGCTTGACAAAAATTCATCTAAAATAAACAGTGGAATGGAGACTAGACAAAATGTAGACAAATTGTTGTGCTTTGCATTAATCATTACATTATTGGTAAGTTTATTTACAAATATTAACATTATTTTTTTTATTTTGCATTTATTTTATATTATTGGTATTTCTATTAAAAAGCCAGACTCCGCATAAAATCTTCTGGTTTCCATTCAAAATCTTCTGGTTTTGGACCAGTGATCTTCTGGTTTCCTAAGGTGGGGGGTAGGCAGGTCTGCTTACTTATAATATATTTTAAAGAACAGTTTGATCAGCAAAATTCAATTAGAAATTAGTCAGTTAATGGCATTCAGCAAAAATGGCAACTGTCACGAAGATCAAGAAATATTAATAAATTTTTTTTCTCTCCCTCTAAATATTTTCTAACTATAAACTATGTACGAAACAGCTAAGTTAAGTAAAAGAGGGACAGGGGTGAAAATGACCACTTTGTCTAAACATTAACTTTAATTTCGTGCCGGAGAATAGGAAAACGTGTAATTAAATGCTGGCTCAGCCCTTTGTGGCCAAGACCCACGCCCATAAATATATGTCAGTGTAGGGTACAAGGCAGGCCAGTGTACCAAGTTCGTGAGAAGGTGCTAGGACGCCAATTATGTCCGTGACGGAGGCAGACTAAGTTTTTGGAAATGTAAACATCATTGTAAGAATCACCACTATTAAATGTTTGGTAGTAGGTTGATATTGATTGCTATTGTGTAATTACTATTGTTTTGTGAAAGTACTTAGTGAAATAGAAGTTGAGTTATTGGAAAGTTAATCATTGTATGCTAAGTTAAAAAGGTTGGTCTGTGTGTACAACCATGTGAGTGATGTATAGCTTGCCAGGTGGCCATGAGCTGCCAGTAACTATAGTTTTTAAAACAAAATAGGAGTAGGACCCTTGCTCTGAGATTTTAGTGTGTGCTCTGAGAGTTAGCTAGAGGTTAAATGGATACGTAAATCACAGGTGCCAACTGGGAACTTGATACTTTGGCACTGATAGAACTGGACGCCAGAGGTGGCCAGGATGGGCAGAGAATATTCCTAAGCACGTACAGTGCTGGTTGTAAATGGGCAGTGTTGGATGGGGGATAGTGTCTGTGCTGGAAGGAGGGGTGTGTTCTAGTCATCTCATAGAAGGTGACGTACAAGAGCTTTTGTATAAAAGAGGAGATGGAGCCAGGGGCGGATGAGAAACCTGGAAGAGAAACGTGGAAAATGTAGCGTGTTGTACAGGGGTGAAGGTCACCTCTGAGTTTCTCCCTGCTTTTATGGATCAAGAAAACTCTACGATTCTGTGATGGCAAAGCAGAAGGAGGATTCTTGACCACTGTAACAGTGTGCCAGAAAGTCTACCTGGCTGCGTATGAGGCGCGTCGTAAAGACCGCTGCAGTTTTTAGATGGGCCGAATCAAATCAGATAGCCATCTCAGGTTTTCAAAGACTCTGTCAAAGACCGCGGGTGATCGATTATTTTCCAGGCAGAAGGCAAATTCCTGGTGGAAGTTTAATGTCACGGCGCTGGGAGATGTTACAGAACGAGATGTTACATAGTGGTAGTAACTATCGTTGGAAGCAGTAGCGGTCATGCATGAGGCATACCGCCGAGAACGGCAAAGGTTGGCCGTTGTGAGGAAGAGAAGATGAGAAACGAAGTTATGATGAAGAGAAGAGATGAGAAACGAAGTTAAGAGAAGAGAAGATGAGAAACGAAGTTATGATGAAGAGAAGAGATGAGAAACGAAGTTAAGAGAAGAGATGAAATGAGCAGAAACTGAAGAGAAGAAGAGGGAAGAGAGAACGCAATGAGAGCTGAGAAATTAGGCCTAACAAGAGAAGCAGAGAAGCGCACGGGAGCGCGAAGTGTAGCAGAAGTGTAGCAGCCGTCGTAACAGTGAAGGCGGCCAGGTCGAGACGTCGACGATGTTTTGTTGTATCATCAGAACCCCCCCCCCCCAGCACAAGAAGAAAGTGTGAGCCCAGCACCAGAAGTGTAACGATGTGAGCCCAGCACAAGAGAAAGTAACGAACCATACGAGCAGAGAACAAGAGAGAGTAACGAATTATATGAGCAGAGAACAAGGAGAACGTGACAATACCTATGTGAGTAAAAGAAAATTCTAACTAATTAGGGAAATCTCAGAGCACATAAACATAAGTATAAACTAGAACCTAAAACTAAAACTAGAATCTTAATTAAGCATTAAACTAAAATTAGAAGTAAACCTTGAAGTGTAAAGATATTGATGGAACCATTGAAAAGACTTGCAAGTTAAATGACATTTGTTTTGAACTTTGTGTATTATTATTGAACATTGATGTGTAGCGCCAGAACTCTGAAATAATGACTGTTCTATTATGTTGTAAAATGCCTAAGCAATGTTAGAAGTAGTACTGCATGAAGAAATTGAGTTTTGTATTTCTTTGATTTTATTCATCATTTATCATTTTTCTTTCTTCTTTCTTCCCCCTTTCCCATGGGTGTGAGTGTGGATGGCTGACTGACTAACCAACGTGTGAGAGGAAACCTATAGACCAATAAATTTGAACTTGTACTCCGATATTGGGCCTTTCTCCTGTCTATGGTTTCGAAAGAGTGGTTGCTGTCGTTGTTATACGTTGTGTCGTCTGTGCCGTCTACACTTCACCCCTACCCGTATGCAAGCACACATGCAAACATGTCGGTAATACGTAACCTACACGCAGAATTAAATTCGAGCCAAACAAACATCTTGGTGTTCTGTGTGTGGATTTGTCATTCTCTTTATGCAAGTCCTACGTGGAGCCGGCAAGCCATCATCCCTCTCCCCTCCTGTCGGAGAAGGGAGGGTGGGTGGCGACAGCAACTACACCTAACCCCACTTTAGAACAACTTAGCAAATGTCAGCATTCACTCTAAGAAGGTAAGAACACAACCCCACAACCCCACTTTGGAACAACTCAGCCGAATACCCGCACTCACTCCAGCATGGAAGCGACACCTAATCCCACTTTGGAATAAATCAACCTTTGCCTAGCATGGAGCAACTATACAATGACTGTATTTATTCTACTGCTATATCAATACCTGCATTCACTCTAGTGTGGAGCATCTATACCAATGACTGTATTTATTCTACTGCCATATCAATACCTGCATTCACTCTAGTGTGGAGCAACTATACCAATGACTGTATTTATTCTACTGCTATTATCAATGCCTGCATTCACTCTAGCATGATGCAACTATACACAATGTCTGCATTTACTGCTTGGCAGGAACGGTCCTGTAACAGTGAGTTGAGACCCACTGCTTAATCATGCTCCACAGTAAAGCAATATAAGCATGCTCCATGATTTAGCAACATAAGCATAATTCATGTATCAGCAACATAATCATGCTCTATGGTACAGCAACATAACATACTCCATGTATAGCAATACAATCTTGCCCTATGGTACAGCAAAATAAGATACTCCATGTATATCAATACAATCTTGCCCTATGGTACAGCAACATAACATACTCCATGTATATCAATACAATCTTGCCCTATGGTACAGCAACATAACATACTCCATGTATATCAATACAATCTTGCTCTATGGTACAGCAACATAACATACTCCATGTATAGCAATACAATCTTGCTCTATGGTACAGCAGCATAACATACTCCATGTACATGTATATCAATACAATCTTGCTCTATGGTACAGCAACATAACATACTCCATGTATAGCAATACAATCTTGCTCTATGGTACAGCAGCATAACATACTCCATGTACATGCATATCAATACAATCTTGCTCTATGGTACAGCAACATAACATACTCCATGTATATCAATACAATCTTGCTCTATGGTACAGCAACATAACATACTCCATGGATTTAACAACTCTCTTTTCTAATGTATTCCCAGAAATCTTTAAAACTGCTATTTTAAAACTTTTTTCTGAAAATAGCTAACTCTGCATGCTGTCCTGTTTCAGATCTCATTCATTATTTGTTTCAAAGTGTTAGAGAAAGTTGATTATCACATATTTTATCCTGTTTGAAAAGTGTTATAGAAAATTGTATTATACAATTTCAGAAGTGTTAGAGAAAGTTGTATTATATCAAATTTATCCCATTTAAATTCCAGTCTTTATAATCCTGCCACAGTACAGAATCAGCATTGGTAACAGTGGGGGAACAATTCTCTCCGATCTATGGATGTTGGCAAGGTTTCAGTTCTTTTGACATGATTGACCTTGACATAATTATACACTTAGTTATGCCAAATAAAACTCGTACGTTGATTAGTTTGTTCAAGACTTGGTTCATCACACTGTAACTCTTGTCTGTCTGGTTCATCACATGGTAACTCTTCTCATTCTGCTTTATCACACAGACATTTATCATTACAAGGACATTAAATATACTTTTAATATCATTACAAGACATAAAATATACATTTAATAGGACATAAAATATACTTTTAATATCATTACAAGGACATGAAATATACAATTATCATTACAAGGACATAAAATATACAATTATCATTACAAGGACATAAAATATACAATTATCATTACAAGGACATAAAATATACAATTATCATTATAAGGACATAAAATATACTTTTAATATCATTACAAGGACATAAAATATACTTTTAATATCATCAGATAATTTTTTAGCATCTTGCCACACCACTCTGTTCATCCTATAGTTAATATTTAAATTTCAACAAATTTATTTTTACTGATAATTTTTATATAGGCTTTAGTTTAAAGTATTACTTTGTAGTTACCACATTTTTATGAGATTATCTTTGATTTTATGTATTTTACTTTTTGCCTAATAAATAGGCATCACTATATATGGTGAAAGTTGTTGGTCTTCAGTTTTGGTAACTATGACATGAGATGAAATTGTATTACTTTGTCAATTACATCATGCCCAGATAATGGTCGACAGTCAGATTGTTGATTTTTCTGATCTCTGCCATAGGCCACAGTTTTTGAGGTACCACTTTTTAAATTAAGTGGACTTCATGATTTATACCCAAGCAACAAGTATCAGTCTGTTTGTTGATTGTCTTTGCTGTAGGCTTCAGTTTGAAGTACCACTTTGTAAATTACCACGTGAGATGCGGTTATGTTTGACACTGTGTGGACTTCAATATGCCCAAGGAACAGATTCATCGACCAAACCACAAAGTTTTACCATTTTGCCTGTTGGGGCAGTTGCCATACAACTCTACAATCAGCGTGGGTCAGTGTTTTTTTTTTTTTTTGTGTCTATAAATGACTAGTGCAGGTTAGATTTTCTGATAATTCTGTATGTTTGTTAAGGAGCACTGTAGGTCAGATTGTCTGATTCATCTGTAGGTTTGTTAAGGATTACTTTAGGTGACATTGACTGTGAGAATGTAAATGACTAGTGCAGATTAAATTGCAGTGTGGCTGTTATGTACCTGCATCAGTGTTCTAAGTTTATCAAACTGTATTACATAATTTTGTTGAAGTGAAACATTACACAAAGAATGGATGAATCATTGCACACAGAGTAGATTAATCACAAAGAGTAGATGAACCATAACACAATGTGTAGACAAATAACTGTACAAAGAGTAGATGAACCATAACACATTGTGTAGACAAATAACTGTACAAAGAGTAGATGAACCATAACACAGTGTGTAGACAAATAACTGCACAGAGTAGATTAAACACAAAGAGTAGATGAACCATAACACAATGTGTAGACAAATAACTGCACAAAGAGTAGATGAACCATAACACAGTGTGTAGACAAATAACTGTACAAAGAGTAGATGAACCATAACACAGTGTGTAGACAAATAACTGTACAAAGAGTAGATGAACCATAACACAATGTGTAGACAAATAACTGTACAAAGAGTAGATGAACCATAACACAGTGTGTAGACAAATAACTGCACAAAGAGTAGATTAAACACAAAGAGTAGATGAACCATAACACAGTGTGTAGACAAATAACTGTACAGAGAATAGATGATTAATCACAAAGAATAGATGAATCATAACTCTGTGTGTAAACAAATAACTAACTGTGTGAGGGGTGGGTGAATCATTATACAAAGTAGGTAAATCATTGTGTAGAAGTAGATTAATCATTTCACAGTAGGAGAAATCATTTCACAAAATGTGATTCATTACACAGTGTGTGAATCATTGCACAATGAGTCGGTATAATTAAAAATGTGAATCATTGTTGGTGAAATAGTATACAGAGAATTGTTGAATTATTACACATTCAGTGAATGAGTGTACAGAGAAATGGTGAATTATTACACAGTCAGTGAATTAGTGTACAGAGAAATGGTGATGTGAGTCATGAATGTAAGTAGTTGAGTCATTAAACAGTAAGGGAATCATTTCACAAAAGTAGGTGAATCATTGCACACTGTTTGTGAATAATTGCACTGTAAGTGAATCATTATATACACAAGTAATTTATTGCAATATTAAACAGTAAGCAAATCATTGTACACAATGTGTGTGAGATATTCTACTTACTGCTCGTGTAGTTTATGTTGTAAGCATCAAGATTTAATTAGCCAGCATATGTGTACATGTTTTTGAGTAAGTCTGCATGTAAATGTGTTTATGTGTGTCTGCGAGTAGATGTGTGAAATATTCTTGTTATTGCCAATATTACTATTATCTACATTGTAGGCATAAAGATTTAATTTATCAACATGTGTCTGTGTATTGTATATTAGTAAATTTGTGAGATAGTCTGGTTACTGTTAGTCTGGTTACTGCTAGTGTAGTTACTGTACTACATTGTAGGCACTAAGATTTAATTGATTAGTCTTTGTGTCGGGTGTGTGTGTGTGTGTGTGTGTGTGTGTGTGTGTGTGTGTGTGTGTGTGTGTGTGTGTTTCAATATTTTCCTTTCTTCATTTATTAATTTATTAGGAAATTTTGTACTTTGTACTTAATTTACATTCTTCCAATGATAATATTTTAGATATAAGTAAAATTAAAGAAAAATTTGAGAATTGGTTGTGTGTGGTTAAGCTGTAGCATATGCACTGAATAATTGCCTGAGTTTATCCTGCAACGGTATGGAAATAAAAACAGTAAAATGAAAAAAGAGAATATTTCAGTAAGCATTCAGTATCTGAGAACTATTTGTTCTTGTTCTAAAACTCATTTTGTTTTTCAGGTTTTCTTTTTGTTGACATTTTTCCTTTTGTGTTCTTGTGCAGACATCTGTTACAAGGCAGTCAGTTACTTCCCTTGACAATGGGTGTATCTGCTGATCCTATGATGCCTTCATGCCGAACACTCTTGCCTGATTCGGTCTTGCTGCAGGTGTGCTTTCATTCACAGTATTACTCACACCTGCCCCACTTCTAAACACACATTTCACTAACTCACCTGTCCACTTCACTTTTACTTCTGCACACACATTTCACCTATTCACCTGTCCCACTTCACTTTTATTTCTACACACACATTTCACTAACTCACCTGTCCCACTTCACTTTTATTTCTACACAACACATTTCACTAACTCACCTTTCTCACTTCACTTTTATTTCTACACACACATTTCACTAACTCACCTGTTCCACTTCACTTTTACTTCTACACACACACGCATGCATGCACGCACGCACGCACGCTTCACTAACACACTCACACACTTTTCTCACTTCACTTTCACTTCTACACACACATTTCACTAACAACTCACACACTGTGGCCTATGTGGCCGTCATAATGCATTAGCCTCTATTATGATTATTATTTATGAATTTTTTTATCATTAATAAACATAATCACTTATCAGTGGTTAAATTTAGGATTCGTTTCCTAACATGAATTCCCCACTCACATACCACTATAACAGGGGTGCACAAACTGCGGCCCGTGGGCCGCATGCGGCCCCCAGAAGACTTTAGGATGTTACCATTATTTGTAATGGCAAGGAGCTTTTAACATTAATCTGAACAAGGGAGTAGAACAGTGGTTTGCTTTCTCGTGGAAGCATCTTGTGCTGTGTTGAAAACAAACGCTGGATGCGGTATTGAGGTGAGAGGCTGTGTATTGGGCACCTTGTTCAGTTCAGCTGATCAAAGGTGTACTGTTGAAATAGTAGTATCTGCACATCTTTGATGTATGGCGACATCAAATAGCATTAGAAAGAGGTCTATATCTAAACCCAAGTCGGCAGGCAGCCAGCTAAAGTTAAGTCTGGGGATGGGGTGAGGTGACACTGGGGGGGGGAGGAAGGATGGTGCAGTCAGTGTGTGTGAATATGTGGCTGTGGATGTCTGGTTGTAATGAATGAATTACACTGTTTCGGAGTGAAGTTGTTTTTAAACTACTGCCCTTTGTTAATATGTCAGAAACCTGCGCATAACCGTAAAATTGAAGACGAAAATCATCAGTTTAAAGAAGAATGGAGGCTAAATACTTTATGCGGCATTTTAATGGAGCAGCTATGTGCTTAATTTGTTGTGAGTCTGTTACTGTGATGAAGGACTTCAACTGCAAGCGGCATTACAAAACAAAGCATCTGCGACTTTTGATGACTTAAAAGGCACTGGAGAAACAACAAAATTGAGCAACTTTTAAAAGGTCTGTCAGCACAGCAACATTTCTTCACAAAAAGTCTGAAGAAAACAAGTATTTTGCTCGTGCAAGTTGCAAAGTAGCACATATTGTTGCCAAATCATCAGGGCCTTTTACTGACGGTCATTGATCTTCAATGTTCACCTGAACTGAAGTCATCATTTCAGCAGAACATTTTAACATTTTATGGAAGTCTCAGCTCGAGCACAAACAGAAATGTCAAGGACTTGGCTTGCAAGTTGTTGTCAGAATTCGGCAGCACATACTTGTGTGAACAAACGTTTTCAGTAATGAACATGAACAAGAACAAGCTGAGATCGAATTTGACGACAACAATCTCTGTTCGATTTTGAGGCTGGCGACTACAAAACTCGAACCAAATATTGATAAAGTTGTTAACAACATTCAGGCTCACCCTTCTCACTAATAAAGACTAAATCTAGGTTAATAAGGCAAAAACGAATGTATTTCATTATTTCTGTTGTCATCCATGTGCAATCTGACTTGCGGCCCTCCATGCACTATCAATTGGAAATGTGGCCCTCTAGCCTAAAAAGTTTGTGCACCCCTGCACTATAAGTTTATACACTACCGACACATAAGTTCTGTTCTCAGGTGGAACTTCTTACTTAAGGAGTAATCTTCACAATATTGACTAACTTTCATCCAAAACAATTGACTCCCGAACCCCCATCCACCCACTAACTACTCCAGACATGCATAAGAAGGATGTAGCAAAAGATAAAAGATTTATTATAAAATAATATATATAATATATATCACAAAAATACAAATAAGTCCGAAACACTTGACATATTTACATTAAATATTCAGACCCTCTCCTCTATGTAATCAATATTCTGCAATGTCTGCCTGAGGAACAATCTCTAATCAGAGTTACGATTTTATCACGAGTTGGAAAAGAGAGAAAGGTAGAAGTAATTATTTGAGTTCTTGACCTGATTTATAAATACAGCATCATAGAAAAAATGTATGAAGAAGTTTATCGATCAGCACAATACCAGCATCCCCTTCACTCATTACACAGCCTGTTGTGCACAATAGGATCTTCTGGAAATAGAACAGCAATGGCGTTGGTTGTCCCGCTCTTACCACCTTGGAATTCCGTGGTAGGCAGTAGTCTGACGATTACAGGAGCCTCCCTCAAGACGTAATGCACGTCAGGTTCCGTATTGCGGACATCGACAAACCCAGACTAAAGACAGCTGACGACTGAACATAGAGCTGTAGCTGAAGGATGAACGAACGAAGAAGGATGAAAGCACAGACTGCAACAACATTGGAATGTGCTTAGATACAAATTCATAATTCTCCACATTATCTCTCGTTCTCTCCCCAGAGAATTCTCTGCAAGAGAATTGTTTAGCCCTCTTACATTCTTCATTCACCAATACATAATTTCTAACATAAATTATACATATTAATAGGTAGCCCCACTCATTTTTTCTACTTCATATAGTACAAATATCAAAATATGTGTACTAATGAAATAAGTTTGTGTACAAAAATTTGTGATGATAGATGCAATACTTTTTGAGATATCATTAATTTAGTGTCGTTATTTGTGGTCATCTTTTTTTTAGACATAATGAACATGTGGTTTTCCAAGTTTATTACAAGTAAAATATAAACCACACTAAAAAACAGTCCAACAATTCTAATAAACATAGTCACATACAACAAGCAAAAACAGATATAATGCAAAATTTACTTTTCAGTTTATTATAAATTGCAAAAGAAAATGGGCTTTTGTTTCATAAAATTGCTCGCAAAATGCAAAAAAAAGGAACATTCATGGCATCATAACATAAGCAAATGATGAACAAAGTACAACCAAAATGCATATTATTAAATCATTTGCTATGTAGTTAATGCCTATTTTTTTCCAAAGGCATTGCAAAAAAATTGTGGAAATTATTGGATGTTGAAAATGACCTTTTCAGCAAATTTTAACAAAGGAAAGGCATTAACGAAGTTTAATACAGAAAATGTACACAAACAAACTGCCATATCTCAGAAACTATACATCATACAGGGTTGGTTTACATATCAAAATGATCAGCAAACTATATCTATATCAGGGGTGCACAAACCGCGGCCCCCAGAAGACTTTAGAATGTTACCATTATTTGTGGCCTGCAAGGAGCTTTTAACATTAATCTGAACAAGGGAGTAGAACAGCGGTCTGCTTTCCCGTGCATGCATCTTGTGCTGTGTTGAAAACAAACGCTGAATGCGGTATTGAGGTGAGAGCTCTGTGTATTGGGCACATTGTTCAGTTCAGCTGATGTTGTTGTTGTTAATGTGGGGAACGCTTCCGGCTTCCGCCGCTTTCGCGTTTGGAGAGGGGGGGGAGAGGGAGGGGGTGCCTTTCTGCTGCTGCGTGTGCCCGTTGAGAAAAACATGTCTGGCCGGCAAAGGCGGACTCCAAACCCGGTGATCCGTGGGTTGAAGTCGATGTTATTGTTGTTCCTGGCGGTGGCTGATGTTGTTGCCGTTTCTGGTGTTATGGTGAGGGGGGGTGTGTCTTACAGAGCCCAGGCTAGTAACACACCAGATCTATATCCAGTGTGTACATGTGCCCGGGTTGTTCGACTTCCCGGTCTCTTCACTGGTGGCGTCGTTGTTGTTGGAGTGGCTGTCCCCGGTGTCCGTTGGGATGCTTGCATGTGGGCGCTGGCGTCGTCGTTGTTGTTGTTGTTGTCGTGGCTGTCCCCGGTGTCCGTTGGGATGCCTGAAGGTGGGCGCTGGCGGCCAGTACAGATGGTCGAGTAGCGGTTGGATTAAATCAGCCATTGGATGGTTAAAATAACCCCAAGAGGGGTAATGTTGTTCCTGGTACTTCCCCTGTTGTTGTTGTTGTCCGCGATGTTGTTGAGGTTGTTGTCGAGGGCACTGTTGTTGCCTCCGAATATGTGGTGGCGGGCGCCGTCTTTTTTTCCTTTCGCCCTGTTTTGTTGTTGTTGGTGTTGGTGGAGTGGGCTGGCATTCTGATGTTGATGCTGTTGTAGTTGTCGCCGTTGTTGGTGGTCGAGGCGGCGTCGCTGGTATGGGTGAGAGGGGCACGGCCTCGAGTTCCCTTGAAACCTGGTCCAGTAAGTTATCCAATTCGTTGGATTGTTGAGGTTCGTTCTTGTGGACGTTTGTCCTTTGGATTTTTTTTTCCTTCGTCTCGATGTTGGTAGTCTGTGTATTAGCGGCTTTATGAGGTTTTTCCTTTTTCTTTGTCTCTGTTTGGGTTTTTTTTTCCTCACTTGTAGTCCTTTGCGTTTGCGTTTTCTTTTCTTCCGACGCTGGAGTTGGTGTCTGGGAAAATGCCACTTTGGTGTTAATTTTTCCAGTCGAAGTCTGTGTGGCGTTGACTTTTGTGGTTGGTGGAATTTTCCACACGATGTGCGTGTTACTTTCTTGGTCAGTCGTGTTGGTGGACGTTTGTGTTTCGTTGCCAGCACATGTAGGTTTCTTATCCTCTATTTTGATGCGGTGCCAATTCTTGAAAATTGTATAGGCTTCACGCACGCCTACCTCACTTGGATGGTCAAATGTTTCGCGCAGTAAATAACTGTATGCTGTATTGATTTTTTCGTTGCCTGTATCGATTTTAAGGCAGTAAGGTGCAAGGTATATGCGGCGGCGGGCACGCACCTCCTCATCATATACTTCTACTAATCTGCACCGGGCGTGATTTTGGATTCTGCTTTCCTCCTCCTGGTCTGTGAAAGGCAGGGTAGAAGTGTTGAAGGTAGAGCGGGTGGTACGTTTTTCCATAGTAATTTCCTGCGTGCTTCTCCGTCGGTGGTCCGATGCGAAGTGTCAACGAATCGAAATCAAAAAAAAAAGCAGTTCAGCTGATCAAAGGGTATGTGTTGAAATAGTAGTATCTGCGCATCTTTGATGTATGGCGACATCAATTAGCATTAGAAAGACCCAAGTAGACAGGCAGCCAGCCAAAGTTCAGTCTGGAGATGGGGTGAGGTGACGGGGGGGGGGGGGGGGAAGGAAGGTGCAGTCAGTGTGTGTGAATGTGCGCTGTGGATGTCTGGTTGGAATGTAGTGAATTAATTACAGTTTCCAGCAAGAAGTGAAGTTGTTTTTAAACTATTGCCCTTTGTAAATATGTCAAAACCTGCTGCATAAGAAGCGTAAAATTGAAGACGAAAATCGTCAGTTTAAAGAAGAGTGGATGGCTAAATACTTTATGTGGCATTTTAATGGAGCAGCTATCTGCTTAATTTGTTGTGAGTCTGTTACTGTGATGAAGGACTTCAACTGCAAGTGGCATTACAAAACAAAGCAGCTGCGACTTTTGATGACTTAAAAGGCGCTGCTAGAAACAACAAAATTGAGCAACTTTTAAAAGGTCTGTCACAGCACAGCAACATTTCTTCACAAAAAAGTCTGAAGAAAACATGTATTTTGCTCGTGCAAGTTGCAAAGTAGCACATATTGTTGCCAAATCATCACGGCCGTTTACTGTGACTTCGTCAAAGACTGCATCCAAGCTGTCCAATATGTCCTGAAAAGGCGGACCTTTTCAACACAGTCCCACTCTCACTGACGACCATTCAAGGCCCTGTCCAAGACTTAGCAACAGATGTTTGTGAACAGTTGTGTGAAAGACTTGCTAACTGTAAGTACTTTTCAATTGCTTTGGACAAGAGCACTGACAACGTTGACATAGCACAACTGCTGGGTTTTGTGCGTGCAGTGGATGAGAACTTTGAAATAACTCAAGAATTAGCTGGTATGTCTTCACTACATGGGCGGACGACTGGTGAAGATATTTTTGGAGGAGTGACTTCCGTTCTTGGAAACCTTAACGTCCAGGTGCCAAAGCTAGCCAGCGTTACCACGGATGGTGCGCCTGCTATGACTGGAAGAGCATCTGAATTTGTTGCTCATTTGCTGTCACATTTGCAGGGGCTTGGAATTCCAACAAATAGTGTCCACATGTACCATTGCGTAATTCATCAGGAATCGCTCTGTGCATGAATCTTGAAGTTTGACAACGATGGAAGTTGTGATTGAAACAGGATGCATACTATGGGATTTTAATTTAGCGGATCTTGCAAGGGTCACTAATCGAGGACTACGGCATATCATTAACATGATATGTTTTTCACTATTTTGTGAGAAATATTTCTCCCGAAAAATGTATCGTGAACTTTTTAGTTTGAAAATTTATTTGGTTATTCGTAACAAACAAAAGTAAAAAATATATGAGTGTAAAGAATTATCTGTCTTGTATTTAATGGACCAATCAGTTTTGGGTTTACAAAACCTTGCAAGCTCCGCTTTCTTCTTAAAACTTGGTACCCGAAAACGTTAATTTTTCTTTTTCATCCGTGAGGCAACATTTGACCCATTTTTGTTGCAACCCTAAGGTACTTTTGTCAGAGTTTATGGATACTATAAAAAAATTCAGAAAAACAACAACAAAACAGTTCGAAAGTCAAAACATCGATCTTTATTTTAATATAAAAATGGTTAGTTGAGGTTTAATGTGAAGAAAACCGCTCTGGAGTAAAGTTTAGCAAATTTGTGTGCCTTTACGAGTTTTTCCCCGTAAAGCGGTGGCAGTGGGACTACCTAATATTAATGAATGAATCAAAAATCTAACATATATCAAATCAAATGTATGAACAATAAATTGAACATAAAATTATTCAAGTCCATTCTTGCACTATTGATCAGACATCTTACCACTGGCTATCGGTGTGCCTCCTACCGGACTGCTCAAATATTTTGTCACAAGTAATTGTAACAAGGCTTGACTGGGTATTTATTAACTCACACATCAATTAACCGAAATCGTTCATTTACACCTTTTTACACCTTTTTACTCCTGCGTTCTCATCTACATGGTGCTCCTGGCGCTTCTGATTGGGGAACTTCCTACTTCATGGGAACCATCAGCGCACCCTTCTCTTTGCTGTCTGGCAGTCGCTACGCTTGATTGCAATTTAGCAATCTAGTCGGAAGTGATCCCCTCGCCCACAGTCAGTCAGTCAACTTCTCTCCATGACTTCATGTTTAACATTGGAACCCACCCTCTTCTGTCAGTTTCAGCTATAAAGACCGTGAAAAAAAATTAAATGACCAATTAACACTTTGGCCTTAATTAAGCAAGAGTGACCTTTGCGCATCACACACATCAATCTCGCTTCACTTTCACTTCTACAAACACATTTCACTTGCACATTGACATACCTGTCTCACTTCACTTTCACTTCATCATACACATTTCACTGTCACATTCACACAACTGTCTCACTTCCATATGCACTTTTCACTTCCACATTCACACAACTGACTCACTTTCACTTCTACCCCACATTTCACTTCAATTCACACAACTCTCTCACTTCAGCATTTACTTTCAAACATTTATTTTTGAGGATCTGTCTCACTAGGTAGTCCCAATGTCGCTGTTTTGCAGGAATAAGTAGCGTTTAGCACAAATTTAGAGGATTTCTTAGCAAACTTTTATACTTTAATACAATTATTGCATGATGAAACTTGGCTAAAATTAAAGATCATTTCTTTACCTAACACGCTGTTGTATTTTATTTAATGTGACTTAAACCATGTCTGAAAGAAAAATAATTAAACTTATTAAGTGTTGGACATGTTTTTTGCTAAAATTGGAGCCTTTCGGCCATGTGTCAACGTAAAAAAAAATTTACTTTGATCCAGATTTCTTTTTGCACATGAACGCACTTGACTTTTCTTATATCAGTAAGAACAACAACAACAAGAAAAGGTATAACCCTAAGCTTTCTTCTGATCTATTTTTTATTAGTAGAACTTTAAAACTCAAGCTTTGGTAATGAATTAAAAACATGGCTATTTTTTATTAGTAGAACTTTAAAACTCAAGCTTTGGTAATGAATTAAAAACATGGCTATTTTTTATTAGTACTTTGAAACTCAAGCTTTGGTAATGAATTACAAACATGGCTATTTTTTATTAGTAGAACTTTAAAACTCAAGCTTTGGTAATGAATTAAAAACATGGCTATTTTTATTAAGAGAACTTTAAAACTCAAGCTTTGGTAATGAATTAAAAACATGGCTATTTTTTATTAGTAGAACTTTAAAACTCAAGCTTTGATAATGAATTACAAACATGGCTATTTTTTATTAGTAGAACTTTAAAACTCAAGCTTCGGTAATGAATTAAAAACATGGCTATTTTTATTAAGAGAACTTTAAAACTCAAGCTTTGGTAATGAATTACAAACACGGCTATTTTTTATTAGTAGAACTTTAAAACTCAAGCTTTGGTAATGAATTACAAACATGGCTATTTTTTATTAGTAGAACTTTAAACTCAAGCTTTGGTAATGAATTAAAAACATGGCTATTTTTTATTAGTAGAACTTTAAAACTCAAACTTTGGTAATGAATTACAAACATGGCTATTTTTTATTAGTAGAACTTTAAAACTCAAACTTTGGTAATGAATTAAAAACATGGCTATTTTTTATTAGTAGAACTTTAAAACTCAAGCTTTGGTAATGAATTAAAAACATGGCTATTTTTTATTAGTACTTTGAAACTCAAGCTTTGGTAATGAATTACAAACATGGCTATTTTTTATTAGTAGAACTTTAAAACTCAAGCTTTGGTAATGAATTAAAAACATGGCTATTTTTATTAAGAGAACTTTAAAACTCAAGCTTTGGTAATGAATTAAAAACATGGCTATTTTTTATTAGTAGAACTTTAAAACTCAAGCTTTGATAATGAATTACAAACATGGCTATTTTTTATTAGTAGAACTTTAAAACTCAAGCTTTGGTAATGAATTAAAAACATGGCTATTTTTATTAAGAGAACTTTAAAACTCAAGCTTTGGTAATGAATTACAAACACGGCTATTTTTTATTAGTAGAACTTTAAAACTCAAGCTTTGGTAATGAATTACAAACATGGCTATATTTTATTAGTAGAACTTTAAAACTCAAGCTTTGGTAATGAATTAAAAACATGGCTATTTTTTATTAGTAGAACTTTAAAACTCAAACTTTGGTAATGAATTAAAAACATGGCTATTTTTTATTAGTAGAACTTTAAACTCAAGCTTTGGTAATGAATTACAAACATGGCTATTTTTTATTAGTAGAACTTTAAAACTCAAGCTTTGGTAATGAATTACAAACATGGCTATTTTTTATTAGTAGAACTTTAAAACTCAAGCTTTGGTAATGAATTAAAAACATGGCTATTTTTTATTAGGAGAACTTTAAAACTCAAGCTTTGGTAATGAATTACAAACATGGCTATTTTTATTAAGAGAACTTTAAAACTCAAGAACTTTTAATATTTTTCAGGTTAATTTTCCAGACTTTGACAAAACTATATATTTTCCACCTGTGGTCTGCGTTTCACAACCGTAAGTACCTCAGAATAAAATTGTGATTTGTTTTCATCAATTTATAATGTAAGCGTAGATGAGGGCTTCATGTAAGTACATCACAGAATAAAATTGTGATTTGTTCTCACTTTATAATGTAAGTGTAGATGAGGGCTTTTTGTAATTTTGTGTGTATTGTGTAAGTTCTTGGTGTCATTGTGGTTTGTACTGAGGTTTTGCTGTAACTGTATAGTTCGTACATGAGATATTGATGTCAATGTGGATTGTTGTCAATGTAGATTGTTGTCAGTGTGGATTGTAACGTAATTGGTGTAATTGTATAAATTGTACATAATATTTTGGTTCACTGTGGATTGTAATGTATGAGGTATGGGAGAAATTGTATAGTTGTACATAAGATTTTGATGTAAGTATGGATTATTTTGAAGCTTTATGAGATTAGGTGAATTGAAGAGATCTTTGTTGTATCTGGATTTTTCTGAGGGTTTCGTGTGATTATATGGATGGTATGTTGTGAGGCCTTTGAGTTATTGTTGCTTGCTCTGAAGGTTTGTGTAATGTAGTGAGATTTATGTGAGTTCTTGGAGTAAATGTAATGTAGTGAGATTTATGTGAGTTCTTGGAGTAAATGTAATATAGTGAGATTTATGTGAGTTCTTGGTGTAAATGTAATATAGTGAGATTTATGTGAGTTCTTGGTGTAAATGTAATATAGTGAGATTTATGTGAGTTCTTGGTGTAAATGTAATATAGTATGATTGTATATGAGTTCTTGATTTGTAATATAATGCAGTGAGATTGTGAGTTCTTGGTGTAAATGTAACATAGTGAAATTTTGTATGAATTCATGATGTAAATGTAATGGAGTGAGATTGTATGTGAGTTCTTGGTGTAAATATAATTAATATACAGGAGGTCCCTGAGTTACAGCAGATTGACTTATGGCAGAATCAAAATTATGGCATTCTCCATAGATTTAAAATCACCTTATGACACGAAAATCATAGTTATGGCACTTCGTTCACCACAGTACTTTCGTCCGCACATTGAGAGTAAAGTCTTGCACCATAGTGATAGACAGGCTAATAGAGAATTGTTAAATATATGATAGACATTAATGTGACAGCCACTGCATGCCGCTAAAGACAGCAGACAGAGGTGAAAATTCAATTTACGACAAAAAACAACTTCGGTTGAAAAAAAATGGAACTCCGCCCTAAGTCAGGGATTTTCTGTAGTGAGATTGTGTGTGTGTTCTTGATTTATAATGGTAATGCAATGAGATTGTGAGTTCTTGGTGTAAATATAATATAGTGAAATTGTATGTGAAATCTTGGTGTAGAATGTAATATAGTGAAATTGTATGATAATTCTTGGTGTAGAATTTAATATAGTGAAATTGTATGATAATTCTTGGTGTAGAATTTAATATAGTGAAATTGTATGTGAAATCTTGGTGTAGAATGTAATATAGTGAAATTGTATAAGAATTCTTTGTGTAAATGTAATGTAGTGATATTGTATGTGAATTCTTGATGTAAATGTAATGTAGTGAGATTGTTTGAGATTTCTGGGTGTAAATATACATTGTTCTGTTTGATTTACCATTGGATGAAAACAGAGCTGGTTGAGCCCTACTAAGCAGGATTATTGCAAAAATACATGAAAATATGGTACAGCAGTATTATAATTTATTTGCTTGGTCTTCTGACTGCCCTCTTTGAACGGAGTGTTGAGTTTAAGGTGCATCTGATGAGTACATTGAAATTTGGTGTAGTTAAAAAGTACATTGAGATTTGTTGTAACTTTAGAGTACATTTAAATGTGATGTAAGTGAAGTTTAATTAAGGTTTGGTATAAGTATATTGATGATTGGTGTAACTGAAGAATACATTGAGATTTGGTATAAGTGAAGGGTACACTGAAATTTGGTTTAACTGAAGAGTACATTGTGATTTCACGTAACTGAAGAGTATGTTGAGATCTTATATAAATCTCTGCTCCATGGCTCTGGTATAAGTAAAAATATACAACCTGATGTCTTGGTATAAGTAAAAGTATGCATGATGTCTTGGTATAAGTAAAAATATACAACCTGATGTCTTGGTATAAGTAAAAATATTTAACCTGATGTCTTGGTATAAGTAAAAATATTTAACCTGATGTCTTGGTATAAGTAAAAATATATAACCTGATGTCTTGGTATAAGTAAAAATATTTAACCTGATGTCTTGGTATAAGTAAAAATATTTAACCTGATGTCTTGGTATAAGTAAAAATATATAAGCTGATGTCTTGGTATAAGTAAAAATATATAACCTGATGTCTTGGTATAAGTAAAAATATATAACCTGATGTCTTGGTATAAGTAAAAATATATAACCTGATGTCTTGGTATAAGTAAAAATATATAACCTGATGTCTTGGTATAAGTAAAAATATATAATCTGATGTCTTGGTATAAGTAAAAATATATAACCTGATGTCTTGGTATAAGTAAAAATATTTAACCTGATGTCTTGATATGAGTAAAAATATATAACCTGATGTCTTGGTATAAGTAAAAATATGCATGATGTCATGGTATAAGTAGAAATATACAACATGATGTCTTGGTATAAGTAAAAGTATGCATGATGTCTTGGTATAAGTAGAAATATACAACATGATGTCTTGGTATAAGTAAAAGTATGCATGATGTCTTGGTATAAGTAAAAATATTTAACCTGATATCTTGGTATAAGTAAAAATATACAACCTGATATCTTGGTATAAGTAAAAATATTTAACCTGATGTCTTGGTATAAGTTAAAGTATGCATGATGTCTTGGTATAAGTAAAAATATATAACCTGATATCTTGGTATAAGTAAAAATATATAACCTGATCTCTTGGTAGAAGTAAAAATATATAGCCTGATGTCTTGATATAAGTAAAAGTATGCATGATGTCTTGGTGAACATGTAGAATGTTGTGCCATTTCTGATAACTCTGCAACAAAAGTTATTGTAAAAGAATATATTTAATTGTAATAATATTAAATACAAAATTAATATTTTCCGTTTGGCTTGTTAATCAATCAATACATTTTTTCAAGTTAATGAAAGCTGTATAGATGAGTATTTGAGTATTTTTTGGTCAGTACTTTTAATGTATGTCATATTTTTAGTTGTGTATTGTGTATTTTTGTGTCATGCATTCTTTAAACTTAGTGAATGCTATATTTCATTTGCACATTTGTGCATGATGTGTTTTATGTCAGTGTTACAGTAGATTCTTGCATAATATTAGGTTCGCAAAATTATATTTTACATAATATTTGGTCTTTCACAATACTTGTGTATTCACATAATGGTAAGTTCGCAAAATATTTCACATAATATTTGGCCTTTCACAATACTTGTGTATTCACATAATTGTAGGTTCGCAAAATGATATTTCACATAAGCTAGGCCTTTCATAATGCTTGTGTATGCACATGATGCTAGAATCCACACATCTGTTTCCACATTAGTGCCAAAGATGAACTGCCAGACTAAGAACTCAAAGCCTGTCTCAGCCAATCAGAAATGCTGTTGCAGACTGTTATGACATTGCTCACAAAGTTGGATGCATTTCTCAGGTGGAAAGAGTTTCTGGTAGTTCTCTCATGTTTTATTACTTAACTCCTTTACTAATTAGCAATGCTTTTTAAAGTAAGTGTAAATACTAGAAAACAGACAAGAAAACAATTTCATTGCAAATCAAACAGGAAATTATAGCACAACATGATGGTGTAAATACAGGAAAACAGACAAGGAAAACAATTTCATTGCAAATCAAACAGGAAATTATAGCAAAACATGATGGTGTAAATACAATGTGATCATGGCTAAGTGTGGTTTTTTAATGAACCATCATCAACAAATTTTCTTAGTCTAAGGGAATAATTGAATCCATATTATTGTTTAATTGCCAAAAATTGATAAATTATATTTATTTACACTAGTTACCATACTCCAAAATGTTAATTACTCATAACTTTATTTTTTGTTGTTGAATTAATAGAGTAATATGAGGGTCTTTGAATTTATATTCTTGTTCATAGTTGTGCATTTTGTATTTATATCAAAGCATTCTTTCAGATTAGTGAGGGCCAATTTCATGTTCACTGTTGTACATTGATATTTTGTCAGTACATTCCTTTTTAATTCATATAAATCTGTTTGTATTTTCAAGATTGTATTTTTTCAACTCATATAAATCTGCGGGTATTTTCAAGGTTGTATTTTTTTGGTATTTTTTCTGTAACATGACACCCTGCTTTCAACTCACTAGGTCTGCATTGTATGCTTATTTATATATTTTGTATTTTTGTTTGTAAATTGATAATTTCCTCTATAGTCCACTAGGTCTGCATTGTATGCTTACTTATATATTTTGTATTTTTGTTTGTAAATTGATAATTTCCTCTATAGTCCACTAGGTCTGCATTGTATGCTCACTTATATATTTTGTATTTTTGTTTGTAAATTGATAATTTCCTCTATAGTCCACTAGGTCTGCATTGTATGCTTACTTATATATTTTGTATTTTTGTAAATTGATAATTTCCTCTATAGTCCACTAGGTCTGCATTCTTTGCTTACTTATATATTTTGTATTTTTGTTTGTAAATTGATAATTTCCTCTATAGTCCACTAGGTCTGCATTGTGCATCTTTTGTATTGTGTGTGGGTTTTGTTCAGGTCCCACAAGTCATTTGAAACTTTGACACCTGATATCCAGTCATCTATCAGAAACATTATGGAGAAGGACTATGTTGCAACGTGAGTTGACCTCATTTTCCCCGATTTGTTCATATGTTTTTTTTTAATTATTAATTGGCAGTACTATAGTACTTATAGTACTAGTAATATATGATAAAATCTCTACTAATATTGTATTCTACATCAAAGTTTTAAAAGTGAAAATCCCTCACCAAGAGTAAAAGAGGCAGAACACTTTTATTAAACTTCCAAATGTCAAATGATTATTATGGAATATTATTATGGTTATATTATAGTGGTACATTTTTCTTATTGGCATTTTTGTGAACTAGTAATTTTTATTATGAGACATATGACAATTCTTTTTTCAATTCACTTATCATATTGTATAATAACACCTCTGTAACTGATTCTATGTCATTGGGCTCATTTTAACTGATTCCTACATCACAGGACTCACTGGAACTGATCCTACATCATTGGACTCGTTGGAACTGATCCATATATATAAATTTATTTTAATAGTTTACATTTATTTAAATAGACTTTTAACTTTATAATAACTATAATTTTATATTTGAATGCTTTCAGTAGGATGTATTAATATTTTTTAAGCTACAGTTTGCTGGTTTCTAAATAGTTAACTATAAAAAAAATGAAAGAAAAATAACAGCTTTTCTTATAGATAGGATAATTTGTTCTGGTTTCTAAATAGTTAACTATAAAAAAATAACAGCTTTTCTTATAGATAGAATAATTTGTACTGGTTTCTAAATAGCTAACTATAAAAAAATAACAGCTTTTCTTATAGATAGAATAATTTGTGCTGAGGTTTCTAAATAGTTAACAAATCTGAATTGCAAGTCTCTGTGAAGATGCTGTACAAACATTATAATGAAGACATCAGAATATATATTATTCATGTTGAGTTATTATATACTTTTTATTCTCATATTGAACATAACATACATTATTATTTAATCTTTTGCATTCAGTATTATGTAGTTATTACTGTTAATCATGACTAATATTGTGTTCTTTCAGATTGAATGCTGTGGAGATGGATATGATCTGGCGATACCGACATTATCTGTACAATTATCCAACAGCCTTGCCGCGCATATTGCAGGGAATGCATGCACGCAGTTGGGACTGGAACAGTTTAATTGATTTAAGAGCCCTGTTGGCTGCTTGGCCACCTCTGCACTTGACACAAGCCATTGAACTGCTTTTGCCTCAGTATGTACTTCCAACTTTCCAAGTTTTTATTCTTCACTTGGGCTCTGTACTCCATAAAATCTGCATCATTAAATATATAACTTGTTACTATCTTAAATTGGACCATATATTCCAGTAAATCAATATTATTACATTACATAACTATGTTGATCTTAAATTAGGCTTTGTACTGCAGTATATCAAAGCACTAAATATACACAAGTGTTTCATTCTTAAATTGGGCTTTGTATCCCAGTAAATTAATGTTATTAAATATACACGTGCTTTGATCTTAAATTAGGCTTTGTACTGCATTAGATCAAACTATAAAAAAATCAAAATATACATAACTGTTTTGATCTTAAATTGGGCTCTGTACCCCAATAAATCAATATCATTAAATATACATAACTGTTTTGATCTTAAATTGGGCTTTATACCCAGGTAAATCAACATCAATAAATATACATAACTGTTTCGTACTTAAATTGGGCTTTGTACTCCAGTAAGTCAGTATCACTAAATATACATAACTGTTTCGTACTTAAATTGGTCTTTGTACCCTAGTATATCAATAGCATTAAATATACATAACTGTTTTCATCTTAAATTGGTCGTTGTACTCCAGTAAATCAATATCATTAAATATACATAACTGTTTTGATCTTAAATTGGTCTTTGTACTCGAGTAAATCAATATCATTAAATGTACATAACTGTTTTGATCTTAAATTGATCTTTGCACTCCAATAAAATTTGCACTGCAATACAATGAAAACTTTCATTCAGAGTGTGAGAAATATTTCCACCCCATACTTTTATTTGTCACTTGTTATTTTTCATATTTACTCTTCAAACCCATTTTATAATTTATAAAATATTTTTTCTTGTGGTAATTGTGGAGCACTTGCTCATATTTCCGACATTTAAATGTAGTGTTTAAAGTAGACATTGTACACTGTGCATAGGCACACATGCCTAGTGTAGAAAGCAACAATCCTTCTAAATGGATTATTAGATGCTGCCCAGAGTACCATCAAAATTGAATGCCACCGGTCGTCACTCCTTGTTAAATTCAATTGCATAAATTCCTGAGAACACATGAACCACCCCAAATCTTGTTATAGACAAACAGCTCATGTAAGAATTAGCCAGTTAGTCTCAGCCAATAGCCGCACACTGATCAGTTGTAGTTACCCAACGGCCGTCTACTGGTTGATTGCAATTAACCATTGGGCACTAAAGGGAATTATGGGAGAATACCTTGGTAAAGAGAAACCTCGGTTCTTTACTTATTTCGGAGCATGGCCATCTACTGGTTGATTGCAATTAACCAATGGGCACTAAAGGGAATTATGGGAGAATACCTTGGTAAAGAGAAACCTCAGTTCTTTACTTATTTCGGAGCATGGCCGTCTACTGGTTGATTGCAATTAACCAATGGGCACTAAAGGGAATTATGGGAGAATACCTTGGTAAAGAGAAACCTCGGTTCTTTACTTATTTCGGAGCATTGGTTCAGAGCTCACCTTTGAAAGAGGCCTGCTTTAGCTCACTTGCATGGATAAGGTTGTTGTGAAAGGACCAGCAACACTTTTTGAAGATCGTTTTGAAGCTTGCTTGCTTATTTCTTTGGATTCCTCGTGGAACAAAGGGCCTCATTTTGAAGACCCTTTTGAAGATCTTTTTGAAAACCCTTTTGTTCTTCGTGATTCTACTGTGATTTTTTGGTCCACCCTGCAACTTCTGGGCCTTGCTTGACTTTGCAACATTCTGCTTTCCGAGGTCTATTATTCACCCCACTCAGCGCAAGCTAAGTCTGCCTCACTGCTAATAGTGCACAGCCAGCAATGGGTGTGGGCTAAAAGGTCATGTGACTTTTTTTTTTATAATTTGACTGCTCATTCTTTGTATTGGTGATGTGTGCATTTGTGTTGTTATAACATCATCAGGTTAAGATAAACTGTTCCTTTGAAGGCCTCTAAAGAGAGCCAGAGACAGATTAATAATTTTTCTATTGAGAATTCATGAGAGAGCTTTATCAGGCTTGAGACTCTGTGGTACACTTAACTATATTATTTTCTTGTTTGTACATTTTTTTGTATGTCCTTTTTTGTATTTGATCAGTGTTCTTGCTCTGTAGTGTGTATTTAATTATTTATTAATACATTCTATTTCTTTATTTATCAACACTCTCGACCTGTGTTGTATTATAACTGGGTTAAAAGGTTAGAGTAGTGTGTGGGGCTTAGTAATTGACCATACAGGTGGTATAGGCTTTTTTGGGTGGTGGTGGTGGGTCACTACTCTGTTTTTTTGGACATGTGCCAGGTCAGAGTTGTTTCTGTAGTGTTCATTAAAATACTTGGGATTACTCAGGGGAGAGTGCAAGGGGTACTCTTCCAGTCCGTTACCTGCAAGCCGAGAGGTGCAAATTATTGTAGGTGTGGAGACGATAATTTTCTTGTAATTAATTGGACTCTTCAAAATGACCTGTTGCACAGAGTATAGGAACAAATCATAAATCTGATACTAGGTAATCGTGCGGCATAATAAGAACTTGAAAACTTTATTTCAAATGTAGCAACAAGTCATAATAAGAAATTGAAAACTTTATTTCAAATGTAGCAACAAGTCATAATTAGGACTTGAACTAAAACTTTATTTCAAATGTAGCAACAAGTCATAATAAGAACTTGAAAACTTTATTTCAAATGTAGCAACAAGTCATAATTAGGACTTGAACTAAAACTTTATTTCAAATGTAGCAACAAGTCATAATAAGGACTTGAAAACTTTATTTCAAATGTAGCAACAAGTCATAATTAGGACTTGAAAACTTTATTTCAAATGTAGCAACAAGTCATAATAAGGACTTGAACTAAAACTTTATTTCAAATGTAGCAACAAGTCATAATAAGGACTTGAAAACTTTATTTCAAATGTAGCAACAAGTCATAATAAGGACTTGAAAACTTTATTTCAAATGTAGCAACAAGTCATAATAAGAACTTGAAAACTTTATTTCAAATGTAGCAACAAGTCATAATAAGAACTTGAAAACTTTATTTCAAATGTAGCAACAAGTCATAATTAGGACTTGAACTAAAACTTTATTTCAAATATAGGAACGTCATAAATTTGTTGGGGTTTTTTTAGTGCAAAACATTAATCCAAAACCTTTAATCCCTAATGTGTCATATGGTGAGATGTGGTTTTGGATGTCTGGTTTCAGATACTCAGATCAGAGTGCAAAACATTAATCCATAAACCTTTAATCCCAAATCCATAATGTGTCATATGGTGTGATGTGGTTTTGAATGTCTGGTTTCAGATACTCAGATCAGAGTGTGCGAGAATTTGCTGCACAAAGTCTGTCTAATGTTCCAGCTGATGATTTAGTTCATTTTCTGCCACAGCTCATACAGGTATTTTTCCTCTACATTCATATAGGTATTTGTTCACTTACCTCCTAACCATGCATTCATATAGGTATTTGTTCACTTACTCTTAACCATACTTAACCATAATTCATACAGATATTTGTTTACTTACCCCTAACCATAATTATACAGATATTTGTTCACTTACTCCTAACCATAATTCATACAGATATTTCTTCACTTATTCCTAACCATAATTCATACAGATATTTGTTCACTTACTCCTAACCATAATTCATACAGATATTTGTTCACTTACTCCTAACCATAATTCATACAGATATTTGTTCACTTACTCCTAACCATAATTCATACAGATATTTGTTCACTTACTCCTAACCATAATTCATACAGATATTTGTTCACTTACTCCTAACCATAATTCATACAGATATTTGTTCACTTACTCCGAACCATAATTCATACAGATATTTGTTCACTTACTCTGAACCATACATTCATACAGGTATTTGTTCACTTACTCCTATAATTCATACAGATATTTGTTCACTTACTCCTAACCATACATTCATACAGGTATTTGTTCACTTACTCCTAACCATAATTCATACTTATATTTGTTCACTTACTTCCTAACCATGCAGTCATACAGGTATTTGTTCACTTACCTCCTAATCATACATTCATACAGGTATTTGTTCACTTACCTCCTAATCGTGCATATAGAATTCTTCTCTTACCTCATAACTATGAATTTAGACAGGTATTTGTGCATTGAATTCTTTACGTTCATTCTGGTGTTTGTGAACTTGCCTTATATCTATTCATTTATTCAGGTGTTTGTGCATACCACACAGAAAGTAATTATGTATTTACTTCATAGCCATGCATTCATTAATGTGTTTGTGAATTTGCCTCCTATCATAATGACAAGTTTACTTCATAACCATGCATTCATTCAATGTTTTTGAACTTGCTTTGTAACCATGCATTCATTCAATGTTTGTGAACTCATTTATCCTTACTTTATTAGCCAAGTAATTTCATTTACCAGTTGCGTGTAACTCCATTAAATCAATTTATCATTAATTTAATTCTGTATACCATTACTTAGGTTAATTTTTAAAAAAAATATTTATTTGTTATTCCATTAAATCCGCTTATTAAAATGCAAGAATTCTATTTATTATTAGTCTGTCTTCAGGAAATTTACCCACAGTTGTTACACACTAAATTTTTTATCCAGTTAGTCCCATTAAATATTTTACCATTGTTTTGTGTCAGTCAAATTAGTCTGTTTACAGTTGTTATTCTGTAATATTTATTTATTATTTCATAGAAGTCCAGTATTCTATAGTATCTATTTACTATTTCATGTATGCATCTTAGTAGTCCAGTATTCTATAGTATCTATTTACTATTTCATGTACTTAATAGTCCCGTATTCTATAGTATGTTTTTACTATTTCATGTACTTAGTAGTCCAGTATTCTATAGTATCTGTTTACTATTTCATGTACTTAGTAGTCCAGTATTCTATAGTATCTGTTTACTATTTCATGTACCTTAGTAGTTCATTAAATCATACTCTCAGTATTTCATTATTAGTTCAGTAAATCTATGCATTCTTATTTTTATAATTTTTAAATTTATTTATCTATTTCCCTCTTTAGTTCTATAATTTATATTCTCTTTTCTTGAATTTATTTATATTTTCAGTTCTTTATTTTAAGAGGTGTATTGTTTACCTTCCAGAGAAAGATAAACAGTCTACAACTTAACTAATAATGCTTCGTAATAAAATGATTTTCTCCCATCTTTTGTTTATATTTTCAATTCTTTATTATAAGGGGCATATTGTTTACCTTCCAGAGAAAGATAAACAGTCTACAACTTAACCAATAATGCTTCGTAATAAAATAATTTTCTCCCATCTTTTGTTTATATTTTCAATTCTTGATTATAAGGGGCATATTGTTTACCTTCCAGAGAAAGAGTCTAGTCTTAACTAGTAATGCTTCGTAATAAAATGATTTTTCTCCCATATTTTGTCCACTGCAACATTATGCTGGAAGATGGGCAAGATGTTAGTTCTCCATCCCTGGGCCACCCATAACGTAAGGCTAATCCCCCAAACACACTTTCTGGCTGACCACCCATAACGTTAGGCTAATCCCCCAAACACACTTTCTGGCTGGCCACCCATAACTTTAGACTAATCCTCAAAACACACTTTCTGGCTGGCCACCCATAACTTTAGACTAATCCTCAAAACACACTTTTTACTGTGCAAAAGATTATTTGCGTTTAGCTCTGTTTTTGTTAAACATGTTTTGATTTGACAAGCAGTGAACTGACACACAGAGTTGTGTATTTGTGCAAGATGTGTTACATTTCAAAGGTTTATCATTTTGATGATGAGGTTTTTTTTTCAAAATCTGTATCGTTTTGATGTATTTAGAGGATCAAACATATTGTTGTATTAAATGAATAGTATTAAGAGGACCTAACTGTCTGATATGTGTATTTCACAGGCCCTAAAGTTTGAGAATTACCACAACTCACCACTTGCACGCCTTCTCCTGGAGACTTCATGCAAGAGCATTCGTTTTGCTCATCAATTTTTCTGGTCAGTTTTACCAGCAGTGTGTTCAACATATATCAGTTATGTGTCTAAACATTTTGTCAGCAGTATGTCCAACATTATGTCAGAAGTATGTCCAACATTATATCAGCAGTGTGTTCATTGTTATGTCAGCAGTATGTCCAACATTTTGTCAGCAGTATGTCCAACATTATGTCAGAAGTATGTCCAACATTATATCAGCAGTGTATTCATTGTTATGTCAGCAGTATGTCCAACATTATGTCAGCAGTATGTCCAACATTATGTCAGCAGTATGTCCAACATTATGTCAGCAGTGTGTTCCTCATTGTTTCACTAGTATAACCTTTTTTGTCAAAAGTATATGTCCAACATTATGTCATTAATGTGCATAGCAATACATCATTGGTGGTTTAACTTTTATTCAGTAATATACTCAGCATTATGTTAGCTGTTTGATCACCATTATGTCAGTAGTTTGGTGTTCGGCATTATTTCAGTAGTATGGTGTTCAGCATTATGTTGGTAGTGTGGTGTTCAGCATTATTTCAGTAGTATGGTGTTACGGCATTATTTTAGTAGTATGGTGCTCAGAATTATGTCGGTAGTGTGGTGTTCGGCATTATTTCAGTAGTATTGTGTTTGGCATTATTTCAGTTGTATGGTTATCAGCTTTGTGTCAGTAGTACGGTTATCAGCTTTGTGTCAGTAGTATGGTGTTCAGCTTTGTCAGTAGTATGGTGTTCAGCATTATGTTGGTTATGCATTCAGTAAGTTTATTTAACATTTTGATAGTAATATGTTTACCATTATGTCAGTAATATATTTACTAATATATTTACTATTATGAAATAATATGCTTTCATACCAGTAATATGTTTCCCATTGTATTAGAAATGTTTACCATTGCATTCTTTCAGAAATATTTTCCATTATATCAGAAATATATTTATCATTATAACGGAAATTTGTTGACCATTACGACAGAAATATATTTATCATTATAACAGAAATTTGTTGACCATTGCATCAGAAATATATTTATCATTATAACGGAAATTTGTTGACCATTGCATCAGAAATATATTTATCATTAAAACAGAAATTTGCTGACCATTACATCAGAAATATATTTATATTTATAACAGAAATTTGTTGACCATTATGTCAGAAATATATTTATCATTATAATCGAAATTTGTTGACCATTAAGTCAGAAATATGAAATAGAATTAGAAGGCAACATAGCCACCAGGAAGAGGATCTAGAAAATCAGTTTTGTTGAAAATGTGCTTATTATCACTGATCTTTCACTTGTCATTACGAACATTAAGGCACACATTTATTTTCTTCTGTGTAAACATTAAGGTACATTTGTTCTCTTTTGTGTGGACACTTGTCATTATGAACATTAAGGTACAATTATTTTCTTGTGTTTTCTTTTGTGCGGACACTTGTCATTATGAACATTAAGGCACACATATATTTTCTTCTGTGTAAACATTAAGGTACATTTGTTTTCTTTTGTGCGGACACTTGTCATTATGAACATTAAGGCACACATATGTTTTCTTCTGTATAAACATTAAGGTACATTTGTTTTCTTCTGTGTAAACATTAAGGTACATTTGTTTTCTTTTGTGTGGACATTAATAAATAGTGACACAGAATATTTGAATAATTTTATTTTTAATATAAAATATATTTACTTTCATTATTACTTGGATGACTCTATTATTGGTGTTTGATTTACAATAGTTGTCTGTTTAATTTATAATATTTATCTTGATTATTGTTTGGATGACTTGTCTGTTTGATTTACAATAGTTGTCTGTTTGATTTACAATTTTTGTCTTGGTCATTATTGGATGACTGTGTTTTATGTTTAATTTATTTCAGGCTTCTGAAAGGTGTTGGTGGTCAAGATGCCAGTTATAAACGTCGCTATGAGCTGATGTTTGTGGCATTGGCAAGTGTGGCTGGTGACAGTCTGTATCAAGAATTCCATAAACAGGAAGCTCTCGTTAAAATTATGACTGGTGTAGCCGAAAAGGTCAAAGCTTCGAAAGATAAAGATGTGAGTTTGGATTAATATCACTTCATATATATCACTAAATGTATTGCTAATATTCTCTGTGTGAGTGATATTATATTATCACTGAATATGTATTATTGATATCACTTATTATGAATCCCCTCAAAATCAAAGTCCAGCTTGAAGCAGACCACTTTAAACAATTGTAAACATAAGCGATGTTACAGAGAGAAGTACTAGTCTGTTGCTATAAAATACTTCTGGTCTTTTAAATACCAATATCCGTAAAATTCAACATTTAGATCATAATAAAGGACTTACAAATTTTATAAATGGCAGTAATATTACAGGTAATATTAATATTCATTTTACTAGATCATAATAAAGGACTTCTAATTTTATAAATGCATGTTTCTGTGATATCACAGATATCGCTAACAAGTGATATTGCTAATATTCCACTATATACACTGTAGTAATAAAGCACTTGCAGATAGTGCTAATATTCCACTATATACACTAGTGATAAAGCACTTACAGATATTCCACTATATACACTGTAGTAATAAAGCACTTGCAGATAGTGCTAATATTCCACTATATACACTATAGTAATAAAGCACTTACAGATATTGCTAATATTCCACTATATACACTGTAGTAATAAAGCACTTACAGATAAATGTTTACAATGCCCACATATCTGCAGAGTGAGAGACAAGTGGTGTCTTCTGGAGAATTATTAATAACATAAATGAAGATTCTCATCACTTGTAATTAGTTATGGACAATTAATTAATAATAATTAAACATTATTAATTAAACAAATAGGTGGCATTGGTGTCACACTACTTATTAAAACTTGGAATTTAGAAAAATTATCTTTTCATAAATGACACTGATTTTAGACCAATTTAACTAAACCAAAATGCACTAGATTTTGGTTAAAAAACTTTTGATTTTATAAAGAACACTATTTTAAGATTAATTTCTCTAAACCACAATGCACTAGGTTGTAGTAAAAAACTCTGATTTTATTAAGAACACTATTTTAAGATTAATTTCTCTAACCCACAATGCACTGGATTGTAGTAAAATCTTTTGACTTTATTAAGAACATTATTTTTAGACTAATTTGAGACTTACTCTTTTAACCTAGATTGTAGTAGAAGTGTTGTGTTTTATTTAAAAAAAAATAATTTTATTAAAAATAAACATTGGTTTTAGGCAACCCTGAAGCGGGAACTACAAGTTATATATGAGTTCATGGAAAGCAATGGTAGACTTCTCCTGCCTTACAACCCTAGTGTGGAAGTCACTGGTATCGACACAAAGGTAAACAAGGTTGTGGTGGTAGTTATGCTAATGTTGTTTCACCTCCAATGTCTGCAAGAACTTTACATCAGTTCACTTTATAAGTTATGGGTTGGCCTTAGCTCTCATTTGATTCTGTGGAATTGACCATCTCAAGTGGACTACTTAATATCCAAAACCCTCAGTGGGAGGGGTATATAAATATTTTGTGTTCATTTAAGATGCTGTTCTTATATGCATGCTATTTTTTAAATGCAATAGTAATTAAATACATTGAATTTAAAAAGAAAATATATTAAAATACATTTTTCTTATAACACCCTATGCTCATATTGATGGAAGAATAAGAAACAGGTGGGCAGAAAATCAAATATTTGCACAAACATATCGTTACACTTGCATGAATATTTATTAATAATATTATTATTCAGCCCTTTTCCCTGACTTTTGTAGAATGTCGGTCGTGAACCAAGGTCTGAAACATAATGGAAGAATCGTTTGAGTGTTTTGTATATTTCTTTTACAGAAATGTAGAATCTTAACTCCCATGCAATTTAGTATTACCAAACTATGTTTTACATTACTCGTACAAATGATTGATATCACCCACCAAAAAATGGACATTTTGGCCAAAAGAGATTAGATTTAGATTTAGTAAGACTGTCTGTTTGCTAGAGTATTTGCCACCCATCATAAGACGAGAGGAAAATTAAAATGAATGCATTGCTAGGAACAAATGAATTTATTTAAATATTAGATTTGATTATATAATTCAAGCATCATTTAGCAAATGACCTTGATGGTCATTTTTTGTGATGAATACTTTGATGTTGTCTCTGTTTTGTGAACTCAATACTGCGACATAAAGCTGTCCATGTCAAAACTTACTCACTCACTCCTTCCCCTCTCCTTCACTTCTGCCTCTCTCCTGTGACAATGTAACATAAAGCTGGCCATGTGGCTCAAAATATCTCCCACATGTTTGATTATAAGTCAGATTGACCAAATGACCTTGACCATTTTTTAATTTAAATGTGGACTTGAACACGACAGTGCATCATAAAGATAACCATATGAAAAAACTCATGCTTGAAGGTCAAGGATGCTTTAGCACTGCTTCAAAAATCTCCCACTTGCTCAAGGGTAAAGCTGGCCATGTGGGGGGAAAAAGCCAAGGACACTTTGGCTTTATACACAGTTAGAGCTGGAAAACTATATATATAGATACATTATCTCTAGAGTCTTTCCATTTATCACAGCAAAGTTGAATCAGTGCCTTTGCCATCAGAAAAGAAGAAAATGAGAAATTGTGGTGGTTTTGGTAGAGAAATGATTTAAAATAGTGCCTTTGCCATCAGAAAAGAAGAAAATGAGAAATGTGGCTGTTTTGAAATGATTTGAAATAGTGCCTTTGGCAGTCAGAAAAGAAGAAAATGAGAAATGTAGCTTTTTTGGTAGAGAAATGATGTAAAATAGTGCATTTGGCAATCAGAAAAGAAGAAAATGAGAAATGTAGCTTTTTTGGTAGAGAAATGATGTAAAATAGTGCATTTGGCAATCAGAAAAGAAGAAAATGAGAAATGTAGCTTTTTTGGTAGAGAAATGATGTAAAATAGTGCATTTGGCAATCAGAAAAGAAGAAAATGAGAAATGTAGCTTTTTTGGTAGAGAAATGATGTAAAATAGTGCTGACAGCTTCATTTCCAATATTTCATTTAACAGCAGTTTAGGTCTATAGTATTGGTTTGATTGAGATTGAAAGTAAATTTTGTTAGCAGTTTAGGTCTAAAGTACTGGTTTGATTGAGATCAAAAGTAAATTTTGTTAGGAGTTTAGGTCTATAGTACTGGTTTGATTGAGATCGAAAGTAAATTTTGTTAGCAGTTTAGGTCTATAGTACTGGTTTGATTGAGATCAAAAGTAAATTTTGTTAGGAGTTTAGGTCTATAGTACTGGTTTGATTGAGATCGAAAGTAAATTTTGTTAGCAGTTTAGGTCTATAGTGCTGGTTTGATTGAGATCGAAAGTAAATTTTGTTAGCAGTTTAGGTCTATAGTAATAGTACTGGTTTGATTGAGATCGAAAGTAAATTTTGTTAGCAGTTTAGGTCTATAGTACTGGTTTGATTCAGATTGAAAGTAAATTTTAATAGTTTAGGTCTATAGTACTGGTTTGATTGAGATACAAAGTAATTTTTTTTTTTTTTAACAGTTAAGGTCTAAAGAGCAGTTTGACAACTGAAGTAGCAGGACTATATTAAGCAACAGTTGAAATTTTAAGCAGTATGTAATTATATTTAGCAACGGTTGACATCCTAAGTAATAGTTTGATTTTTAATTTACCAAGATCAGTTAAAATCTTAATTAACAGTTTAATTATACTCAGCAGCTGTTGACATACCAAAGTTTGTCTAACAAGTAATACTTTGATTGTATTGGACAGTATTTTACATTTTTAAAAGTAATAATTGGATATTTGTCTTAATTTGTTAGTTTTCTTATTATAGTGAATTATTATCTTTTTCCTTACTATAGTGAATTATTACTTTTTTCCTTACATAGTGAATTATTACTTTTTTCTTTAATATAGTGAATTATTACTTTTTTCTTTAATATAGTGAATTATTACTTTTTTCCTTATTTTCCTTACTATAGTGACTTATTACTTTTTTCCTTACTATAGTGAATTATTACTGTTTTCCTTACTATAGTGAATTATACATTTTTTTTCCTTACTATAGTGAATTATTACTTTTTCCTTACATAGTGAATTATTACTTTTTTCCTTACTATAGTGAATTATTACTTTTTTTCCTTATTATAGTGAATTATTACTGTTTTCCTTACTATAGTGAATTATTACTTTTTTCCATACTATAGTGAATTATTACTTTTTTTCCTTATTATAGTGAATTATTACTGTTTTCCTTACTATAGTGAATTATTACTTTTTCCCTTACTATAGTAAATTATTACTTTTTTCCTTACTATAGTGAATTATTACTTTTTTCCTTACTATAGTAATTATATAGTGAATTATTACTTTTTTCCATACTATAATAAATTATTACTTTTTTCCAGTCTTGCTCTTACTTCACGTCCAATGCCTTTCCACTGAAACTGGTTTTTAGAAACTCCAATCCAAAGGCTGACCCTGTTTATGTCATGTATAAGGTATTTAGTAATTGTTGGTTATAATTTACTTTGTATATAAAACTGGTTTCTAGAAACTCCAGTCTGAAGATATGCTTCTGTACAATATGTATAAGTACTTTTTTTTATTGAGTGAGAAATGAGTTAGTTTGTTATTTGAAAGTTAAAGTGATAACAATCTGGTTTTAGAATCTCCAGTTTAAAGGCAAACCTTATTTATATCATGTTTATGGTGTTGTTTTTAATTGTTTCTTATATTTGATTTTGTTTATTAATTTAAAGATGAAGAGTTGATTTTTTTTAATGCATAAAATCTCCAGTCCAAAGGCAGGCAGGGAATCATAAAATAAAATGCTTATAACTTATGTTATATTTTTCTTAATTTTCCTATCAGCTGTTGAAAATGGGGTGGGGGGAGTAGGAGAAATAATAAATAAAGAAATGGTGTTTGTTATTATTGTATGTTGTAATATCTGAGTTTATTGTAAATATTTTATACACATACTAGTTTAATTTCGATCTTTCTGTTAATACTGTTCAATTTTGACCTTTTATTAAAGTCAACATTATTTAATTTCAACCTTTTCATAAAATTCTTTCAGTATAATTTCGAATTTTGCTTAAAGTTTTGCAATTTAATTTCAGCATTTTCTTTATTACATTATAATTCTGACATTTTCTTTGAGTTATTACAGTTTGCTAATTTCAGTTCTCTTTTAAATTTATTACACTCATGATCACCTGAGTTGAACATTTCTATCAAAAGTCTCTGGAGTACTGTCTTAGGTTAAAATGATTATACAGTGAATATAAAGAATGATACAATAGTATTATCTATGGTCAGTAGAATGGTATTTTTATCATAGAGAATCATTATCTTAGATAATTTTATTCTTCAATATATTGGAATATAATTCTGAGATTAAATAATAGTCATATTGTTAAGAAAAGATATTCAGTTATTTTTTTCAATGGTCATAATTACGATAATGAACTAATCACTACTAAGGGGAGTAATTTTGCAGTTATCATGCAAGGGAGGTAATATTACGGAGCAAAACACTTAAATTAACAAAGTTAAATAACGTTTTCTAAATTAATTTAACTATTTTTAATTAACAAACAAACACTACATAGTTTTACTCTATTTACTTTGTGATTCTTCACTACTTTCAGGTTGCTTCTTCTGTTTAATTAAATTTAGTTTTAGTTTAAGTAGACACCATGAAATTTTAAATACAGCCTTTTAATGGTCTTGATCTCCAGGCTGTTTGTTTTATAACAATGGTTTAACAGGGCACCTAACGCACCTGACAATGGGCCAACAAAATACAACATGAAACAAACCTCCTAACAAATATACACATGCTGAACAAAAGTTGGGATAGAAGAGGATACAAAGGACCAAAAACAAAGAAAAATATCCCCCCCCCCCAACATAGACCTAACATTGCTTAATTAAACAACCCAAAAAACACAGCAATCCACCAATAGCCAAACAAAAAGCATTCGAACATATAAACAAAAACTACCCCAACCACCACCACATAACTACAGATGGTTCAAAAAATGAAAAGGAACAGGAGCAGCGGCACACAGATACACACAAGCATGCACACATCAAACTAGACCAAAAACACTCAATACACTGAAAAGACTCTTATTAACCAGTGTTCATGGAATGAACAACAGTATCTGTTAACAAAGTTAGTTCAGTCATTTATATTCAGATGACATGAACAAGGTACATCACTAGATAGAAAGAAGTCAAATAATTTCATGAAAAGGGTCAACATGACCTGTATGGGCTTGTCTCTCATTCACTCTTTGGTAGGTGATGTCATGACTTTGCACCCACTGGCCTTTGGGCTCGCAAGCAACGCACGCTGGTTGGTTTCACAAATTTGCAAAACAACGTGCTGTGTCCACTTTACAGGCGAAAACAGGTGCACCAAGGGAGATGTAATAGTGCCAGAAGAAACCAAAGGAATTTGTAAAGTACCAAAGGGGTGTGTAAAGTACCAAAGGAGGGTGTAAAGTACCAAAAGGAGTTTGCCAGAGGCTGTAGAAACACAAAATAATTCTTCTGTAGAATTTCAGATGGGCAGGCATTGACTATCCCTTTCCTTAATAATTCTTCAGAATATTTTTACAATTACTGAATGCAATCATTTAGTTCACCACAAGTGAACAATGAATTTGTCCTTTCACAAATTACTATGCCTTTCCAGATACAATTACATGATATTAATGAAATAAAGTTACATTTATATTTTACATTTATAAAAAAATCCCTAAGCCATAACCAACATTTTACAGATCAAGCTTATGATAAAAATGGCTCTGACTCATAAACGCTATTCTACAGAGATCCAAATTTGTTGTGTCAGACTCGCTGCAAAGTTCCAACAATTACTAGCATGTTAATTACAAAAAAAAAATGCATAAATTGCATAGTATTTCTACTGAACAAAATAACAACAATATCTGTGAGTTTGTGATGTGACAAGACCCAGATCCTAACTTTCATTCATCTTCAGACATATTCTCCTGTCAGACTGGTGAGAACAGATGTTAATTTATACAACCCTTACCTCCCCTCCCACACAGAGGCGAGCAATCCTGACACCACTTGGGTAGCCTTGGTCTCTGGGAGGCTAGGTAGTAATAATAACCCATATATTTAGCCAGACTAATCATGTGACTGCCCCTGTTCCCACCAAGAATACGCTCAGAGTGTTCCACAATTACCACCAATAAAAGTATTTAATAAATAAATAAATTATCCAGATATGGATAATGGATAATATATATGAAAGAAACAAGTGACAAATAAAGGAAGGGGTGGAAATATTTGTCACAAGTATCAGTAGCAAATATTTACTCTTAGTTTTCCTTGTACTATTTTCAAAATATGTTTTAATTTTGTAAAGTATAACATTTAAATTTAATTTTAGTTATTCTCCATACGTAAATTCTTTTAAAACACTGTTGCATATGCATTTTCCTAAACTGTCCATTTTAATTTTTTGAGTGATATTTCTACATTTGATATAAATGAGTAACCATGGCTATTCATCAAAAACCAATCCAAGTTTCCTATGCCATGGCTATTCATCAAAAGCCAATCCAAGTTTCCTATGCCATGGCTATTCATAAAAAACCAATCCAAGTTTCCTATGCCATGGCTATTCATAAAAAACCAACCCAAGTTTCCTATGCCATGGCTATTCATCAAAACCAATAAATTTAAGTCATAGTTCTGGATGTTCACTTGTCTTTTCAACACTCCAAATTCAACATTTGAAATGTGGTTTGGGAGTGTCATTGTATAATGCATAAAAATGAAGGTTGTCGCCGCTATACCCTGGGGTGACTTTGTAATAATGAATTATATCAAATATGTGTAATTAGTTATGATACAAGACGTCTACAAGTGCCGGTGCAGAGTATGAGTCATGGTTAGATATGTATATCTGCAACTGTTACACCGATATACTGCTACATCGCCAATTTGGCTCCGCCCCCACTCAGATCTCAGCTGAGAATCAATGTTTATGAATAAAGATATATATAAAACGATTATAAATAGACAAACAGAGGACAAGACGTAATCATTAGATTATCACTTCGGATTATGAAAACAAATGATAGAAATTACTTGCGTTTAAAATAATAACAAGAAATTTAATAAAAGAAAAATTAACAAGATTTAAAAAAAAACAAGTTCATCCTAAGCCAATTCGCTACACTGTAGTCACTTTCTGGATGGGCACTTAACTTATGTCCTGGAATGACATCACAGTATTGTAGACTTGAATATGACACAGTCAGTGGCTCAGAACGTCCAATCAAGCCAGGGACAAATATTAAACAGAGACGGTTTATACCAGCACCAATGCAGTCAACTACAAAAATAGGCAGCTACAAACAATCAGCCATAAAGCTCAGCAGACAAAACAAAAACCCTGAAACAAACAATTGCAAAAATTCACTATGGGTCTTTTATCACCCTTGGAATCACACCTGTGCCTATTAGACATGCTTTCAATCTGACCACTTACTTAGCGCTAATACAGATTATGCCTTTCTAAATGTCCAGTCAATTACTCTATTAATAAATACTAAGTTTGGCATAAGCCTCTGAAAGAAATATTAACTTGTTCAAAATAACATCATATAGCATATAACAACCTAATAAAACCTAACCATTCATACAATACAAAGATGTTTTACCTTAAGCAGCCAAGGGTTTATGCTCTCATATAAAACCCATGGTCGGGAGGGACTCTTCTCAAGTTGCCACCCAAAGACAAACTTTGGGAAGGAGTGAAGATAAAAATTCACTATGGGTCTTTTATCACCCTTGGAATCACACCTGTGCCTATTAGACATGCTTTCAATCTGACCACTTACTTAGCGCTAATACAGATTATGCCTTTCTAACAACTTCTAAATGCACACTCTGACCTAGCTAACATCGCTTTCCATTGTATAGCAAAACACACACACGTACCACAAAAATAATCTCTAGCTAGCTTATTGGCCATTGATCATGAAGCTTAAACAAACACTTGATCACCTATCTGCCGCAAACATCAAAAACCAGTCAGTAAACCTACCCCCTTGCACACTCATTCGTTCAGGACCTCACGTCTAAGTCAACGTGATGCAATACACACACACATCTTTCAAATTACAATAACGTTCAATTTAAATGTGACAATGAAAATTTATATAAAATATGTGGGAAAATTCTCCATCATACAACAAAGTTTATATGAAATGTCTGAAAGTTGAGGACTGTCTTTATGTATACGTGACATGTTAATCTTCTTGAATTGCATCAACACAATAAGGTTTGATACAAAATGTATACATCTCTAAACAAATGGAAAATTGCTTCACATTATCTTAAGCCTTTTGAATAAGACTTCAGGGCATTTTATTTACTGCTAGAAATGCTGGCACATCTAAGATGGCAAATGCCCTTTGACTATGACTTCAGAAAATGTTGTTTGCTACTAGAAACACTTGAAGCCTTTAAGATGGGGGCTGTCAAATGCCCTTTGACTTCAGAAAATGTTTGCTACTAGAAACAATTGAAGCTCTTAAGATGTCAAATGTCCATTCATTATGGCTTTAATTTTGTTTTTTATCGCTAGTAACTCATGCAATAATTTAAATATAACATGTCCTTATGAACTGCATGCATGATTAACCTGAACACAGTAAGGGAGTATTTACTCGTTTTTGCAGGTTGGGGATGATTTGCGGCAAGACATGTTAACCCTACAAGTGATTCGCATCATGGACATGTTGTGGCTGCAAAAGGGCCTTGACCTGAAAATTATTACTTTCGCCTGTCTGGCAACTGGACCAAAACGAGGTTAGCTCAGCTTTGATCTTCTTAACATGTATGACTTAATAATAATAATAATAATAATAATAAATTTGAAACATGCTGAATCTAAAAAAATACTGCACTTGACAATAATTACTTTGAAGATAATACAACACAATGAAATGAATCCACATGCAGAATGGTAGAATAAATAAATGTATTCACAGCAAAAAATGTAATTAGTATGGTTTGAACAAAGAAATGAATTTAAAACAATAAATTTAAATGTATAGCTTGAAGAAAGAAATGTATTTAAAACAATAAATTTAAATGTATAGCTTGAAGAAAGAAATGTATATACAAAACAAAAACAAACAAATGTAACCAGTGTAGTTTGAGCAAAGAAATGTATTTACAAAAAAAAAAGAAAATGTAACTGGTATAGTTTGAACAAAGAAATTGTATTTACAACAATAAATTTAAATGTATAGCTTGAAGAAAGAAATGTATTTACAAAAAAAAAAAAAAGAAAATGTAACTGGTATAGTTTGAACAAAGAAATTGTATTTACAACAATAAATTTAAATGTATAGCTTGAAGAAAGAAATGTATTTACAAAAAAAAAAAGAAAATGTAACTGGTATAGTTTGAACAAAGAAATTGTATTTACAACAATAAATTTAAATGTATAGCTTGAAGAAAGAAATGTATTTACAAAAAAAAAAAGAAAATGTAACTGGTATAGTTTGAACAAAGAAATTGTATTTACAGAAAGAAATGTAAATGTATAATTTGAAGAAAGAAATGTATTTACAACAACAAAAAATTGTAACTAGTATAGTTTGAACAGAGAAATGTATTTACAACAACAAAAAATTGTAACTAGTATAGTTTGAACAAAGGAATTTATTTACAACAACAAAAAATTGTAACTAGTATAGTTTGAATAAAGAAATGTATTTACAACAACAACATAAAATTGTAACTAGTATAGTTTGAACAAAGAAATGTAGTTAAGAAAGAAATGTAAATATATAGTTTGAACAAAGAAATGTATGTACAAAAAGGGAAGATAATTTGTATACTTTGAACATAGAAATGCATTTACAAAAGGAAATGTAACTAGTATAATTTGAACAAAGAAATATATTTAGAAAGGAAACATAACTATTATAGTTTGAACAAAGAAATGTATTTACGTATATATACAAAGGAAAGATAATTTGTTTAGTTTGAGCTTTTCTTTGGTCATTGATATCAGCTCTGTTCAATGACGTATAATTTTTGTAATAACAGACCTCAAACAGTCTTATGATAACTTCAATCTGTTCAAATACATCATCGATATTCGATTGGTAACTCAATCATAATTATTTCATGCCATAAATTATAAACTTTGATTGATGAAATGAATCTGATCTTTAATTTTATGAGCCAGATTTTGTTTGTTACTTTGTAATTATAAAGAGACTTGGCTATTCTGACAACTTCTGTCTGTTTATTGTTTACATAAATCATTAATATGTTTACTCTTTGTAAACACCATAGTCTGGTGTATTCTATATAAATGTCATGATCTGTTGTTTATGTATGTATCTTATACTAGTTGTACATATAATGATAGTTGTAATGTTTATGTACCTATGATCTTTTATACTAGTTGTACCTATAATGATCTGTTGTATTGTTTGTAGATGTCATGATATGTTGTACTATTTATATACAGATGATCTATTATATACTAGCTGTACATTTAATGATCTATTGTATGTTTACAGATGTCTTGATCATGTTGTACACTTTTATCTTTTACAGATGCCTTTGACACGATTAATATGTTCAGTTGTGAAATGTTTTCTATTTTCATGGAGTTATCTTGTTACTGCTTACAAATTACTTTGGGTTACTTGATTGTTACACATACAATGTCTACTTGATTGTTACACATACAATGTCTACTTGATTATTACATGTGTGATGTCTTCTCGATTGTTACATGTGTGATGTCTACTTGATTGTTACAATTGTCGTTGTCGTTGACAAACATATTTTTGTCTTTAAACCTGTTTACAGTTGTCACTGTTATATTTGTTCTTTATAGCTATTATTGATATGTTTGCTGTTTACAGATGTCATTGATATATTTATAGGTGTCATTGAACTTTGAACTAAGGCAAACATTTATGTTCATTGCACAGGTGTGATTGAACTTATTACTGAGTCAGACACGCTTCGCAAGATCCAGATGTCTAGTGGTGTGACAGGGTCCTTTAAGGACAGACCTATTAAAGAATGGCTTCAAAAACACAATCCTACAGAACTTGAATATAAGAAGGTAATTGTTAGTCAATGTGTCTGCATTCAAAAACAGAATTTTAATAAAATGTAATTGCTAGTCTTTGTGTCTGTATTCAAAGACAGAATTTTAATACATACACATTAATTGCTAGTCTTTGTGTCTGTATTCAAAGACAGAATTTTAATACATACAAAGTAATTGCTAGTTTTTGAGTCTGCATTCAAAAACAGAATTTTAATATAAAAAAAAGTAATTGCTAGTCTTTGTCTGCATTCAAAGACAGAAAAAGTCATTGTACGTCCTTTTTGTCTGTATGGAATGAATTAAGAAAGGTAGTTGTATAACTTTGTGTCTACATAAAGGTGATTCTTAGACATTATCCCAAGATTATGTATGGTTCTTGAATATAAAAAGATACTTTTTAGCCTGTTTGTATTCTGAGACATTCAAACAGAACTAGAATATAAAATGATAATGTTAGCCTTTATGTTTGTAATCAAACAGAATATAAAACGATAATTGTTAACTTTGTATTGAAAGATACAATCTAACAAAACTTAATTTAAAAATGTAAATGTTAGCCTTTATGTCTGTATTCAAAGATGCATTCCTACAGTTTAGTGAGAGCACACTTGTTGACTTTTGTTTTTTTTGTATTCAAAGACACATTCCTACAAACCCAAGTATAAAAGAGCAGTTGTTGGCCTTTGTGTAAATTCCTACAAACCCAAGTATAAAAGAACAGTTGTTGGCCTTTGTGTCTGTATTCAAAGACACATTCCTACAAATCCAAGTATAAAAGAACTGTTGTTGGCCTTTGTGTCTCTATTCAAAGACACATTCCTTCAAACTCAAATATAAAAGAGCAGTTTTTATACTTTGGCTATCAGTAAGCCTATTCAAAACTGACCACAACATTTAATTGAACAGAAGTAGAATACATAAGCTTCAAATTATTTGTATATGGATATGTACAAATGAATGATTGTATTTGTGTATTATTGTGTGTGGATTTATAAATTTCAATTTTATTTATGCTTTTGTTTTTGTGTGCTTTTATCAAAGATGGATTTAAATAGTTAGTATGTGCAATTTTTTATGTCAGAGATGGATTTAAATGGTTAATATTTGTGTATATGTCAAAGATGGATTGAACTGATTAATTGTAAGGGATGGATTGAAATTGTTATGTAAGTGCATTTAGTTTGCCAGATATGGATTGAAATAGTTACTTTTTTTTTTTTATGTATGTTAAATAGTGAGGCTGTACCTCAATGGCATATGGTTAAACATTGTCTCCTTTTATGTATGTTAAATAATGAGGGTGTACCTCACTGACATGGTTAAACATTGTCCCCTTTTATAAACCAGACCTGATTACAGGAGTAATATGAAGACCATAATGACAAAGGTCATTAAGTTCATTAAATGACATAAACATGTCTTCTGTTTATCTTACTGATGGGTAATGGAATGCTTCCTATATGTATACTACAGTAGGCAGTGGATTTCTGAAAAAAATGATTGTGTACCCTTGGTATTCAGTGTTTAACAGTGGAAAACAGTAGACAGTGGAATATTCTATGCAATATTATTCAAGTTGTTTTACCAGTAGAGTGTGCACTAGTATTCAAGTTGTTTTACCAGTAGAGTGTGCACTAGTATTCAACTTGCTTTACCAGTAGAGTGTGCACTATTATTCAAGTTGTTTTACCAGTAGAGTGTGCACTATTATTCAAGTTGTTTTACCTGTAGAGCGTGCATTATTATTCAAGTTTTACCAGTAGAGTGTACAATATTATTCAAGTTGCTTTACCAATAGATTGTGTAATATTATTCAGATTATGTGTAATGAGTGGATGATGATGAAAAACTTCATGTACAGTGCCTGGTGTTCTAGTTATTGTTGCTATAGTAGTAGAATGCTTCATTTATATGTGATGTGGTTATGTATTTTGCCAATGGCTGTTGGAATTCCTTATGTTGAATGAATGGCTGTTCTATTTTGTGTGTAATAGTGGAGTACTTCACTCATTCATGTTCTGGTTATTTGTGTACCAATTGATGATGAAGTATTTATATATAAGGTTTCTATATTGGTTATTGTATGTGTTACTACAGGTGTTTATATTCTGGGTTTTTTTTTTATCAGTGGATGATAGATTATTTATTTCATGTACAAAGACTGTGTGTATTATTATTGTGCGTTGTACAGTAGGTTATTTCAGGCACTTACGTTCTGTTTTTGTTGTTTGAACCAATGATGATATAGAGCACTTTGTGTATAAGAATTGTGTACTGGTGCTTGTTATTAACAGTGGAGTATTTTGGTTACTTGATTGCTTGATGTACTGAGTATGTTAAATTCAGGTATTGGATAATCTAGTTTACTCCACATTTGTTTAAGTATTTTTCACACTGAAGATACAGACACTTGTTTTCTCCATGTTTGTTATTATGTGTATTTTCTTCAGACAGCAGAGAACCAAATTTACTTCATGTTTGTTACTGTGAGTTTTCTTCATATAGGTGGAGAACCTAATTTACTCTATGTTTGTTATTGTGAGTTTTCTTCAGATAGGTGGAGAACCTAATTTACTCCATGTTTGTTATTATTTGTGTTGCCTTCAAACAGTTGACAACCTAAACAAGTAAATAACAAACATTATTATGTTGTGACATCAGGCGGTGGAGAACTTCATGTACTCATGTGCTGGTTACTGCGTAGCTACATATGTCCTTGGTATTGGAGATCGACACAATGACAACATCATGCTCACCCAATCTGGCCATATGTTTCATATCGACTTCTCAAAGTTCCTTGGAGATGCTCAGATGTTTGGCAACATAAAGAGGTAATTTAATACAATACATAATTAATAGGTAGTAATAACACATAATAAATAAGCAGTGATATACTATATAATAAGCAGTAACAATACATACTTATTAAGTAAAATACATATATATTTAATAGGTAGTGACTATACTAAATAATAAGTAGTAACAATACATAATTAATAAGTAGTGACAATACATAATTAATAGGCAGTAACAATACATAACTAATAGGCAGTAACATTACATAACTAATAGCTAGGCAGTAACAATACATAATTAATAGGCAGTAACAATACATAATAGGCATTAACTTATTAACTTATTAATAAGTAGTATAAATAATTAAATGATAAAAACTAACAGTACTTAATAAATAAATGTGATTATAGTAAATATAAATTTTCTTTGTAAAATTAATTTAGTTTTGTTAAAAATTTAGTATTTAATTACAAATAGTTGTCTTTTTTAGTGTTGCCTGGTTATATGATTTTTATTTTTCATATAATAAACAAATTTTAATTTAACAACCAATTTATTTTTCATTCTAACAGATTTTAACAACCAGTACACAACAATATGTACTAATATACTTTTTCTTCTTCTTCTTTACATTCACTTCTTTTCCCCACAGGAATTGTGTGGAAACTTTTCATCTTCTAGATGTTCTCAGTTTCTGGTATGTGTATTGGAGTGTTTAGAGGTATTCCATACTTAGCAAAACAAAGAGCACTAGAACACATAAATAAAAAATACTCCAACCATCACCACATATACACTTACAGATCCAAAAGTAAAATGGGAACAGGGCAGCAGCATATACACCCACATTTACACAAACATACAAATTATTAATTAGATAAAAGACATTCAATACTAGCAGAACTAAAGCAATCCAAAAAGCACTGACAATAGAAAAAAACACCCTAACAACCAAAACACAAATACTCGTACTAACAGACTCACTAACATCACTACAAAATTTTGTTTCTCTTACTCTAAAGCCACTAGTGAGCCACTATGTTCTCCATAAATAGCTTGTCCTTTGCTTCTCTTCTGCCTCTCCTCTCAACTCTAAGGCCACTAGTGTGCCACTATATTCGCAAGATGCGGGTGTGGCCAAGAATGCTCGTTCACACAACTCAGACACTGCCAACTAAAACCGGCACTCATCGTTCACACAACTCAGACACTGCCAACTAAAACCGGCACTGATTGCCTTTTCTCTGCTTTCTTACTTGCTTTCAAATACCAGTTACAGCTCAATTCCTAGTAATGTGATGATTCATATATATAAGAAAACTACAATGATTATGTTTTCAAATATAACTCTTTTTGATTCAAGTATATAATAAAACTACAATTAATATATTTTAAAATGTAACTCATTATGATTCAAGTATATAACAAAACTACAATGTTTATGTTTTCAAACATAACTCTTTATGATTCAAGTACATAACAAAACTACAAAGATTATGTTTTAAAACATAACTCTTTATGATTCAAGTATATAACAACTACAATGATTATGTTTTCAAACATAACTCTTTTTGATTCAAGTATATAACAAAACTACAATTAATATGTTTTAAAACGTAACTCTTTATGATTCATGTATATAACAAAACTACACTGATTATGTTTTCAAACATAAATCTTTATGATTCAAGTATATAACAAAACTATAATGATTATGTTTTAACTCTTTAGCAAATAAAACATTAAAAAGCTGTAGCGACAGGTGCTACATTTGCAAATTTCTTCCATGATAAGGTAAAATCATCAGAAATCAGGAATAAATAAAGTGCTGTGAGACATAAATGTTTTTTTGTTAAGGTTTAAATGTGCTTGAGACATACAAGATTTACTCAAATTTTAACTCCTTTTTTTTTCAGTTTAACCTTTAGAAACTAATTCCTACTATTGTACCTCCTATTGTGATACAGCTTCTACTGTTGTACCTCCTATTGTAATGTAGATTTTACTGTTGTACCTCCTATTTGTAATGTAGATTTTACTGTTGTACCTCCTATTTGTAATGTAGATTTTACTGTTGTACTTCCTATTGTGATACAGCTTCTACTGTTGTACCTCCTATTGTAATGTAGATTTTACTGTTGTACCTCCTATTTGTAATGTAGATTTTACTGTTGTACCTCCTATTTGTAATGTAGATTTTACTGTTGTACTTCCTATTGTGATGTAGCTTCTACTGTTGTACTTCCTATTTATAATGTAGATTTTACTGTTGTGTTTCAGAGATCGAGTACCATTCGTTTTAACATCAGACATGGCCTATGTCATCAATGATGGCGGTCGTCAGAGCGACCAGTTTCAGCACTTCATTGACCTGTGTTGTCAAGCTTTTAACATTTTGCGCCAGCATTCTGACCTCTTCAGGAATCTCTTCATGTTGGTGAGGACTCTAAAATTCTTTCAGAAGTGAGGCCCTCACTAAACTTCTTGAAAGGAGTGAGGTACTCACTATAATTTTGTAAAAGAGTGACACTCTCACTAAAACATTGAAAAGATTGAGACTCACACTCAGATTCTGTAGGAGGAATGATATTTAACCTTTTTTTTTATGAGAGACTCAAGTCTCTTGCCCGTCTTAAATGCAACTCTCTTATATAAGTCTTATGTGCAAGTCTTAAATGTGTCTTAAATGCCAGTGTCATTGAAATTTTAGATATATTATTTTGTATGGTTTAACCTATTAAACTAGTACTAATACAAGTCTTAAATGTCAGTCTTAAATGTGTCTTAAATACAAGTCTCATTGAAATTTTAGATATATGTATTATTTTGTATGGTTTAACTTATTAAACTAGTACTAATACAAGTCATAAATGCCAGTCTTAAATACAAGTTTTAAATGTGTCTTAAAATGCCAGCCTCATTGAAATTTTAGATACATTATTTTGTATGGTTTAACTTATTAAACTAGTACTAATAAGTAGAGAATTTTCTGTCTCGCTTACTTTTATAGCTTTTGAAATATTTTTGGTCATCATAGCAATTAGCATGTAAATCATTATGTGGATTCCAAAGGAATTTTAACTCTTTATGTGTGTGTGCTTTGTGTAAATGTGTTTCTCTCAAGTCATGCCTTCCTTTTAATCATCAGATGTTATGGTCAGGAATTTTAACTCAGTGTGCTTTGTGTATGTGTGTTTTTCTCAAGTCATGCCTTTATTTTATCATCAGATGTCACGGTCAGGCATTTTAACTGTGTGCTTTGTGTACATGTGTTTCTCTCAAGTCATGCTTTTATTTTATCATCAGATGTCACGGTCAGGCATACCTGGGGTGACAGAGCATGCAGTCCTCTACATTCAGCGGGCTTTATTGCCAGGTCAGACAAATGCACAGGCTACAGCTACATTTACACGAATGATTGAGGATAGCCTCAAGTCAGTTTTCACACAGTTCAATTTTTTCATCCATAATTTGGCTCAGCTGAAGTTTTCATCACACAGCGAGGGTGCTCTGCTTTCTTTTGTGCCAAAAACATACAGGTATGTATTTAGCTTAACCCAGGTGTACTTACAGATATGTGTTTAGTTTGACCCTTATAAACCTTCAGGTATCTGCTTAGCTTGACCCAGGTAAATTTATTGCTATATGCTTAGTTTGGCCCAGGTAAATTTACAGGAATGTGCTTAGTTTGAAATAAGAGAGTAAATTGGCAGGTTTAAGCTTAGTTTGGCCCATGTAAATTTACAGGTATGTATGTAGCATGGCCCAGGTAATCTTACAGATATGTATTTAGTATGACCCAGATAATCTTACATTAAATAATCATTACATATGCTGCAACGTCTATTCTGAATCATTACATATACTGCAATGTCTACACTGTTATACATTAAATAATTTCATTACATATGCTGCAACGTTTACACTGTTATCTGTTAAATAATAATTACATATGCTGCAGTGTCTCCAGTATTATAGTTGCTGTATTTTAAACACATTATACCAGGGGATTTCACTACCTAAATAATCTTTGAACATCATATGCTCTACTGTCTGCAGTATAATTTAAGAATGTTATGCCAGGGTTTGCATTTCTTTAATAATTTTAATTTCTTCTTGTATCATGTTATAATTGATCGAATTTAAGCATTTTGTTTAAAGTGTTTAATAATTTCTTACCAATCATGCACTGATTAATATGTAACTGCTTTTATAATTGCAATCTTTTCATAGTAGATTTTGTAATGTATAATGGTTGTTATAAATCAGAATTATGTAACATACATAGTGATAATATTTTTCAAAGTACATTCATTAATACATAGATCATTGTGTGTATGGCATCAATTTATACTACTACATGCTTTATAACACAAGTCATCATGTCTTTCCATAAATGCAGAGTGGTACCTATATAGTCATACCTTGACCTAAATGCAGAGTGGTACCTATATAGTCATCATACTTTGACATATTTGCACAGTACACTAGTCAATATACCTTCAGACATATTTGCACAGTACTCATACCTTTGCATACTTACACAGTACACCAATAAACATACCGTCATACATACTTACACAGTACACCAGTTATCATACCATCACATACTTACACAGTACACCAATAAACATACCTTCACACATACACAGAACACTAGTTATCATACTTTCACCTAAGTGCACAGTACACTAGTTATCATACTTTCACATAATGCACAGTACACCAGTTATCATACCTTCACATACATGCACAGTACACCAGTTATCATACCTTCACATACATGCACAGTACACTAGTTGTCATATCTTCACATACATGCACAGTACACCAGTTATTATACCTTCAGAGTACACAGATTGTCTTGCCTTTCCATATTTGCAGAGTACACAGATCTTCATGTTTTTCCACATACACACAGTATAGACAAGCTGAAGCATTGCATCTTGAAATTTAATTTACCTGATTACATGGTAACGTGATTAACATGTATATTATTAATTTCAACATAAACAATATAGCATTAAAATGCATAAGAATTTTGCAAGTAATTGCACTTGCAGAACAGTTACTTTTGATATTGTTGGGAAAGGCATTAATCTGGAATATTCACTTCCAAGTTCCAATAACCAAGACTCCACTTTAGTGACAAATGGTTTTTGTGCTTTATGTATACACACCATAGATTTCCACTAGTTTTTATGCCTTATGTAGACACACCATAGATTTCCATTACCACTAGTTTTTATGCCTTATGTAGACACATACATTTCCATTACCACTAAATTTTATGCTTTATGTGGACACACCATAGATTTCCATTACCACTAGTTTTTATGCTTTATGTAGGCACATACATTTCTATTACCACTTGTTTTTATGCCTTATGTAGACACATTTCCATTACCACTCGTTTTTATGTAGACACACCATAGATTTCCATTACCACTTATTTTTATGCCTTATGTAGACACACCACAGATTTCAATTACCAGTCAATTTTCAGTACTGATTACTTTCAGATTACCTGCTGTAACCCATTTTGTTAATGTCTGATTTCAGCGAGCATACTTGTTATTGATTCGTGCGGAGCGCCGAAAACCGCCATAACATTGTATCAGGCAAAACACCTGAAAGCGTTCGTATCAAACAGTGCTCTTTTCTTCTCATATCGTTCGAGAAATCTTGAGAGTTTTGGTGTCATTTTGAAGCATTTTCTCTTTGCTTCATTCATTTTTTCATAAAGTTTCCTTTGATTTTCGTGTTTGGTGTTTCAAATAGATTTCTTAGAATCGTCGAGTGATAGTGAGGAGTTTACTGGATTCAATTTATCGGATAATGAGGTAAGAGAAGTTGATTTTGAATCGGACGATAGGATTAGAAGTGACATTAGTATCAGTAGCGTGCACATGTAGCATCTTTCAAATTTTGGAGGAGAGTGCATCAGATTCTGAGGATATCGAAGAGGAGTAGGGGGAAGGGGTATCTGGAGACGCACATAGTTGGAATAGTAGTACTTTAGCACTGATTATATTGGAATTTATAACAGAAATGGGGTTGAATGTGACTGTAACTAATGATAATACTCAGCTGGCTTTCTTCTACCAGTTTTTCAAAGAAGAAACATTTGACAAGTTAGTGGAATAAACGAACGAGAATGCACGTCTGAAAATTGTGGAAAAACTAAATGGCGATCCAGGTTGGAAGGAAACTAATGCCACTGAAATTAAGGCTTATTTTGGACTTATGATTTTGATAGGAATTCACAACCTTCCGAAAAAAGAGATGTATAGATCGTCTGATGACAGATTAGTGTTCCTGGCATCAACAAAGTGTGTGTACATAGTGTTTATAGGGGACAATAAATGGACAATATTTTTTGTGTGTAAATATATATTTTCATGCATGGATTCAAATTTAATACCTGAAAGTATACTTCAATTAAGGATATTAATAAAGCTGCTTTCATTTATTTCATTTTGCATTTTATTTCATTGAAATATATGCACTAATACCTAAGATATATGATGTTTTTACTAACGTAACCCTAAATCTCACCGAAATCCTGAAAATTCTTGCCTGCACAGAGATAAAAAAAAGGAAAACACATACCCAGAAAAGGGTTAAGTTGACCTGTTAATTAGTTTAACTATTATTAAGTTGACCTGTTAATTAATATAACTTGATTCATTAATTACATATGTTGGAATGTTACAGTATGCAGACAGATGGACGAATTACAAGTGTAGCAGTACACAGCTATCAGAAACGGTACACACCTGAAAAACATTATGTGAGTTGTTTTGAATTCTTCAGATTTCAAGTATTGTCATGAATGTTTTATTGCTGCTGCTGATTATGTTGATGATGTCAATAATTTTGATGATGATGTCTTTAAGAATGCTGCATCATTAAGATACACACTTCTTACTGTGTTACTACTATGTCTTTAAGAATGCTGCATCATTAAGATACACACTTCTTACTGTGTTACTACTGAGTATGTTTTAAGAATGCTGCATCATTAAGATACACACTTCTTACTGTGTTACTACTGAGTATGCGTGTTGCACAAGTAACACTGTCACGGAAAAACAGGGGGAGGTAATCAGAAAATTAATTTTTATCCCCGATTATCTCCACTTGGCCATCGGGCGACGCAACAGACGTTAGTTTTTGGCAACTGTCGTCTGCTAGCAAAATGACGTCTTTAATTACGTGCACAGTCAGCGCGTTTGTTTACATTTTCTGTCAAGTCGTCTGCTTATTGTGTTGGCATACACCGTCAGCAAGTTTGTAATTTCATGTTTCCTATATTTTTTAAAAAATACAAATGATTAATTATTTGAGTTAGATGTTCAAAAATTGTGATTACAATATCTTGAAAATGTGTTTGTTGTTTATTATCAATTATTATTACAAATTTAATTAGGGACTATATTACTAGACGTATTGCACCTCAGAAGTAATGCACCTTTTTAGCGTGGGTAAAGCAAGGATACACGCGGGAGTTTGATCTTGGAGAGAGTGAGAAATAATTTTGTATAAGAGGACTGACGGAGCTATTTTTCTTTAGTGTGCGTCTGTCTGGGCTACAGAGAGGTGTAAGGCCATCGTACCTACACTGAGCCCGGACAATCTTTCCATCACCGTTATGACCGGGGAGGAAATGGACTGAATATTCTCCTCGTAGGATATAGAATTAGACGTGTGTTTTGGTCACACTCAATTCTTCGTGGCAGCCTATAAAGCTAGTCCTAATTATTATTCTACGTTTGGATCCGAACCTTGGGCAATAGCTGGCCATCAGGGGAATGAGCTGAAGGGACCAGGATTGCGCCGAGAGAAGAATATTCGACGCCACTCACGTATCGGAGCTGCTGCTGCTGCTGTAGACAGCCCTCCGTTGATTGATTTTGGATCTTGGACCGTCGCAGAAGACAGGTGTCCGTTGATTGATTGACTTTGGATCTTGGACCGTCGCAGAAGACAGGTGTCCGTTGATTGATTGATTTTGGATCTTGGACCGTCGCAGAAGACAGATGTCCGTCGATTGATTGATTTTGGATCTTGGTTACTGTCGTGGAAGACAGCCGTCCGTGTTCTTCGCCATAGAACCGGGTACCCCAGCGTTAGGCAACGTGGGGCGAGTATTTGCAAGTCGCAAGTTTATACGTACGTACTGCACTCTCCGTGTATCGAGTTTTCATCGACAAGCATGCTATTTTTCTGAGGACAGAAACTGTGACGTTTTGTGTTTGCCGGCAGATGTGACTATTTCGTTTTTTTGTGCTGTGTGTTCCTGCGTCGACGATTCAACGTATAATACTAGTAAGTAGGAAAAATTTTATTAGGAGGTGCATTACTAGGTAGGTAGGTTAGAGAGAGAATATAAACGTTTTTCATCACTGAATTATTTTTCATGAACATTAACTTTGACTTTTACTAAATGGATAATGTTTGCAGTTTTAAGTGAAAATTAATATTCTTTGACGTTGGGTTGTCCGCCCACTAGTTTTAAAGATAATTTACTCTTAAGGTTAAATATTTTTTTTCTGCGGTCATTACCGCTGGTTGTGCTGTAGTAGTAATTTTGCGCCACTCGATTTTGGCGGGAGTAGTGAAAACGGTCATCACCGTTTATTGTTTGATTATTGCAGTTTATTCATCATATTTTTTTTTTCATTTTCCATCGCTCATGTTTCCCCGTCCCATGGATGCCGTGTGTGGATGTTATCGAATGAACGACTAACACCGTGTGAGAGTTAAGCCCGTTTTTTCCATTTTAAAATCTTTTTTTTTAAAAAAATTAAATTCTTTGTTAACTCTTCCTCAAGAGTTGAGCTTTTCTCGGGTTTTGAAAGTGTATGTTGGTGCGGTTGTTTGTTTGTTCGTTCCGTACGTCCCTCACACGACATTCACACGCCTGCTCACACACACTCACGCCGGCTTTCACATTTTACCCCACATCTCAGAATAAAGCTAATCCTACCCCCACAAGACTATTCGTGGTGTCTGAGTGTGAGAACGATCATCAACATCTGATCGTTCGGTGTGATCCCGGCAAGTCGCAGCTACTGGGTCTGACCCCCCCTACCCACCGAGGAGGAGATAGGGGCCAGCAACGCCCACGACGCCCCGCGACATTTTTGGTGACCCTCTGACGTGATTTAGGGTAAGAATTGTGTGTATGAGATCATTTCTTTTTTCTGCTTTCCTATCTTCATTTTCATCATCATCATTGGATAGGTATTGTGTGTATTGAATTTTTGCATTGTGGATTTTGGTGTGCAAAATATTTTTGAAATTGATTGTGCACGTTTAGGATTACGATTTTCCCTGTACAAACGTTAAGAAATCTTAGACTTTTTCTGGACCGTGTTTTGTTGTTGTGGTCGTTAGGACTGAGACGTTAAGATGGGCGGGCTATGCAAGACTAGAAGAAAAAATAAGAAAAAAGGAAAGAAACTTGGGAAGACAGTTGAAGTTAAGGTTAAAGGACAGGTCTTGACAGAATTCGAGTTATTTGGGATGACGGCAGAGGACGCAGGATCTCTTACTGCAGAAGAGATTCGGGCGTTAGAGAGAGCAAGATGTGGAGAGAAATTTCGAGACTTGGGAAAGGAAAAGGGGTTAGTGGGGGAAGGACTGGAGCGATTTGTAGAGGAAGGAGTATATCGGTGGTATGAGTGTAAGGAAGAAAGAAGAGAGGACAGAATTAAGATTGAAATGGAAGTTTTAGCCGAGGGAGTGAGGTTTGGCCTTAAGGGGGCAGAGTTAAGGGAGTTTATGGTAGTAGAGGCGATGTACAGAGAGGGAGAGCTAGTAATAGAAAGAATAGAGGCAAGGCTGAGAAAGACAGAAGGATTGAAAGCAAAAACTAAAGACGAACAATTGAGGAATCAGGAACTTTTGACTTCTGAAGACTTAGAGATCATAGGTCTTCCAGGTGGTGACACAGACTGTCTAACCGCCGATGAACAAAGGATATTCAAAAAAGCTGCAAGATTTAGGAGGAGTGCGCCAGATGATGATTTCTGTTTGGCGGAGTTGGGGGTAGCAATAATTGTTAACCGCCAGATCGCTATGTCTGTGCCAGAGGTTCAGGAACCAGAGGGTGATTGTTTTTGTAAGTACTCCAAAAGTTGCGAACCCGTAATTGACCAGGGTAAGGTGTCGGATGGGGAGGAAGCTACTGTCGTGACCACGGGGGAAGCTACTCGGCTGAGTGCTGTGGGTATGATAGATGACTCTCTCGAAGCACCGCTCGAAGAGTCGGGTGTTTTACAGGAATTGGGTGACGAGATTAAATTCCTTGGGGGACAAGATGAGGTGACTAGTGAGTGTGTTGATAAAGAAAATAGTCCGCTAGATTTAAAGCGTCTTTCTCCATCAAAGATTCCTACAGTAGCAGTAGAGATGCCTGATTACGAAATGCCCAAGTTAGATATCCAGTTTGGATTTGATTTTGATTTTGATTTTGATTCTGGTGGAAGTGATAATGATAGCGCCGAAGTTTCTTATCCAAGTCTTTCGCCATGTTCTGTGATAATTGATCACTTGAGTGAGACAGCTAAGCCTTCTGTAGATCTCTCGGGACAGTCGTCCGTTCTGTTTTCCCCATCGGGGCAAGAGCAGTGTCTATCTTTTTCGACTATGGAAACTTCACTAGCAAGACCGCCGATATTTTCTGATTTGATATGTACAACACCTATCGCGCTAGAAGTACAGTCCGAAGTTTCAGAGTTCGTTTCGTTGTCAGTATCGCCTTCTGAGCATAAGTCTAGTGCACTGATTGAACCGCTAAGTACTACACAGAGCCATTCGTTTGTTCAGACAAGCAAGCCAGATAGATTCGGTTGTCATGACTACCCCACCTCTAATAGCTACAATATTGCTACTTTCGCTTCGTGTGAGTTTCGCGAGGCAACTCTGGTGTCAAATGACGTATTAGATGCAGAGCAGATTTTTTCGCATATTGCTGCTACCTCTGAACCAGCAGTTTCGTGTCGTGATCAGTTAGAAGTTAAGGTCCCATTTGTTTTTGCCAAAACATTTCGATCGGTTGATCAACCGCGGTATTCAAAAAGAAAAGGTCGATGTATGGAAAAAGTTTTTGATGACGTCACTGGGACAGTGACAGCGGCTGCAGATCCGGCAGCGAGAGTGACAAACAGTTTTGATTTTATTTTTCTTCCCCCAAGTACGAGCCTCGTGACAGCTCTGAGAAACTCTAATGACGTATATGATGGCGGTACTACATTTTTGAGATCGCCTGACAAAAGGGACGTAAGTGTCGTGGCAGTTTGCATACCCACGTACATTACTACAGTTGTGATTGACACAGGTCAGAACACCGGGATATTTATGACCGCCAGGATTTTGATGTTTAAGTTTAGGCGTAAGGTTGGTTACTTTTCGTGTTGTGGCACAATTGTTATTCCAGCCGAGTGGGATAATTCCGAATTTGAGATATGTTCACTTTTCATTTAAATAATTGGTGTTGAATTTTCATTGAAATGAGAAACACAATATCTCCAGTCTGACCAGTTTAACGAATGTAAACATCGTTGAAAGTAAGGTGGAGTGCGTCTTATGGCTTATATGTGCAGCTTTCTGCAAGTTGATCAATTTTTCATTTTTTTACTTTCTTTCCATATATTTTAAGAATTGACACATTGTAGGTCTTCAAATTACGTCACTCTTCAATTAGGTCTCGCACGTGAAGGAAAAGGAAGAAAAGGAGATTATTTATTGAGAAATGAACAAGGCCCTTGTATTTTTCTAACTTGTTGTATTGCAGTTGCATTCTCCCTAGTCTTATAAACTGTTGGATTGTTGTCATTAATCTGTACTACTATTTTTGTGAAGAAAAGAGAAAGAAAAAGAAATGACCTGCAATCTTATTTTTCTAACACAAAATAATTTTCTTCTTGTTGATTGTTCACATATTTTGAGCCTTTGCATTTTGATAGGCTAATGTTCATATTCTGAGTTGATGTTACATTTTCATTGAAATTTTTCTATATAGATTTTATTCTTAAGGGACGTTCCCAATAGGCTGACAATCATTTTGTCTTGACAGGCAGTTTTCTAGTACTAGTGTTGATAGTGTGTTCGTTCATAGAGCGGATTTTGGATTACGTCAGTTATTCACTCATGTTGATAGATCGTGATTTTTGTGAAGGGATTTCTAAAACGGTTTAGAGAGGATTTGGAGGTTTGAGTTTTTCAAACTCATTTAGAGAGCACATGCTCACCAGTTGGTTTTATTGAAGTAAGTCTAGTCTAGTTACAAGTAGAGGAACCAAGATATGCCCCGTGATTAACAGATTTAGTTGAATTTCTCTATTAGTTTTTTTTCTCGGATAGTCATGATAATTTTTATCCACAACAACAGTTCTAATTTTATTTCCACTAGGTATAAATTTTGACATGTTAGTACTTGACGTTGACATTTTATTTTGCGTAGCTTCTTAGACGATAATTTTTCAAAGGAAATATTTTTCTCCATAAAAATAAATTTTGCTGATTTTTAAATTGACCTTCACCTTTAAAAGTTAAAGGTCAATTTATTTTAGGAGGGAGGTGTCACGGAAAAACAGGGGGAGGTAATCAGAAAATTAATTTTTATCCCCGATTATCTCCACTTGGCCATCGGGCGACGCAACAGACGTTAGTTTTTGGCAACTGTCGTCTGCTAGCAAAATGACGTCTTTAATTACGTGCACAGTCAGCGCGTTTGTTTACATTTTCTGTCAAGTCGTCTGCTTATTGTGTTGGCATACACCGTCAGCAAGTTTGTAATTTCATGTTTCCTATATTTTTTAAAAAATACAAATGATTAATTATTTGAGTTAGATGTTCAAAAATTGTGATTACAATATCTTGAAAATGTGTTTGTTGTTTATTATCAATTATTATTACAAATTTAATTAGGGACTATATTACTAGACGTATTGCACCTCAGAAGTAATGCACCTTTTTAGCGTGGGTAAAGCAAGGATACACGCGGGAGTTTGATCTTGGAGAGAGTGAGAAATAATTTTGTATAAGAGGACTGACGGAGCTATTTTTCTTTAGTGTGCGTCTGTCTGGGCTACAGAGAGGTGTAAGGCCATCGTACCTACACTGAGCCCGGACAATCTTTCCATCACCGTTATGACCGGGGAGGAAATGGACTGAATATTCTCCTCGTAGGATATAGAATTAGACGTGTGTTTTGGTCACACTCAATTCTTCGTGGCAGCCTATAAAGCTAGTCCTAATTATTATTCTACGTTTGGATCCGAACCTTGGGCAATAGCTGGCCATCAGGGGAATGAGCTGAAGGGACCAGGATTGCGCCGAGAGAAGAATATTCGACGCCACTCACGTATCGGAGCTGCTGCTGCTGCTGTAGACAGCCCTCCGTTGATTGATTTTGGATCTTGGACCGTCGCAGAAGACAGGTGTCCGTTGATTGATTGACTTTGGATCTTGGACCGTCGCAGAAGACAGGTGTCCGTTGATTGATTGATTTTGGATCTTGGACCGTCGCAGAAGACAGATGTCCGTCGATTGATTGATTTTGGATCTTGGTTACTGTCGTGGAAGACAGCCGTCCGTGTTCTTCGCCATAGAACCGGGTACCCCAGCGTTAGGCAACGTGGGGCGAGTATTTGCAAGTCGCAAGTTTATACGTACGTACTGCACTCTCCGTGTATCGAGTTTTCATCGACAAGCATGCTATTTTTCTGAGGACAGAAACTGTGACGTTTTGTGTTTGCCGGCAGATGTGACTATTTCGTTTTTTTGTGCTGTGTGTTCCTGCGTCGACGATTCAACGTATAATACTAGTAAGTAGGAAAAATTTTATTAGGAGGTGCATTACTAGGTAGGTAGGTTAGAGAGAGAATATAAACGTTTTTCATCACTGAATTATTTTTCATGAACATTAACTTTGACTTTTACTAAATGGATAATGTTTGCAGTTTTAAGTGAAAATTAATATTCTTTGACGTTGGGTTGTCCGCCCACTAGTTTTAAAGATAATTTACTCTTAAGGTTAAATATTTTTTTTCTGCGGTCATTACCGCTGGTTGTGCTGTAGTAGTAATTTTGCGCCACTCGATTTTGGCGGGAGTAGTGAAAACGGTCATCACCGTTTATTGTTTGATTATTGCAGTAAATTCATCATATTTTTTTTTCATTTTCCATCGCTCATGTTTCCCCGTCCCATGGATGCCGTGTGTGGATGTTATCGAATGAACGACTAACACCGTGTGAGAGTTAAGCCCGTTTTTTCCATTTTAAAATCTTTTTTTTAAAAAAAATTAAATTCTTTGTTAACTCTTCCTCAAGAGTTGAGCTTTTCTCGGGTTTTGAAAGTGTATGTTGGTGCGGTTGTTTGTTTGTTCGTTCCGTACGTCCCTCACACGACATTCACACGCCTGCTCACACACACTCACGCCGGCTTTCACATTTTACCCCACATCTCAGAATAAAGCTAATCCTACCCCCACAAGACTATTCGTGGTGTCTGAGTGTGAGAACGATCATCAACATCTGATCGTTCGGTGTGATCCCGGCAAGTCGCAGCTACTGGGTCTGACCCCCCCTACCCACCGAGGAGGAGATAGGGGCCAGCAACGCCCACGACGCCCCGCGACAAACACGATTAGTTCAGATATGATATACAGTAAACACCAGAGGGCATAAATATGTAAATGCAATAAGACAATCCAAAACACCAGAGGGTATAAATATTTAAATGCAGCAAAATAGTTCAAAATACCAGAGGAAATAAATATTTAAATGTAAGAAAATAGTCCAAACCACTAGAGAGAAAAAAAAATATATATAAATGTAAGAAGACAGTCCAATATATATATAAATGCCTCCAAACAATCTAAAATATGAGACAAAATAATGTAAAGTAAAGGAACTGTTATGTGGTTAAAAAAGGTAGTAAGCAGTTAATGATGCAAGAATGGCTTTACAGACAGTAATAGTCAAAGCTAGTCTTGCTGTGTGTAGGAAAATATCTTGTGAATGCTATTGACAAGATTTCTGTCTCTTTTTATCAAAGTTTCAGATTGTTTGTCTCTTTGTGTCAAGGTTTTAGTAGTAGTTTAGTGTAGATAATCTTGGGATTACTGTTGAAAGATTGTCTCTTTGTGTCAAGGTTTTAGTAGTAGTTTAGTGTAGATAATTTGGGATTACTGTTGAAAGATTGTCTCTTCATGTCAAAGTTTTAGATTGTTTGTCTCTTTGTGTCACAATAATAGATTGTCTCATTGTGGCAAGATTTTAGTGTGGATAGTCTTGGGAATACTTTTGAAAGATTGTCTCCTTGTTTGAGAGTTTTAGGAGCAGATAGTACAAATGGTTAAACCCTAGTGTGCAAAAGGTTTTTCATAGAACTTAGTTTTCTTTATGAGAACATTGACTGTGCATTTATATATCAGATAGTCAGCAGAAACACAAGTGAGATCAGAATAATTTTCAGACTAGGGATGACCAACAAGTAACTTTTATGTTTGATTCTATGGTAACAGGAAACTAGAGAGGCCAGTAAAAAGTAACATTTATGTTTGATTCCATGGTCACAGGAAACTAGAGAGGCCAGCAAAAAGTAACATTTTTGTTTGATTCTGTGATGTCAATGCCACTTACTGTATGATTATGATTATTATTATTTAATAATCATTCATAACTAATTACAAGTTATGTGAATATTAATTTATGTTATTAATAATTCTCTAGCATGTGGCAGATATGCAGGCGCTGTAAATGTTTTCTCTCTTCCACAACATTAAGACAAGATTTACTATCACAATATTCCATTGGTGGAAAACTTCTTACTAAAGGAGAAGACAAATCCATCTTTAATCTATATTTAGTGAGCCCCTATCCACCCACTTTCTTCTCAAACACAAGGTTATCAATATGTGTTAGATAGTCAATAGAGAAGACAAATCCATCTCTAATCTATATTTAGTGAGCCCCTATCCACCCACTTTCTTCTCAAACAATAAGGTTATCAATATGTGTAAGATAGTCAATAAATTTATTAAATCAACAATCAAGTTTACCTATGACAAATACAATGAAATAGATTTCTTGACATCAGTTATTTCCATGAAACATTTTGAATAATTTTGTCTACACAGTATATATCCTAAAATACAATTCAACAATAATGTCAATACAATTTGCAGGATAGTTCTTATCAGAGAGCAGAAATGGAGTTATTAGAGATAAGCGATAATAGTTTTTACATAACCTGAATTAAGCGCGATCTCAGTAGTCTTTTGCATGCTTTGCAACAGTGTCACAAGTTATTGTCCACGCTCTCTTTCTTTCTCTCCATACACATCAAAACACTGACAAAGTGTTATTCTCTCAAAGCCAAATTGAGCATCCTCTTTACCATGTCAGTTCCTTCAAGCAGAACAACAATTGAAGTGATTTCTAGTAACTTCACTCTACCAGAAATTGTCCGATGTACTCAGCATGCTTTGCCACAACACATCAAAGGTGTGTAGTATATTATTCCTTTACACTTACACACACACTGCGACAGATGATTCCCACGTCTACCCAGTCATAGAGATTTATAACCATTAAACCAGGATGTTCAAATCATACACAAAAAGAAAAGGCTGCTTTACCTAAAAAAATATAATCAGGAAGCAACGCTAAGTTCCAGTTTGTCGCTTTATACTCCATTCTTTCTTACATTCAAGTTTCAACTTACAATTTCCTGCAACTGTATTTATTAGCCAAATACATACATACACACACACACACATGCACGCACGCACACACACACACACAGCATAATAAATACAGCATATCAAAAAACAATGTCAAGTGTCATTATATGTTACGTGTCTGGTTATGTTTAACGACTCATCCTATATTAGATTTCTCAAATATCAATATTAGTTATTGATTATCTTCAAATATTAGCGACAGCCAAATGGCCTAACCTATCTTTCACAAATATGCCAAAGATTCGGGTTATTATTCAATGGCACACCACCAGATAAATCAGTTGATGTGCCTAAGCTAGTAACATTATCTCCCCCTTTATTTCATTAGTTAAGATTGTGATTCTATTTCTCCTGCTCGCCCCCAACTAGCTTTCATCAGTCATCATTACAACAAATTATGTAACATAGGTGAAGATAACAAATAAAATTTAATAACAAAATTGCAATAAAAAAGACAATTGATTCACGGAAAATTCAAGTGTTCATCTATCCCGTCCTGCCCGATTATCATATGTGGTCCGATAAATATGATCTGTTCATTTATTGCGTATAGCACACTCAGCTAAAGTCTTTTGAAGATCTGTGGCTGTCTACCCTGCCCCAACAGTAGTGACGTTACGCTGCAGTTGTCTTCCAAGAGGGCCAACCTGACATCAGATAAGAACTCCTGGCATCCTCCTCAGAGATTCTTATGTCAGTCTTGGGGTAGGCTCTAGACCAGCACTCTCATAATATTTGTGCACGGTCAATACAAACACAGTAGTCTGCCCTTGGTCATTGGGTGCAGTGAATTTGTGTGTCTAAAGAATTTAATTCATTGACAAGTATATATGAATGGACTTTGATTCTACTACATCATGATATGGAACGCAAATGACCAAATATGGGCGTCTTGTATCCAGTTAACAGTCTCCCCATCTTTGTCCTTCACCTTTTTGAGTGACCCATATCCTACTAACTTGTAAACAACTATTGCACCACCAAAGCGCAATTCGACTAGCAGAATTATACTTCTCAGAAATAATAAAGGAAATTTAATAAAACAGAAAAATGTTCAAAAATTGGCATAATTTGCCTTAGACTCTTCTGACAGTATACTACATATAAGCATCATAGTTCAGACATTTGTAGAAATAAAAGTCTACTCACATAATACATCTCTAACTAAAACACAAGTATAAAACATCACTAGCAAAAATGCATGAAATATTTTTACGTCCATTCTCTCTCAACCAGTCAGTTAACTCATCATTAAGCTAAGAGTTGCCTTTCAGGACCGGACCTTTTGCCACCAAATTCAAGTGACTAGACAATAGAATTTTCTGCAGCAGGTAAACATTTAGATATCACCCAGTTGGAACTGGTTTACATCCAGCAATTTCTAGCATATTCTCAACTTGGATGTTTACTTCTACTCAGACACTTTCAAAAATACCATCATAAAGAGTGCCCAGGCTCAGGTTACTCTGACAATTTAACAATTTATATAACAATTAAATTTTAAAATAATGATAGGCAAATTTGTTCCACCACAGATTCCATGGTAACAGGAAGTTTGAAGAAGCTGTTGAGAAGTGAGTGGTACATAGACAGTTTCCATGGTAACAGGAAGTTTGGAGAAGGGAAGTACCTAGTCAGTTTCCATGGTAACAGGATGTTTGGAGAAGGGAGTGGTACATAGTTTCCATGGTAACAGGAAGTGAAGTGAAGAAGCTGTGGAGAAGTGAGTGGTACATAGATAGTTTCCATGGTAACAGGAATTTTGAATAAGCTGTGGAGAAGTGAGTAGTGCATAGATAGTTTTGGGTTTTTATACCGTGAGACAAACAAACGAGTTCAATGCTGATGATTTCTGTCGAGTAAATGAAATTGGACAACATGATCAAGTAACTGAGTCGAGCAGATGGTTAAGTGGTCAAGTAACTCAGTTCAGTCAAGCAAATTGTTTCATATTTGTTGATATTTCAGGCATGTAGCAGGCAAATAGTCACACAAAATTCATTTGCTTGATAAATTCTGCCTTGCTTTGTTTTCATCAAGCAGCCCAGTCAGTTTCACTATTTTTCCTTTTGACTGATTAGTAGATGAAAATGGTGCCTACTTTTGAGTTATGAAAGGATTTTTGCTTTCCAGAGATTATGGATTGAAACCAAATGTTGTTACATTTTCATTGTGCATTGATGTTAAAGAAAAATTTGTACAGGATGCTAGCTTATAATATTGTCTAGATATTGCATAGAAATCCCTACAGATTCCTTTCTGAGGTTGAGGATGAATTGTCAAGAGTTGTTATATAGGGCACCCATATTTCCCAGTGATTGTCTACAGTGAATGGGTGTCACTGACAGTTGATTCAATCACTGACAGTCTTATGTATTTATTTGAGAGAAATGGCATGGCTTCCATTTTTTTCTCCCACCATTTACACATTATGGGTTTGTGAAACAGCATCACATGCATATTATAAAATACCTTTTTATATTATTGAATCATAGCATATCAAAGTTACATTCTTAAATCATAGCATATTACCTGTTACATTATTAAATCATAGCATATCAATGTTACATTCTTAAATCATAGCATATTACCTGTTATATCATAGCACATCACATGTTACATTATTGATTCATAGCATATTGCATGTTATATTATTGAATTATAGCATATCACTTGTTACAGTATTAAATCATAGGATATTGTCTTCTATAGTATTATTACATCATAGCATCACCTATTATTATTATTATTATTATTATTAGTTATATAATTGAATAATATCATCTATAACATTATTGAATCAGAGCATATTTGCTATTACACTTTGTAATCATAGCATATTACATGTTACAGTATTTAATCAAAGTTTATCATCTATATACTCTCTATACAGTAGACTCACTTCACATTAGGTTCAGCATATGATCAGATCACTGTACAATGGGTTCATCATACTATCAGTATCAGACTACTTTATGATGGACTGTCCATAATGAAATAATGTTTCATGTATGATAAATATGTACTTTATGATGGACTGTCCATAATGAAATAATGTTTCCTGTGTGATAAATATGTACTTTATGGTGATGCTAATGATTGCAGTCAAAATGAATGTATTATTAGGTTTGCATTATGGTATGTTCCATGATACAGTGGGGTCGCAATATTGTAAAGTGTGTGTGTGTGTGCTGGGGGGTGTCACTGTACATTTTATGTTAGTAGAACATCTTTTACATTATTATACATAGCTTTTCAACATCACTCATTGATCAATATGCTTTGCTTATCAATAGTACTCAAGGTTTATAAATGTTTTGCTTATCAATAGTACTCAAGGTTTATAAGTACTTTGCTTATCAATAGTGCTTATTGATTCATGCATTTCTTACCAACAGTACACATTTAACCTGAACAGGCTCTGTTGGTATACATTTTTGTTAGAGTTGCTATGGTGACATCTTTTAAAAATGTGTTACAAAAGGTTTGTTTTAATCACTTATGCTTTGAATCATTTGCTTTCACTAGTTTCACACTTTATGCTTCTGGTCACTCAGATTTCTGTGTTGTTTGCGTACATTATACTTATAGCTGATGATAACTAACTCACTCTGGTCTCTGTGTTGTTTGCGTACATTATACTTATAGCTGATTATAACTAACTCACTCTGGTCTCTGTGTTGTTTGCGTACATTATACTTATAGCTGATGATAACTAACTCTGAACTCTGTGTTGTTTGTGTACATTATATTATATTTGGCCCGCTTTCTCACTTACAATGCTAATTCATTAAAATCTTTATCAGTTTCAAAAGCACAACTTTTTTAACAGTGACAAAGTTTGTATTTAGTAAGAAACAAATTTAAAACATGCTTTTTCTCATTTATCTATTTCAGATTTATATCTTGCATGTTGACCGTGAGAACCAGAGAGTATCTACCTATATCTTCCGTATGTTCGCTGAGTTTGTCGAATTTCGTGATAAACTGGCAGAAATGTTTCCTTTGGTCACATGGTCCAACTTCTCAACTCGGTAGTTATTGCTTTATCTTTGAAAAGTTCATCTTGTTTTGTGTATCTGATTATAGATTTATTATTCTTATCAGATATATGTTTAGATTCTGTTCTTTATTACTAATTTAGATTTATTGTGATTTCACTGATATGACTTAGGAGCCTCCTTCTCTTCATATAAGTTTATCATACAGCACTAGAATTTCTCATTCCATTGTTCATATATCATTGTTATAATTGTATTGTTACCACATGCTGACTATTTAGCAGAAACATCATCTCTTTCACTTGTTTCTTGTGTACCTATAAACTATTTAAATTTTCATATTGCACTGATAAGATTTTAGATTGATTGATTTTATCTGTTTACTATTTTAACTTTATTGTTATCTTCACACAGTTTAGATTTTTTTGTTTCTTTATGTTTATAATTTCAGAGCTATTATTTTGTATCTGCTGTGATTTTAGAGTTTTTATCTGTCTTTAGTTGTATATTTATTGTTTTATCTGTCTGTGATTTTAGAGTTATTGTTTTTATCTGTCTTTAGTTGTATATTTATTGTTTTATCTGTCTGTGATTTCAGAGTTATTGTTTTTATCTGTCTTTAGTTGTATATTTATTGTTTTTATCTGTCTGTGATTTCAGAGTTATTGTTTTTATCTGTCTTTAGTTGTATATTTATTGTTTTTATCTGTCTGTGATTTTAGAGTTATTGTTTTTATCTGTCTTTAGTTGTATATTTATTGTTTTATCTGTCTGTGATTTCAGAGTTATTGTTTTTATCTGTCTGTGATTTTAGATTTATTGTTTTTATCTGTCTGTAGATTGTATATTTATTGTTTTTATCTCTTTATAGTTTTAGACTTATTGTTTTTATCTGCTGTAGTTATAGATTTATTGTATTTATCTGTCTGTGGTTTCAGATTTCTTATTGTATCTGTGATGTTAGATTTATTATTTTTATGAAATTTTAGATTTCTTGTTTTCTCTCTCTGTAGTTATAGATTATTGTTTTTATGATATTACAATTTTATATTCTTGTTTTATCTTTGTTGTTGTAGATTTATATTTTTATGAAATTACAATTTTAGATTCCTTATTTTATCTGTATGTTTTTAATAGATTTCTTGTTTCAGTTTGCATAAGAATTTAGATTTATTGTTTTATCTGTCATTTTAAATTATTTATTTAATTGTTTTCCTATATTTATATGTTTGGCAGTTGTAGAGCAGTTTAAGTTTATCGAGAATTTTACATGAACCAGGAAATATGGGTGCTTCTCAAAATGGAATTGAATTTATATACACTTAATAAAATAAGTTATTTCTTGATTATTTATATTCTATATTAAGTTAAACATCATTGATGATGTTTTCAATCTTTAAATAATTGACAAGATAAATGACAGAGTTCATGCTTGATACTTATGCTTTTTATTTATTTATTGGATAATTGCCTGTGACTTTGCTCACATGAATGTCAATCATATCTCAGGCTATTGAGCATTTTCAGTGGCTCTCCAAGCAGACCACCTGTCGCTTTTGGAACTCAGGCACTTCTCTCTTTGTCTCACCCCATGGTTGGCTTTCTATGATTCTTTTTGTATCCACTGAGAACAAATTAAGGTTTTGATTTCTTTCAGGGAGGCACAAACAATTTGAAAAATAAGAGCTAACTACACAGCATAATGCAACCCTCCAAAATACAGTATTTACTGCAGCCAAGAACCTTTTACTGAAAAATGCAATCTGAGTAAAACACAAATCATCCACTTTTCTCAGAGGCAATGTTTCCTCTAAGGTGCTTGGCTGCACAGTTGCGCAGCTTATTAGAAAATGCTGCACAGCACTTTCAAAATTCTGTGCAAGGAAGGTAGGAAAATCAAACGACCACCAATTCCGCACTCATGGAAACAATTCTGCACATACAGGAAAAAGTTCCACGCATACAGGAAAAATAGAGGAGGGAATGTTGCTCAGAGGTCACCGCAATATATTAGCCAAGGCGTAGGCACATGTGCTTTACTTTTAATTAATAATTTTCTTAGTTTTAAGGCAACTGGTGAGCTACTTTTTGGGATAGCATGATGTTATATAGTCTATCTTGATTCTGGGATAGCATGATGTTATATAGTCTATCTTGATTCTGGTATAGTAAGGTGTTATATAGTCTATCTTGATTCTGGGATAGTAAGGTGTAGAACAAAAATAGTCTGAAAATCTGTCCAATACCTTTTTACTTAAGCTCACACAACCATAACAATTTTATTATGTTATAGATTAGACTATTTCATCACTGCACATTTTATTTAGGAAAAAAGATGAGCAAGTTGGCAGCCCAAATACTCAGTGCGATCGATGATATTCAGATAATTGCGTCTGTTATGGTGTTATTAGTATAGTAATTTATGTTAAATGTTATGATAGACATAAATAAGCAAAGACAGAAGAGAACTGTAAATTTATGGAATTATTAATATATTTAAATGCTTGGTCCCATTTAATTCATTGTCAAAGTTGTTTCCCATGTAATCTGTTAAAGTCAATTTGTGATACAGTTTATGCTGTATTTAAGTAAAAAATATTATTGTTTAATTCAGCATTTATGGTTGTCCTACATTTCTAAATGCAATTAATATTTTTTTTAATATATGTATATTTTCAATAGCTGCTTTACACAGCTAAAGGGAGGCTAGTTATAAAATATATGATTGATTTTGTAATTATATATTATTACTCCATAAGAATATTATATTATAATTAAATAATAATACACACTTTCTTTTTATTTTAATCATGTGTGTCATAATTGGTTTGCTTTGTAGGGTAGTGCTTGGGCGAAGCAATGTTCGCAGTGTGGCAGAGAGCCGAAAGGCTGAAATTTCACAATTCCTACAGGAGTTGAGGTCCAAGGCTACTGAGATTTCTGATGTGAGGAATACTGTATTGCCCTTTTAATAAAATTGCCTCTCACCTCCTATTATAATTGTTAAGTTATTTCTATATAATTGTTAAGTTATTTCTATTACCTCTCACCTCCTAACTTATTATAATTGTTATTTCTATTACCTTATTGGTGAGATTTTGTTATGATACAGTTATCCACCACCCCCCAACCCTTTTACATACACAAATACTGCAAATTAGATCTTTATCTCTAATTCATATTTAAAGGGAGCAATAATAATAATAATAATATTTATGTATGTGAAGAGGAGAGAGATGATTATAAGAATGGAGAAATAATTAAAATAATAGGGAAGAAATAGTTAAAAGATTGATGTGTGTTAAGATGGGAAAGATAATTAAAAGATATATATATATATATTACAAGGGAAAGATAAGAGTGATATATATATATATATATATATATATATATATATATATGTATATGTTACAAGGGAAAGGGAAAGATGATTAAAAGATAGATATATATTAAAGTGAAAGATGATTAAAAGAGTGGTATATATTACAAGGGAAAGATGATTTTAAAAAGTGGTATATATTACAAGGGAAAGATAATTAAAAGAGTGGTGTATATTACAAGGGAAAGATAATTAAAAGAGTGGTATATATTACAAGGGAAAGATAATTAAAAGAGTGGTGTATATTACAAGGGAAAGATAATTTAAAGAGTAGTACATATTACAAGGGAAAGATAATTACAAGAGAAATATGATTAAAAATGTGACTATAGCAAAAGCTATTAGATTAAGCAATAAGCACATTATAGTGTGACTATAAGACAAGCCGTTGTGTTAAACAGGAAGCACATCTTAGTGTGTCTATGACACAAAGTAGTAGAGGTGTTTCTGTGAGTAGAGCAAGTAAACACATTCTAGGCTTTATGAGTACAGTGGTACCTCGCATAATGAATGCCTCACAGAACAAACGATCCGCATAACGAATGCTGCTGCGAATACCCGCGTGACTTGCAAAATGAACTTGTTTCACATAATGAACCGTGCATACAATGCAAAAACATCGCATTTCCTGTGAAAAAATGGCTGAATCAGGCCACTCGTGTCTCACATGGCTCAGATGAAGGCAGGGCGTGTTTGTTCCCAGTTGATTGTCCTTTCTTCTTTGCTTTGATGAACGCCTATCATCTTACATCATCAACACCTAACATCATACCCTGCTTTGGTGAATGTCTTTACTTTTACTAATGTTTTCCCCCCTGAGCACTGTCCTGTCTTCATTTTCCTCTAATTTCTTTGATTTTTCGCTGCGATGTGGAATGGATTGCATGATTTCCTGTAGAAGTCTACGGGATATCATGTTTCGCATAACGAACACCTTGCATAACGAACATACTGCTGGAACAAATTGTGTTCGTTATGCAAGGTACCACTGTATAAGCAACATTTAGACAGTGATTTATTTTTAAAATTTTAGTGAAGGTAGACAAGTTATAATATTTTAGTCCATAGAAAACCATCAGTAAGTGAAATGAGATCATAGAAGAAATTAAAGCAGTGCTTTGGTAAAATTGATAATTGTGCATAAGTTGTTTTTTTTTATCTTATCTGATATTTATTATTAATTGCAGGTGTAAAAAGTTTCTAAATACTATCATGTCATGTAAATTGTTAATATTTTAAAGTTGTCATGTGTAATATTAGTTGAATTCGTTTATTTTACATTGTGATTTGTTGATTAATAAAAAATAGGCGCATCCAATTTATTTAATTTATTTTCAGTGTGTTTTGTTTTTAAATTATTAATAAAAAATAGGCACATCCAATTTATTTCGTTTATTTTACATTGTGATTTGTTTTTAAATTATTAATAAAAAATAGGCACATCCAATTTATTTAATTTATTTTCAGTGTGATTTGGCAGTGAAGTACTACAAGGCATATCTAATTTCTTTTCTTCATTTTACAGTGTGCTTTATTTGGAGATGATAAGTATTATAAAGCATGTGTAAATTGTTTACTTTACAGTGTGATTTGGTTTACACATTTTTTCACCCTTTGCTGAGAGATGAACAGGAGGCTGACAAAACAAAAGTAGCAAAATTCAAAGGTGAGCAGCATATCGTACAAATATTAAAACCTGTGTAACTGACTGATAAATTTATAATCATTCATTCATTTCCTACAAATACTAAAACCTGTGTAACTAACTGATCAATAAATTTATAATCATTCATTCGTATGCTGCTAGAAAACTTCATAGTCTTGAGGCAAACTTCAATTTCTTACAAATGAAAAAAATCTATGTAACTGACTGATAAATTTATAATCATTTTTTTCTCTAGCATTTATATTTTAAGTATAGGTACCGACTTACCTAGATAATCTTTTTCTCTAGCATTTATATGTTAAGTATAGATACTGACTTACCTAGATAATCTTTTTCTCTAGCATTTATATGTTAAGTATAGATACTGACTTACCTAGATAAATCTTTTCTCTGGTATCCACATGCTAAATATTTGCACTGATGAACTGATTTAGTCTTTTCTTTGGCACTAGTATTCCAAGTATATACACCAACAAACTTAGACCATCTTTTTTTCTGGATTCAGTATGCTAAGAATTTGTGCCAACACACTGGAATCTTTTCTCCAATACCACTATACATAGTATTTATACCAACATAGTGAGACATCTTTTCTCCAATACCACTATACATAGTATATATACCAACATACTGAGACATCTCTTCTCCAATACCACTATACATTAGTATTTATACCAACATAGTGAGACATCTCTTCTCCACTACCACTATACATAGTATATATACCAACATACTGAGACATCTTTTCTCCAATACCACTATACATAGTATTTATACCAACATACTCATAGTGAGACATCTTTTCTCCAATACCACTATACATAGTATTTATACCAACATACTCATAGTGAGACATCTTTTCTCCAATATCACTATACATAGTATTTATACCAACATACTGAGACATCTCTTCTCCAATACCACTATACATAGTATTTATACCAACATACTTGTGACCATCTTTTCTATTTTAACTATATGCTAAATATTTGTATGAAAATCTGAGACAAGTACCAGTATGCTCAGTGTTTGTATAAAAATAATGAAACAATCTTTTCTATTTTTACCTATATGCTAAACATTTATACAAAAATACTGAGACTGCTTTTCTATTTTTACCTATATGCTGAACTTCTTTCCTCTGGCAGAAATTGCACCAGCACCATCAATATCAGCTGGGAGTAACACAGGGATTCAAGGGCAGATAAAGCTGTCAATTTTGTACAAGATGGACTCTCTGCAGGTCATGATCATGCATTTGAAAGACATGGTGAGTTTGTTTTTTTCTTGGACTTCCTCAGTTTGCTTCTCTTCCTTGTCTTGTCTATGTGTCTGTTAAGCTCACATATCCATTAATATCAGACACCTAACTATTATCTATATGTCTTTTAAAGCAACATGTCCTTAATATCAAACACTTAACTCTTGTTGTGTGCTATACATGTCCCTTAGTATCAGACACTTAACTCTTGCTGTGTGCTGTATGTATCCATCAATATCAAACACTTAAATCTTGTGTGCTATATGTGTCCATCAATATTAGACACTTAACTTTTGTTGTGTGCTGTATGTGTCCCTTAAGCCCTTGTTTAGTCTACATGCATAATATTTAAGAGATTTCTCTTACCCTTAGTCTCATGTATTGCTAAATCTATCTCTTCAACACACTATGTCCTAGTTTATCTGACTCCAGTCCCTCATTTTGCTAGCTATATCAGTCCCTTAAGCCATTCTTTTGTCCAGCTGTATCTGTCTCTTAAGCCCTAGTTAAGTACTGGTGTGTCTGACCTTAAGCTCTTGTGGTTTGGTTGACTCTGAACTCCTGTTATGTCTTGCTATATAAGGATAACTTGGGATTTGTGTTGACTCTGAACTCCTGTTATGTCTTGCTATATAAGGATAACTTGGGATTTGTGTTGACTCTGAACTCCTGTTATGTCTTGCTATATAAGGATAACTTGGGATTTGTGTTGACTCTGAACTCCTGTTATGTCTTGCTATATAAGGATAACTTGGGATTTATTTGTGTTGCAAATGCTAGTGCGCACATTTACCAAATTGCCAAGTCTTTAGTCATTGTGAACATAGTTACAGTAGCTAAAGGGATATCACTCCCATTATTTTTGGTAAATAATTTTTATGAGTTACTGTTCCTTATAAGTCATTCTTTAGATATTTTCCTTTGATTTGAAAAGTTACATTTATTTTGTGAGATTTCATCTGTTGGTGTAAATTTGTTTCATTGATTTTACATCTGGCACATTTAAATTCTTTTTAATTAATCTTTTAATATAAAAAAAAATATTAATTCGTGTCTTTCTATGCAATTCTGTATTACTTTGATGTTAATGATTTTGACAAGTGAATACTGTGTGTTTGGAGGTTTAATATTTTTATTTTGTTCCAACTTAAATGCTTTCAGAAAACAACACAGTAAATCTATTTTATAACATTGAAATACAGAAAATCACCTCAATGACCCAATGGTTTTTGTTGTTGTTTTTTTTACAAAATGGAATTGCAGACAAAGGTTAACTCCATATGAATGTATCTCTTATGTATGTTTTCTTGTTACTCCCAATATAGCTGTTAAGTTCTGTATGTTTTCTTGTCCCCACTATAGCTGTTAAGTTCTGCTGTGTTTTCTGGTTACTCACACTATAGCTGATCTATCAGAACCTTTATAGCATCTCATTAAATATACTCATCTAATTCTTCTTAACCTCTTTAATGCCTCATTGAGTATACTCATCCAACTCTTCCTAGCTCTTTTAATGCCTCATTGAGTAAACTCGTCCAATTCTTCCTAACTCTTTTAATGCTTCATTGAGTATAATTGTCCAACTTTTCTTAATCCTTTTAACACCTTATTGAGTATACTTTCCCAAATCTTTTTAACCTCTTTAATGCCTCATTGAATATACTCATCCAACTCTTCATATTGAAAGTGACACACCCAAGTTGTTTTGTAAGTAATAGTTTGATACCTTTCTCTTTCTTCCTCAATCAAATTAGTTTCATTGTCAGTAGCCAATGGTGACACATTTCAGCAGTCAGAGGGTGGCCTTTTCTCTTTCTTCTGTAAACAAACTAGTTCCATTGTCAGTAGCCAATGGTGACACATTTCAGCCTTTTATTCATTCTCACTTTTGCTCTCTCTTTCACTAGAAGAAGAATAAGCAATCACTTTCTGCATCTCCCATTTTACCAACTTTCTTCTGCTCTACTGCTACAAAAAATTTCCTATGGCGCAGAAACACAAACATGTAAGTTTTTCATTGACCTTGATAAAAGACCTTCAGAATAAAGAACAAACTAGGTCTCCCCCAAAAAAATTATTTTGACAAAACAGATAAAAAGCATCCCCTGTGTGACTAAAGGAAACGTGGTTGCCTTATTTTGACATGAGGTGAAACTCACATCCATATAATATCACACTCATTTGTGATTATAGGTGCAGGGGACAGAACTTCCCAGTCCGTATGTCAAGACTTATCTCCTCCCTGATCCCGACAAGCAGACCAAGCGTAAGACCAAGATTGCCAAGAATACTGCACATCCGACCTACAACGAAGTGGTGAGTTGTCTGTAATGACCAGCAATGAAGTGAGTGTCTATAGTGACCTACAATTAAGTGGTGAATTGTCTATAGCGATGAACATCAAAATTTTGAGTTGTCTGTAGAGATGAACATCAAAGTTTTGTGTTGTCCTGAGTGATCTTCAGTGAAATGGTTAGTTGGCTGTAGTGATGTATGTCAAAGTTTGAGTTGCCTTTAATGATGAATGTCAAAGTTTGAGTTGCCTGTAGTGATGAATGTCAAAGTTTTTTGAGTTGTCTGTAGTGGTGAATGTCAAAGTTTGAGCTATCTGTAGTGATAAACATGACCTACATTGGTGAGTTGTATTTAATGATGAACATGATCTCTGGTGAGTTTGTGTATAGTGATAACTTAGACTGAAGTATTGTAGAGTTTCTGAATTATGACAAGTGAGGCTTTTGGAATTCTGCTGTAAAGCAAAGTATGTACAGTAAAGGATAGTGTTGTAGACAAGGTGTGTTGACAGAACACATCATTTGAATGATATTCACTTTTATATTGTACGCTTATTTCCTTTGGTGAAAAATGTAAATTACTATGAGAGTGAGGAGTACTCAGTCTTCTAGTCTTAAAAACAACCAACAAAAACTCCTAATTAATTCTTGGCTTTCAAACAGTGACTACACTTACAAAACATTTTATAACAAATCACAAAGTACCCTCTGCTAAATCAAAAGTATAATATGAAAATACTCTTCAGAGGATCTAAAACTTTATGCACAATTATACATCTATATTTACAACTTATAGCTAAAATATATTAACTACTGGCTGCAAAGAAAATGAAAATTTATAATTCACAAATGCCAAAACAGGCATCTCATGCTCCTCAGATGGTGACCCTCAAAATATATCTATTTATATTGATAAAAATTCTAAGAGTCATTTTAGAAACTTAATTATTTTGGGGTTTCAACCTGCACTCTATACATAGCAATTTCCATTGGTTGGCTAATTATGATATACCTCTCTAACTGTCAGCCAGTTATCATCAATCAGTTGTCACTTATTGTCAGCTTAGGTAATTTGGCCAGCAAACCTCCAGGCATGTGCCTAGATGTGCCTATTTTGCAGAAATGCTGGTCATTCAGATTCTTTTAGTGTGGATGCTACTTTAGTGAGTCTTTTCTTGTACAATAAAATTTTAGGAAAAACAACCTACATCAGCCCTCGTTAATGTTGTACTTAATGTGCAGAGCAAGTCATCTACTTTAAACAAAGCTAAATTATAGCGTTATTAGCAAGAAAAATATAATACGCATTATGTATATAAAAGTTCACATAATAAAAAGTGACATGTTTGGGGACATGGTGAAAATATTTTTCACATTATGAATTGATCAGTATTTCCATTGTTGTGAACAGTATTGTCATCAATATTTTCGTTGTTATGAACAAAGTCAAATGTCCACCACAAGACTTACATTCACTTTTTGTGTGATTGATTGGTTAATTGTCTCTGTATACACTGAAATAAAGATTTATTTTTTGGTAATATTAGTTTCCTGTTTATTTGTAGCATTACACTGATTTGCATGCTCATAATTTTGTATCTGCTTGTTCGTAGCTGATGTATAAAATGAAAGAGAGTGAACTACACCAGCGTATCCTGCAAGTGACAGTGTGGGACCATGACATGCTGAAAGAAAACAATTTCCTGGGTGCAGTTTACATCAGGCTACGTGATCTTGATCTTCGCACTGAAACCAGCAAATGGTACCAATTGCAAAAACTTCAGATGTCTGGAAATGGAATGCCGACATAAATTGAAAATGGCTAAAATGGAATTTCTATGCAAGTTAAAAATGGTGCATATTTTTCAGCAGTCTGGTGCAGTTTAATGAAATCCTTTGTAACTTGTTGACTTTTTTCTGTGTGAATGTGAGCACTAAACAGGAATGATCAGCAAAATATTTAATTAATGCTATACATGTAAAGTAATAAAATGCTGATTGATTTCAGAATTTCATCTCTGGCCTTGACAGAACTCAGTTGAAGCTGTTTTAGGAAAGAGCTCATTTAAGAAATTTTTAAAATATGCGCGTCAATTTCAGATGACAGTACAAAAGACAATGCTGTTAATTTCAAAATACTAAAATAAGTGGTAAAACAATTCATCAATCAACAAGGCAGAAAAGGGGATAAGTTTGGTATACTGCAGGTATGTGAATGTATACAGTATTGAAATTTTGCCAAATGCAACACAAGATTGATTGAAAATTGATATAATGTGTTTGAAGATGTTTAGAAGCTTGATCATATACTTCTAGTTATGTGTTTGAAAACGTTTAGAAGCCTGATCATATACTTCGTAGACATGTTACAAGTATGCCCAGGGATTCTAAGGTGGTTAGAGAAATGCCCAGGGATTTATAAAATCATTTTCTCTGACGCAAGAAGCATGTTCAGCAATGTGGGAAAGGTTAGAGGTCATGTAAAGTTGCCAAGAGTTGTAGTGTTTGACCAAATAACAATGTGTCATAGGTGTGAGAGCAGTATTTGAGTGAATACAATTTCCTGTTAAGTGTGCAGTTTTACAGTGTGCACTTATTTATTATATTAAGAGTACTAACAAAAAGTAATGGCTGTTTTTATCATATTTTTGTTTCTGTAAAAAAGCTTTGCCTGGTGTTGATTACAGTAGTTACCATATTTTTTGCTAGCTGGTCACTGCAAAGCTTTTAATGTCAAGAATATTATGAAGTGAGGCCTCAGTTTATGCTGGCAACAAATATCATTGTCTATTTTCAAATCCTTCCTTCCCCTTCATAAAGATTTTAAATTCCCTGCACCTCCAAATCAGAATATGCATTTAGAATTTTAATGTAATAGTGTTTTAAGATAATAAGAAACCCCTACTCGTGAACTTTGAGTTGAAAGGGGCCAAGAGTAAAAAGGTTAGGTAGAACTGTTATTGGTTAAAATAATATTTAGGGGCTATGCAGAAACCCTACTCCTCATAGTAAACAGAAAGGGACCAGCATAAAATGTATTAACAGGACTGTTGCAGTTGATATTGTTTGGGGGAGAAACTTATAATCATGCATGGAAAAAAAACTTATAATCATGAATGGAAGAAGTCCTAACTAAACATTTTTAATCAGACTTTTAATTTTAAGAAAAAATTTAATAATGTTATTAATGTGAACAGTGTTTAAGATTGTTAAGTGTCTGTTCATGCTATTGAAATTTTAATAATGCTATTAATATGAACCGTATTGTAAGATTGTTAGGTGTCTGTTCATGCCATTGAACATAAAGGGGTCACAGTACAAAGTAGAAAACCAATTCTTTGTGTTAATGATATTTGTATTATTAAAAGGGCCTTTACTTGTACACATTGAACATAAATGGTCACAGTACAAAGTAGACAACCAGTTCTAAATGTTAATGAATCTTTAAAGAATCTTTACTTGTACACATTAATCAGAATGGGTCAGCGCACAAGGCAGACGGCCAGTTTTCAATGTTAATAATATTGTATGATCAAAAGGATCTTTACTTGTACACATTAATCAGAATGGCTCAGCACACAAGGCATGCAGCCATTTCTCAATGTTAATGATATTGTACGATCAAAAGGATCTTTACTTGTACAGATCAGAACGGGTCAGCGCACAAAGCAGACGGCCAATTCTCAATGTTCATAATATTGTATGATCAAATGGGCCTTTACTTGTACACATTAATCAGAACGGGTCAACGCACAAGGCAGATGGCCAGTTCTCAATGTTAATGATATTGCACGATCAAAAGGATCTTGTACACATTAATCAGAATGGGTCAGCACACAAAGCAGATGGCCAGTTCTCAATGTTAATAATATTGTACGATCAAAAGGGCCTTATGCACATTATCAGGAGGGGGTCACAGAATTAAATGTAAGACCAGCACTTAATGTTAATGTATTTTATGGTTGAGAGAACCTTCACTCTTACACCTTGACCAGAAAGGGGCCACAGTAAGCAGGTTAAACTGTTAATTTAATGGTATTTTAATATTGTAAAGGACCACTACTGCATTTTGAGCGGGCAGTAATGACAGCAAAATGAAGCCTGGCTGTTAATGTTAACGATGGTTTGGGATTGAAAGGTCTCTGTAAATATATATTAAATTGAAAGAGCCACACTAAATCAGGTTTATGTTTGTGAGAGGAACATTTTGTTGGCTCTGGAACAGAAAGATGCCATACTAAAATGTATAAGGGGCACTTGACCAAAAAGAGTCGGGCTATTAATGTTATTGTGGGAGCCCCCTACTCCTCTACTTTGAAGTAAAAACATTATATTAAATTATATTAAGGCATTTGACAAAAATCCACCTATCTATTAATCTTATTGTGAGAGCCTCCACTCCCATTCTTTGAAGAACATTAGAGTGAACCATATTAACTCTTTTGACCAAAAAACCAGCTTGGCTATTGTTATTATTATTACATCTGTACTGTGTTTACTGTGTAAACATCACAGTAAAATGTATGTTGTTTGCTTCACCCCATGATAAACTAAATGATTTGCTCCTATGAAAAACTAAATACTGATTATTGGCAACGATCACTTTGAGATTTTTGTCTCACTCTCCATGTAATTCACGTTACTTCAATTGATTAATGTTTCTTCTTTTTCTTTGTGGTACTCTTTGGAAGAAACCTAATGTTATGTGCCACTTGTCTTTGATAGATTTCATACACATGGCTATATATGCAAACAAAACTCTTTTGTAGAAAACATATTAAGACATACATATTAACTGGCATTTTAAAATAAAAGACATGGGAACATGGTCAGAAAGTAATATTTGTAGTCATGATTCATATCTTATATTCATTTGTTTGCAAATTGTCGTTACTTCTTAAATTATTTTTGTAAGTATTCAAGTGTTTTTCTTTTTTCTGTATTTCATTAATGTTCCAGTAGTTAAGTGTGTATTTACTAGTATTTGATTTTGGTCAGTTGTGTAAATTAATTTATATTCTTTATTTTTTAACAGTTTGTATTGTAAAGAGCTCTTTATACTGCCTGTCTCTCTGTGTTTGCCCATATGCTTGGACATTTTGTGAGAACAACTGAGTGTGTGAATCTGTTTGTACAGATGTATTTTGTAATTTCATTACAAATTTAAGATCACAAAGTGTAATCTGTAATCTGTTTGTACAGATGTATTTTGTAATTTGGGTGCATTTGAGACCATAAAAATGTATTGTTTGTACAGATGTACTTTGTTAATTTCAGTACAGATTTGAGACCATAAAAAGTGCCATCTGTAATTTGTGCCATCCTTTTAATCTGCATTTTACTGATAGTCATTTGTTTTCAGTTTGTGTGTTTTATTTACTCATTTTTATATATGTGTGTGCATGACAATGACTGCTTGTTGAATCTTTTCTAAGGGGTGTATGTGTGTTTTATTTACTTATGTTTATATATGTGTGCATGACAATGACTGCTTGTTGTATCTTTTCTAAGGTGTGTGTGTGTGTGTGTGTGTGTGTGTGTGTGTGTGTGTGTGCATGCGTGCGAATGCTATTATTAATCTCCTAATTGTGCTAAATGCAGACATGATATATGTATAGTATGGATGTCTTCTTGTGTGTTTCTTATGTGTGCATGCTTGTCTTCTTGTGTGTGTTTCTTTTGTGTATGTGCATGAATGCTACTATTAGTCTCCTAATTCTGCTGGAATGCAGACATGTTTTTGCATAGTATGCATATCTTCTTGTGTTCTGTGTACATGTCTCTGCATATTATTACTATAGCTGTGCACTCTGGTCACCTTGCCAGTGAAAGTTGTACAATCTAACACTAATCAAACATTTTTCTGACCTATTTACTTATCTAATTATTTATTTACCTACTTATTTACTTGTGTACATTTATTATCCAGAATTTTCCACATCCAGTAAAAAGTCAATCTTCACTATAGTATCCAGCCTCTATGCTACAACTCTGGACAGGAAGTCAGAAAACATGTTATCCATAAAATAAAATTTTAAAGACTGTATCAATAATTGTATGTGCAATTTAAAAATCTGTATCAACAAATGCCTGCAATTTAAAAATTTGTATCAACATTTGTCTGTGCAGTATAATGATCTGTATCAACATTTGTCTGTGCAGTATAATAATCTGTATCAACACTTGTCTGTGCAGTATAATAATCTGTATCAACAGTTACAATATAATTCACCTTCACTGTAGCATCTGTAGAGAACAGTTATTATTATTATATTTTCACAAGTTTTGTGGTCATGCCTGTAGAGAGTAGCATATTGTTTTTGTATATTTCAACATATTTTATTATCACTTAGATTTCAGTGCATGTTTAAATTGCATTATGCACATGGGCTTTATAGCAAAATTACACTCAAATTTGACTGGTATAGTTCACATCATTGCATTTTGCAGTCCTAATGAACCTGCTAGTATAACTTTACTGCATCCATACAAACCTGCTAGTGTAACTTTACTGCATCATATAAATATGCTACTGTAACTTTACTGCATCATACAAACCTGCTACTGTAACTTTATTGTATTCATACAAACCTGCTAGTGTAACTTTACTGCATCATACAAACCTGCTAGTGTAACTTTATTGTAAACCATACAAAACTGGTAGTATAACTTTTACAGTGTCCATACAAACCTGCTAGTGTAACTTTACTGCATCCATACAAACTGCTAGTGTAACTTTACTGATTCCATTACAAGCCTGGTAGTGTAACTTTATTGTATTCATACAAACCTGCTAGTGTAACTTTACTCTGTACTCATTAAAACCTGAGAGTGTAACTTTACTGTGTCCATACAAACTTGCAGGTGTGGACTTATATTGTATCCATACAAACCTGCTAGTGTAATTTAACTATTCGTACAAACCTGGCATTGTAAATTTTACTTAGTTCATACAAAACTGATAGCATTTACTGTATTTACAGAAAAGGCAGTATAGCTCTTACTATGCCTGTACAAATTAGGTAGTATAGCTCTTACTATGTCTGTACACATTAGGCAGTATAGCTCTTACTACATGTCTGTACAAATTAGGTAGTATAGCTCTTACTCTGTGTGTACAAATTAAGCAGTATAGCTCTTACTATGTCTGTACAAATTAGGTAGTATAGCTCTTACTATGCATGTACAAATTAGGTAGTATAGCTCTTACTGTCTGTAGAAATGAGGCAGTATAGCTCTATGTCTGTACAAATTGGGTAGTATAGCTCTTACTATGCCTGGTACAAATTGGGTAGCATAGCCCTTACTGTGCCTGTGCAAACTAAGTAGTATATTTTTTATTGTGTCTAACAGGTAGTATAGCTTTTATTGTGTCTAGCAGCTAGAATAGCTTTTATTGTGTCTAGCAGGTAGCAAAGCTTTTATTGTGTTTAGCAGGTAGTATAGCTTTTATTGTGTCTAGCAGCTAGTATAGCTTTTATTATGTCTAGCAGGTAGTATAGCTTTTGTGTTTAGCAGGTAGTATAGCTTTTATTGTGTTTAGCAGCTAGTATAGCTTTTATTATGTCTAGCAGGTAGTATAGCTTTTATTGTGTCTAGCAGGTAGTATAGCTTTTATTATGTCTAGCAGGTAGTATAGCTTTTATTGTGTCTAGCAGCTAGTATAGCTTTTATTATGTCTAGCAGGTAGTATAGCTTTTATTGTGTTTAGCAGGTAGTATAGCTTTTATTATGTCTAGCAGGTAGTATAGCTTTTATTATGTCTAGCAGGTAGTATAGCTTTTATTGTGTTTAGCAGGTAGTATAGCTTTTATTGTGTTTAGCAGGTAGTATAGCTTTTATTATGTCTAGCAGGTAGTATAGCTTTTATTGTGTTTAGCAGGTAGTATAGCTTTTATTGTGTTTAGCAGGTAGTATAGCTTTTATTATGTCTAGCAGGTAGTATAGCTTTTATTATGTCTAGCAGCTAGTATAGCTTTTATTATGTCTGAAGCATGAAATTGGCATATGCCAGGAGCGCTCCCCTTCAATTATGTATTGTGTCTGTATAAACCAAATAGCATAACTTGTATTGTGTGTGTAATGTTTTGCATTGTGCATGTATGTTGTATGTATAGGGTGTGTACAATATGTGTCATTAGCTTATGTTTTTTGCACTGTGCTGTATGGTGTGTGTGTAGTCTGTATTTAATGTGAATTTGTTGTGTTTGTTGGTTCATACTATATTTTGTGGGACTTTGTTGTGTTGTGCTTATTTACTCTGTACTTTTTACAGTGTAGTTGCAAATTTGTTCAGTCTGTATTAGTGTGACTTTGTTGTTTTTTCACTATTTTGTATCCATAGCTGATCCAGAAATCACACTTTTCTTTGTTTCCATTGTTAATCTATGCATTTTAAATATACAGTTTTTATCTTGAAGTATAGTTTTTATTTTCATAGGGTATATATCCTGTTTTTATACTTTAATGACTATTTTAGCAGGTGGTTAGATTATGCCTGTTTCATAATTCTGTAGGTTATACCTGTTTTAAGTTAAATGACTAGGTTATACCTGTTTTTATAGTTAAATGACTAGGTTATACCTGTTTTTGTAGTTAAATGACTAGCTCATTTTTAGATGATATATAATATAAATTATGGCCTGTATTTTGTAGTTCTTAAGTTTATACTGTTTTGTAGTTTATAGAGTAAAATATTTTTTATATGTTTATTAATATATACTGTTTTATTATCCATCCTTTTATATTATATGAAATAGGCCTGTTTTATAGGTTTATTATACGAAATAGGCCTGTTTTTATACATATAATTTATTTAATCTACAAAAGAATGTAACAGATGTGTTTGAAATGCTGCACCTTGCAGTGGTTTCTGTTTACTAAGTTTGAATATGTCACTCAATTTGAATGGCGAATCTGATCTGCTGGTATGATGATGCAGTCAGTTTAGAATTCCATTTGATTATAAAACATCAGCAACACAAGATTTTTTTATAGTAATTTGCTAGGTAATAAAAAAAATAGTCCTTACTGTTCAAATGTCATTAAGGGTTAACCTTTACTTTTTCTTGAATTACTCTAATATTTGATCCTTATGGTTCATCAAAACTTTAATGGTTGATCCTTACTGGAAAACAAAATTATTGTTTTAAAAATAATTCACTGTTAAAACATACCATAATATAATTATTGCCCCTTTATTATAAGTAAGAGATTGGCAAGAACAATAACAGCGCTTTTCACCATAACATAGTTACTGCCCTTTATTATAGGTAAGAAATGGGGCAAGAGCAATAACTCAGCTTTTATCAACAAAAGAAAGACAAATTATCACCCGAAACAAAATTTCATGCCAATGACTGCTCTCCTTTTTTATCCTGACTTTGCCTCAAAAGAAAATATTTTAAAAAGCACAAAAATCACATTTACAGCTAATCCTGTAAAACATGCAAAAGCAATAATCGTAACCCATCATAAAGTTGTTATAAAATACACAGTTTGTTTGGGCACCAATGTGTTAATTTATAAAACTGCATATAACCATATATAATGAAATTTATTAGGTCACTGAGTTAACTATTTATAAAACTACATATAATCTATATATAATGAAATTTATTAGGACACTTGAGTTAAATATTTATAAAACTGCATATAACCATGCATAATAAAATGTAGTGTGTGTGTGTGTGGGGAGATGTAATATAATTTACGGAACATAGGGGTTTGAATTATTTCTTATTATTAAGGGGTGGTGATGGGTTGCATGGATAGAATTGTTTCCAAACATAATGTGGGAAAAAAGGCGCAGAGTAAGGGGAAAAAGGGTGCAGAGTAAGGGAAAAAATGGTAAAGAGTAAGGGGAAAAAAGAGGTGCAGAGTTAGGGTTGATATGACTACATTGAATAAATACAGTGTAGTCGATTAAAATAAACAATACTTGTATATCCATAAGACATCACATCAGGAGCAGGGTGAGAGGTTAAAAATGTGGTGGGAAAAAAAGGGTGTAGGTTAAAACTAATGTAGTATACAAATGTCATGTGTATTACTAACATTGTATGTCTATTACAGTATTAGGTAGAGTACAAATGTCATGTGTATTACTAGCATTGTATGTCACTATTACTATTAGGTAGAATACAAATGTCATGTGTATTACTAGCATTGTATGTCACTATTACTGTTAGGTAGAATACAAATGTCTTGTGTATTACTAACATTGTATGTCACTATTACTGTTAGGTAGAATACAAATGTCATGTGTATTACTAGCATTGTATGTCTATTAGGTAGTATACAAATGTCATGTGTATTACTAACATTGTATGTCACTATTACTATTAGGTAGAATACAAATGTCATGTGTATTACTAACATTGTATGTCACTATTACTATTAGGTAGAATACAAATGTCGTGTATTACTAGCATTGTATGTCTATTTGGTAGAATACAAATGTCATGTGTATTACTAACATTGTATGTCACAATTACTATTAGGTAGAATACAAATGTCATGTGTATTACTAACATTGTATGTCACTATTACTATTAAGTAGAATACAAATGTCGTGTATTACTAGCATTGTATGTCTATTAGGTAGAATACAAATGTCATGTGTATTACTAACATTGTATGTCACTATTACTATTAGGTAGAATACAAATGTCATGTGTATTACTAACATTGTATGTCGCTATTACTATTAAGTAGAATACACAGTTTTTCAAGATTGTTACTGAACTATATCGTTTGTTCTCTTGGAGTGTAGTGATTATATTTATAAATATGAGACCAGTATCTAAATAACTGTTGAATTTTGTATGTTTTTATTAAATTAATACGTTAAAAATGTTTAGAGGTTCATTCTCCGACAGATAAAAAGATAATTGCATGTCAGAACTATTCTCTAGAATCAGGGTTATGTTGAGGGTCAGTATTTTTCTTCATCCAAGATTCACTTTAGAGACATGATTAGACATAGGTCTGTGTCAGGGTTATGTTGAGAGTCAGTATTTTATCTACATCCAAGATTTACTTTAGAGAGACTTGATTAGACAATGAAGGACTGTGTCAGGGTTATGTCTGGAGAGTCAGTATTTTATCTACATCCAAGATTCAGTGTAGAGAGATAAATTGCTTCCACATCAGGGCTTAACCTAGATCCAGTCTGAATATTGATGTTTATCCAATCTGAATTTGATGAAGTTTGTCTGTGCTTAACACATATTTTCAATATTGATTAACCATGTGAATTGACAATCATAGCAGTTTAAAAAAAAAAAATTATATATACACTCAACATTCATTTGATGAAGTCTGTCTTTGCTTAACACATATTTTCAATATTGATTAACCTTGTGAATTGACAATCATAGCAGTTTTTTTTAAAAATTTTATATATACACTCAACATTCAGTTCCATAAGCCTGTCTCTTCATTCCATTCTAGACTCTGCCTGCCATACACTACATATGTCATACCATCCTGATCTTACTCCCTGAATACCAACATACCACTAAATATGTCATACCATCCTGGACATACTCCCTGAATACCAACATACCACTAAATATGTCATACCATCCTGGACATACTCCTTGAATACCAACATACCATCCTGATCTTACTCCCTGAATACCAACATACCATTAATCTTTATTTGTTGTAATACAGAGCTCCAGTATTTATTTTATATTGTGTTTATATTACAAAACAATCAGCATGAGTTATATAGATTTATACTACACCCTGTCCTCTTAAACAACAGTAATATAGATTTATACTACACCCTGTCCTCTTAAACAACAGTAATATAGATTTATACTACACCCTGTCCTCTTAAACAACAGTAATATAGATTTATACTACACCCTGTCCTCTTAAACAACAGTAATATAGATTTATACTACACCCTGTCCTCTAGACAACAGTAATATAGATTTATACTACACCCTGTCCTCTTAAACAACAGTAATATAGATTTATACTACACCCTGTCCTCTTAAACAACAGTAATATAGATTTATACTACACCCTGTCCTCTAGACAACAGTAATATAGATTTATACTACACCCTGTCCTCTAGACAACAGTAATATAGATTTATACTACACCCTGTCCTCTAAACAACAGTAATATAGATTTATACTACACCCTGTCCTCTAAACAACAGTAATATAGATTCACACTCTGCCCAGTCCTCAAAACATCACACTATACCCAATCCTCAAAATGTCAATAATATAGATTAATAATATGCCCAATCCTCAAACCATCAGTAATAAAGATTCACCTATGATGATTGACACTGTAACAAATAGTATTAATTAAGATGGCTGACAATGTGATTACTACAATTGCCTGATATAGATTCACACTAGTCACCCTATGTCAGTAGCATGTTGTATGAATTATGCAGATTTGTACCACGATATTAGAATAACTGCTCAAAACAGACAACATTAATGTGATATTCTGTGCATAGCATCATTATTAGATATTCTGTGAATGGTGTCATTGTTAGTGTTTAAATGGCCAGCCAGAACATATAGTCGTTAGGATTTTATTTTGTTACATAGATTTAATCTTATATTGCATTTAGAATTTCATTAGTTTGCTATATAAATTTTAACTGTATAGTTATCACCTTAAGATTTACTCGGGTATGTATCACATGTAGAAATGTTAATTGGATTTATACTATACATTGATCAGATATAGAAGTACCATATAGAATTACACTATGCTGATTTATATTGCATACTTTTCACTATAGGTTGCTTATTTATGTTTGCTGTGCATTCATCACATAGATTGTACATTGATAATACATGCTATAAGTATATACAGTCTAATATCACATAGAATTGTACATTGATAATACATGCTATAAGCATATACAGTCTAATTTTATACATTTACATAATCAGTTTTAGTGCAAAGTAATATTTATATAGTTACCAGTATATTTTTTATTTTTGTCTTTAATATACATTGACTTTGCTGAGAAAAAAAGCATAATATCAGAAAATCTCAAATTTATGAAAATTACTAATCACCTTTCTATATGTAGTAATAGCACACATAACCTTCATTTTGTCCTGCAGTTTTTATCGTCAAATATAACCACTTTATACAATTTAAACTTGAATACTTTGACTATATGAGGTGTTTTTAAAAAATGTATTAACCACTTTATGTTTCTTAATATATTTGATTATTGACATTTATAACAATCAATTTGTTATCAGTTTATTTACAGCTTCAGTGTCTTCTGTATTCTGTACACATTGTTACCTGTAGATGATTTGTAGTCATTCATTCATATGTACATTATACACTCTGTCTTCTGTAAGCAATTTGTATCCATTCTTGCACATGTACATTTGACACTACAAAGTGTACAGTACAGGAACTCCCCACCTAACATAAACATGTAAGTCCATCTTTACATCAGTCACAGTTTGACTCAACACATCAAAGCACAAATAGTTCAAAACTTACAGAAAATTGAGAATTCCTTGGGAATGCTTTCAGTAGAAGTAAACATAATGCAACAGATGTATTAGCAAGGGATCCCCTGTCAGCAATCCAAATTTTGTCATTGTAAATGCTTACAATGGATTATTTGCTCTGTTGATATCACAAACATAATTTATGAGAGTTAATTCCATGTTTGACAAGAAAATGATGTTTAATACACCTATTAGGCGTGGAGGGGTTGCATAAGTCTGAGTTAATTTGTTTGTCTTGCATATTTTGTAGGTTGGGGAGTGCCTATATTTATACAGTCTCTATAAACACTATGCATTTTGAGAAATACGATTACACTATTCACTTTGTGAAGTGTATTCACCTTTTTTCATATGTATTTTGTACACATTAAGTATGTTAACACATTGCCAGACTACTGAACAGGTCAGTTGGTCATTATTTTTTTTTAAAATAATTTTTAAATCTGTGATTTCATCTGTCTGGTCAATTGGGACAGTCTCCAATGATCCTCCTGTTATTTATTTAATTTATTTTAATGATCACGTCTTTCACCATTGCAGAATTATTTTACTGCATGAACTGTAGCAAGAGATAATGAAATTTTAAAAGAACTGTTTAGATTTGTTGTTTATACCTGTTAATCTGCTGCTATTGTCCTTCATGCAAATGCCAGAGTCATAGAATTAACGTTATTTTTTTCTCTTTGGAGTAGATTGAATTTTGAGGTATTAATACTTTTGGAGTTCATGAGTTAGTCTTCATTTTAATAGCAAAATGTAGTCTTTTGAGTTGAATTAGTCTTTATTTTAATAGTAAAATGTAGTCTTTTGAGTTGAATTAGTCTTTATTTTAATAGCAAAATGTAGTCTTTTGAGTTGAATTAGTCTTTATTTTAATAGTAAAATCTAGTCTTTTGAGTTATTAATGCAGTTTTGCTATTAATGAATTAGTCTTTATTTTAGTAGTAAAATTTAGTCTTTGAATTCTTGATGCTATTTGACTTAATAATACAAAATCTTTCTCACTGGTTAATCACAGACTAACCATAACATTCTACTTATGTTTGCTAAAGTATTATTGATATCATGTGATTGTTGACTAGTAATTTTTTTTTCATATGGAAAACATGTTTGTTAGCTACTGATTCTCTCCATTTGTTTCTTGTGTATCACCTGTTTGTTATTTGAATAATTCTGTCCTTTGCATATGTTTGACCTGTTTGCTGAGTGAATTATTCCTCATAATTTCTATCATTTCTTGTTTTGATTATTCCAACATCATACTGTGAATCATTATGTCATATTTGTTTGAAGTATTTGGAAACACTTACATTATCTTTGAGTACACATTGGGGTCTGCTTATGTGCATGTGTGTTATCCTATTTTAGTGGTAGGCATTGGATGATGGGGGGCGGGGGGACGGTCTGCAATAGCATGTTTTCTTGCATCACAACATACTTAAAGTGTTTTAAACCATTACCAGGTGTCGTTTGTAGCATTTGTTAAATTTCTAAGGATGAATTGATTCAAGTGTGCTTACAGCATTTTAGTTTTGGTTCTGTTTGCAGTGTTTTGTCGGAATAAAAGATGATGTAAAACTTTAATGTCAACGTTTTGATGGGCTTATTGCTTTATCTCATAAACAAATTTTAAATAAACACTGTCATTTATACTGATAGTTGAAATTCAATAGAAGAAGAATGAAAGGTTTTTATCATTATGTTTTTGAAGAAATAACATTTTACTCCTCTAAATATATTCTCTTGAAGAAAATTACAAAAGAATTTCTAAAATTAATTAATTAAATAAGAATTTTTCTACAATGTAATAAAGGTTTAATTGCTAAAAATTCATTCTGTGAATTATATGAAAAGATTTCTGTAACATTCAGTCTTTGTTAGTGTAACAGAGAGCATGTGGTTATAACATGTCAAGACTTGTGGCATGACCTTCAGTCTCTGTGTGTGTGTGTATAACAGAGAGCATGTGGTTATAGCATGTCAAGACTTGTGGCCATGACCTTCAGTCTCTGTGTGTGTGTATAACAGAAAGCATGTGGTTATAGCATGTCAAGACAAGTGGCCATGACCTTCAGTCTCTGTTAGTGTAACAGAGGGCATGTGGTTATAACATGTCAAGACTTGTGGCCATGAACTTCAGTCTCTGAGAGTGTATCAGAGAGCACATGATTATAACAAGACTTGTGGCCATGACCTTCAGTCTCTGAGACTGCCTGTAATGTGCAAGATGTACTACATCTGTGACACGGAAGGTTTAATAATGTGTGGCACGTTCCAAGTTCCTGATTAATTAATCGTCAATCTCTATCTGAATAATTATCCTTAAATTATACATAGATAAGATTCTTCTACTCGTTCAATTAATCATTCACTGACAGGGTCTTGGTCTTGCAGTTGAGAGTGACTAGGTCAGGCCTTGAAAGGTCTACCCACTGGTTATCCCCCTCTCAAGCTTTACTTGTCTTAGAATAACAGATTCTACAGCACTATCTTGTCCGTCAATCTGTCTTCTAGCCCTCCACAATCTCATTCCGATGACAGGAACTACCCAAAGCATATGTGTAACCAACTTTCAGTACGGCATTACGTCATCTGGCTATGCCCCCACCTGTCATCTACATATGCTCCCCTCCTACTCAAAAAGAAGAGGGGATAGTTTAAAATTCAACAGTTTTATTAAAAAATAGAATAATAAAATTAACTCGTTCACAATTTGATAAAATTATAACCACAATATAGATCTCAGAATTCACAATACTTCTCTCATACATTCAACAATTAAGAAAATATAAGAAACAGTCATTAATTATTATCCCATAAAAAAATTATTAGGAAGATACACACAAATTAATATTGACACCTTTCCTAGAACAATTACTAGGTTTCCCAAATCAAGCATCAATATTTCTAGGCTCTAAACAGTTAGAATACAAAAAAGAACGAGGATAAGAATTTACATAAATCATAGAACAGATACATGTTTACACATGAATAAATATTGGTTACAGTTCCCCTGATGTTTTGTGTGTGTCGTTCCCAGCCTGTTACATCAGCCTCTTGTTATCAGCATCAGTCTGGAAACAGTTCTTATGAAAAAATGTTCAGTTCCTTAAAGTTCACAGTTTGTTCTTAACTAACACCGACACTTCCTGAATCAACACAAGGTCCAGTGAAAATCCAGTTCTACAACATAGACTAGTAAACCTCTCTTGGAATACCCCAAATTCAATGTTCAGTCACTTCACTTCCAAAGTTGGTACCTCCATCACAGCCTTCCCACTCGATAGTACACCCAGTCATACGTACATTCTCGTAGCGGCTAACACAGCATAGCGCGCTCCATAAGAAACAGGTTTGGCTGACACAATATCCGATTGTGGTCCATACAACCTCTCTAGCTTCCTATCCTCTTAGTGTTAGCTTGATAGTACCCTAGTGACAGTAGACTTCAGACCATGGCAACGTCAGAGCCAAGATCTCCAAGTCAAGATGAATTTGCATTGTCTTGTGTTTTGTTGTCATGTGTTTCCTTTTCCTGCAGATGTTTGCCCTTTTTGATGGATGTCTCGCATATCCCTTGTTTTGTTTGGGTTTGGTTTGTCCCTCGAAGCTGTGAAATACATAAAGGATTTTCCGCACATCAGCCTTGTGTTTCAATATCATTAAAACCTGTAATTTCATTCTTGGTTCTCATATTAAATACTTTCACATTAGTTATTTAATTTCTTTTCTTAGTACCAAGAATAACATTACAGTTTTTCCAAATCATTTTAAAATACAATATTAAGAAAAAGAAAAAAGAAAACAATTTGTAATAAGTATAAAAAATTGAGTCTTTACAAAAAGCATGTTTTACCATTTTAGACAAGTCCTAGTCTTTGCTCTTTCCTACTTCTCTCACCATAGAGGGATGGTATGGGCCTACGAAAAATATTGAGTGAAATTAATTTTCCGCCCAGTGGGGTATTTATGCACAAGTTGGGTTTTACGTGCTAGTCTTCCCCTATGGACATAATCTCTCTCTTGTCTCGCCCTTTGTGCAATGGTCTTGGTTAGGTGACCATACTCAAAGACTACCCTGTTAGTGCAAGTCTGGTGCCTTTAGAAGGTGCCCAACTCTCAGTTTCAGGTACTGTCGTGTCCCCTTGATGTGCGCATTATTATGTAACCTATGCGTTTTCCTCAGTGTTTGTTTTTGAGCACCTGGCTATGCAACTGCTTCTGTCGCCTCACCCCCTTTGAATCTCTAATCCTACGTCGAGATCAAAGTTCACTGTCCGAAGTTTCGAACACAGTTTTCTACACGGCAAAATTAAGAATGGCTTGTTTTGCAGTGGCTTACAATTAAAGTTAAAGCATCAAAAGATTTAGTCAATGATTCAACTTCATCCTTGAAAAATTATTCAGTGTGTCTGTTTGCATTTTCTGTCTCACAGAATGCCACTGGGAAGAGATATATTAACACACTCATTATTATACTGTGTGTGATGATTCACATTATAGTCCTCCTTGGCAATTCTTTTTTCCTTTTAATTGGCTCAATCAATTGGTCTGTTAAAATTTAGTAATTAATATACATCTGATTTGAATATATATACAATACAGACATATCATAACACATTTTCTATTTTAGTGCACTTTTGAGCACACAATTCATTATAAAAGTTTTGAACAGGAAGTAACAACAGTAATAATAACTTTCCCACTCATTGGAGTAATATTTTATATTCAGGAACTGGTAAATGTGACACTTAAGAAAAATAATACTCAAACCAATATTACACAGGAAACAAAGGTACATGTGACACTTCAGAAAAATCTAACCCTAACCAATATTACACAACACAATAGCATCAACAATTATATCCTCAAAGTATAATAAACATGATATAATTTTATTACAGGAATTATTTAAGCATTTATTTTATGAGCATAAATATATTTTTAAATATTATGTATCTGTTAACAAATGGAAAATTACATGTGAAATCATTCTTTATTTTCTTTATTTATTTTAGATTTACATGATTACTGGTGTGTAAGGTTATTAAAATCAATTATCATGAGCAAAAAGGACTTTGAATTAGATGGGAAAATTCCCGTTGTTATTTGAAGTTTGCAGATGCCTTGTATTATTAACTGTAACACTATAAATAGTTTGTTGTTATTAATAACTGTATTGTGTTGACAAAGACTATTTAGCCAAAATGTTGACTATTTTAACTGTTTTTTGCTATAAATATTTAAAATTTTCATACTGTATTAGCTTTAAAATGCATTAACAAGAAAATATAAATTGTCAACCAGTTACAAGGCGGGCAGAAAGAAACTAGGTGAGATTTTTAAAAAGTGTATTAATAAAATTAGTTACATTAATGTGAATTGTCAACCAGTTACAAGGTGGGCAGAAAGAAACTAGGTGAGATTTTTAAAAAGTGTAATAATAAAATTAGTTACATTAATATGAACTGTCAACCAGTTACAAGGTGGGCAGAAAGAAACTGGGTGAGATTTTTAAAAATGTATTAATAAAATTAATTATCAACCAGTTATAAGGTGGGCAGAGAGAAACTAGGTGAGATTTTAAAAAAATGTATTAATAAAATTAGCTACATTAATATGATCAGCAAATTCTGTTAGTTATCTGAAACATATCTCTTTTTTTATTCTGTTCACAGTATTTAAGAATTCAGGCTTTTCATGTACTTATCAACCCCTGCTTTTCCTGGTAATTAATGATCTCTTCTTTTCAGGTACTTAGCAATCCCTTCTTTTCCTGGTAATTAAGAACCTTTGCCATTCATGGTGCCAAACAATCACTGCTTTTTATGGTGCCTAACAAACATTACTTTTCATAGTACTTAGGAACCCCTGTTTTCATAGTACATGTACTTAGGAACCCTGTTTTCATAGTACTTAGGAACTACTACTTTCATAGTACTTAGGAACCCCTGCTTTCATAGTACTTAAGAACCCCTGCTTTCATAGTATTTAAGAGCCACTGCTTTCATAGTATTTAAGTACCCCTGTTTTCATAGTACTTAAGTACCTGTTTTCATAGTACTTAAGTATCTGTTTTCATAGTACTTAAGAACACTGCTTTCATAGTATTTAGGAGTCCCTACTTTCATAGTATTTAGGAGTCACTGCTTTCATAATGCTTAAGGACCACTACTTTGCTTGGTAAACAAAGTGTCTGAATTTCAGCAGTACATATCTTTTCAAAAGCATTTTCTGTATTGTCTGACATGATCAAAGTATGGTCTTAAACCAAGACAACAATTTAAGAAACACAGATGCTATACCCAGCGAATAATTTATGACATATCAATGGCAAATTATATTGTACCCTGTGAACAACCTATAATAAATTATATAAATCATGTTAATTTTAGAGGGAAATGCACAATAAATAACAACTTAATACACTGACGTAATTCCAGCAGCAAGCAGTTTATAATAAAAACACTGCAATCATTAACAATGACTGAGTGAACAAATCACAGTTCAAAATATTGGCACACAAATAATAAGACACTCATTTAAAAAAGGAAAGAAAGAAAAACAAAACAAACAACCCTTTGTATACCACTCCTAAAACAGATTTCTCATAAAACAAATTTGCACTTTTATCAAAACATTACTTGTAATAGATTTTCTCATAAAAAAACAAAACAAAAAAACTTGCACCTTTTCTTAAATCTGACAAGACTGTTTTTTTTCTTAAAGCACAGTTTAAATCTGACAAGAATGTGTTTTTTCTTAAAGCACAATTTAAATCTGACAAGAATGTGTTTTTTCTTAAAGCACAGTTTAAATCTGACAAGATTTGCTTTGCTTAGAGTCTGGATGGAAAAACTTTGGTTGATCTGAGAGAAAGAAGGTGGAGAAAAGAAAGATGTGTGTGTGAAGTGCCCAGAATGTGTGATGGGGGTTTAAAGTACATAAGTGTGGGAGGGGTGTTAAAGTACATGAGAGTGTGATGGGGGTTTGAAGATCATGAAGGCGGGGGGGGGGGGGGGGGGAGAGGAGGAGGATAGCACAAGATTGTGATGTGGGGAACTGATGTGCACAAAAGTAGGATGGTGACTGAAGTATGAGAGTGTGATGTGGTTTGGTACTTGTGTGATTAGTTATATGTGAAATATAAAAGTGGCTATGGAGATAAATACAAGATTATGATGGGATATGTGTGAAATAGAAAAGCATAATGAGGTTAGGATGTATGTGTGAAGAAGCAAAATATTATGGGATTACAGTGTATGAGTATGAATGGGTATGTGTGAAGTAGCAAAGTAATATGGGATTACAGTGTATGAGTGTGATGGGGTATTTGTGAAGCAGCAAAGTATTATGGGATTACAGTGCATGAGTGTGACAGGGTATCATAAGTAGAAGAGTATTGTGAGTTAAAGTGTACAAGAGTATGATGAGATAGGAAATACAGAAAGAGTACATCAGTACTTTGAATTTGAAGGTATTTTAAACAGCTAGAAAGGATTGTTGGTTTCAATTTGGTTAAATCAATCTATGTAAAGCATGGTGATGTGAACCATTTATACAGTATATATATAAAAATAATATTTAAAAAAACTATTTCTCTTATTTTCCCTCCTTCAAACAATCACTTTCATAAAGCGAATGCTAGTAACCATTCATAATAAACAATCACTTCCACAAAGAGATGCCAGTAACTATTCTTTAAAACAATGAATTTCATATTTATAATAAACATGATGCTAAAAATCCTGTTCATAATAAACAATGACTTCAACAATCACTTCCATATTCATAATAAACAATTGCATCCATAAAGATGATACTAGTAACCAATCAAAATAATGAGTAACTATTTGCAATAATCACACATATACTCAATTCTTTAATGATAGTATTATTGAGTATTTGATCATTTTAATGATGAAGCTGGCATCTACTGATAATAAACGAGCACATTTATAATGCAAACAAAAATGCTGGTAATGCAACAGCAATCAATCATTCATAATATGTAAAACTCGTTCATAAATGTATTAAACTCATTCATAATTTGCAAAACCCATTCATATATGTATAAAAAATAATTTATAAATGTGTAAAACTATGTGCAAAACTCATTCATGTGTAAATTTCATTCATGTGTCAAATTCATTCATAAATGTATCAAACTCACTCATACATGTGTCAAGCTATTTCATAAATGTGTTACACTCACAAATATGTCAAACTCACTCATAAATGTGTTAAACTCATTCGTATATGTGTAAAAACGCATTCATATTAAGTAAAACTCATTCGTAACATGTAAAACACATTCATAAATGTGTTAAACTCTTGCATATATGTGTAAAAACTCATTTATAAATGTATAAAACTCATTCATAATAAGTAAAACTCATTCATAAATGTGTAAAACTCATTCACAATATGTAAAACACATTCCTTAATACACAATATTCCCATTTACATTATATGCAGTAAATGTTTATGAGCTATAATAATATTCATTTGCAACAATCACACAGTTATAATTTAACAATAGACACTTATGACACACATATAATACTCAATTATAATACACTCATAATTCATTTATAATACACCCATAACTCATTTATAATACACTCGTGATTTACTGGAAATACAGAAAACGATACACATCTAACACTTATAATCTACATTAAAAAAATAGTTTTATACTCATTCACATTTAACGACATAATCAAAAGATACTCAACTTGGACTCTTGCAATAATTTTGTAGAGTGTTAGTTTTTTTCTTTAGAGAATTTTCTCTTTAGAGTTAAAAACGCCCATTTCATCATATTTGGAATATCAGTAAAGGCACTTCTGCTTTAGAAAGACATGCTCTGAACTTCAGTCCAATATCAGCATTATCTTCGGTTCAAATGTATTTATTAATTTGAGCCTTCTTTGATCAAAACATATTAATATAATTGTTTTCCCAGTGCAACAGATATGTTATTTTAGATCTTTATTGATACATTAGATAATTATTATGGTACTGTAGTTATTATTATAAGCTGCTAGATTCAATTCTTACCCTGTTCAGAGGGTAAGTTTTAAAATAACGCTAATTGATTACTTTTGTTTGGTAGGCCACTATAATATGAGGCTATTTCTGTTCAACTGGTTAACTCAATTTTTGCTGTGGTCTGCTGTAATAAGATGATGGTTAAGAATGTCTGTGGTGGTGTATTCAGTTCTTGCTATAGTTCATTGTACTAAGATGGTGAATCCGTAAATCTATGCTGGTTGATTCAGTTCTTACTATAGTTCATTGTACTAAGATGGTGAATCTGTAAATCTATGCTGGTTGATTCAGTTCTTGCTATAGTTCGTTGTAATAAGATGGTGAATCTGAAAAACTATGCTGGATGATTCAGTTCTTGCTGTGATCCGCTGTAGTAAGATGGTGGATCTTTCTCACTACTGAGTAGTGGTTCCCTCTCATCATCTGAGGCAGGGTGTTTGGAACGGCGCTGTACAGAGTCAGGTAAACTGAGCTTGGTGCCAGGAATCTTTGCACGTGGGTGAGGAAATGGTGGCCTCCCCTTCCCTATGAAGATCTGGGTAGCACACCCCATCACACATAAAACACACCATAAAGTGGCCAAAATGATATCTGGAACAAAATATAAAAGGACTAATTAGTATTCATGGAGATTAATTATTATTCAGAGTACCCAGTGTTTTCAGTCTCTTGAATGTTACAAATATGTGTACAATAACTATACAATCATAAGACAACCAAAAACAGGAAAACCAGTTAATATAATGCATACAATGAATGAAATTTTTTATTTAAATTGTGTTCTTTTTCTTTATTGACTTGGATGACATTATGGCCAGTCTTACACAACTAGTCCTTGCTAAGGTATTATGGCCAGTCTTACATAACTAGTCCTCACAAAGCACATTATGGCCAGTCTTACACAACTAGTCCTCACAAAGCACATTATGGCCAGTCTTACACAACTAGTCCTCACAAAGCACATTATGGCTAGTTTTATACAACTAGTCCTCACAAAGCACATTATGGCCAGTCTTACACAACTAGTCCTTGCTAAGGTATTATGGCCAGTCTTACATAACTAGTCCTCACAAAGCACATTATGGCTAGTCTTACACAACTAGTCCTCACAAAGCACATTATGGCCAGTCTTACACAACTAGTCCTCACAAAGCACATTATGGCTAGTTTTATACAACTAGTCCTCACAAAGCACATTATGGCCAGTCTTACACAACTAGTCCTCACAAAGCACATTATGGCTAGTTTTATACAAATAGTCCTCACAAAGCACATTATGGCCAGTCTTACACAACTAGTCCTCACAAAGCACATTATGGCTAGTTTTATACAACTAGTCCTCACAAAGCACATTATGGCCAGTCTTACACAACTAGTCCTCACAAAGCACATTATGGCCAGTCTTACACAACTAGTCCTCACAAAGCACATCAGGAGATCCTAAAGTTATGTATTTATAAAGTCACAACAGCACAGCTTCAATCAAGATACAATTGAATTCACTTGAACTTTAATCAGAGTACTTTTATAGTTCATTCAGAAACAATCAGTAGCCTCTTATTAACTCATTTACAGTTTGCTCTTACGAACGAACAAAATTACTACTACAGTGCCATAGGACTCAAAACGAATGTTCTCTTACAACACCATATGGTCGTGATTTAAGCTATAAACATTTATAAATTCTAACTGTAACTGTTGAACTATTCGCTATATGTAAACATTTATAAATTCTAATTGTAACTGTTGAACTATTCGCTATATGTAAACATTTATAAATTCTAATTGTAACTGTTGAACTATTCACTACATGTATTCTAATTGTAACTGTTGAACTATTCGCTATATGTAAACATTTATCTTTTGTTATTTCTTGTTATATACATTTATTGTTGAGACATAGAGCACTTGATGTGACTCACTTACATGTTATATGTTGTAGTCTGTCACCTGATTTACTTACTATCCTGGCTGTATATATCAGGGGGCTCAAGCTATCTTCTAGAGCTATCCCTCTTCTATTCTACATTATCTGTCATTCATCTTTCTAAAAATTGTGGCCAGCGAGGTGTGTTTTAGGGATTAGCATTAAGGTTACAGATGGCCCGGGGTGATGGACAATGAACATCTTGCCCATCTCCCAGAAAACAATGGGTATGATGCCAACAAGAGTCTTGCATTATAAAACTAAGGATCAAAGCAAATAAAATATTTCTAGAAAATCCTTTACATTCAATAATTGATCTTGCATATTTAAATGTAGAGGGGTCACTCTCAGAAAATAAATTTTGTGTCGTTGTGCCAGTGCTAGTAGGTTGTTTGTATACATCTATTCTGTTCTTAGCATTTAGATTTATTGTTATTGTATATTTGTAATCTGTTGTCTGAATTTAGAAATTTAGATCTATTTCTTTTGTATACATCTATTCTGTTCTTAGCACTTAGATTTATTGTTATTGTATATATGTAATCTGTTCTTTGAATTTAGATCTATTTCTTTTGTATACATACACTCTGTTCTTAGCATTTAGATCTAGTGTTATTATATAAAGTTACTATTTTTCCATTAAGTAATACTGTTATCATGTTCCTAAGAGTAATATTATTACTATATTTCTATGAGTAATACTCTTATTTTGTTTCTATGGGTAATACTGTTACTATGTTTCTATGAGTAATACTAATACTATTATTAGTAATTAATACTATTATTAGTAATATTGTTACTATGCTTTTATAAGTAAAATTGTTATGTTTTTATGTGTAGTATTATTACTATAAGTAATACTGCTACTATTCTACTTTGAGTAATACTCTTACTATGTTTATATAAGCAATATAATGACTGTTTCTTTGAGTAATACTGTTACTATGTTTGTATGAGTATTACTGTTGTTATGTTTCTATGAGTATTAATCTCACTATGTCTCTGAGTAATACTATGTTTCTGAGTAATATTTGTTACAGTGTTTCTATGAGTGTTGTTACTATCTTTCTATGAATAATGTTGTTTTTTAAAAAGAAGAAGTAAAAGCAGACTCATCTGTCTATTATAATGTTATTAATTATAATCCAATGTTCAAAAGGTGTATTACAGAAAGAAGAAATAAGTTATTCATTATGTTATTGTCACTAAGAACATAAATAATGAATAAGGCACTAAGAGAAATATACATACTCACATCACACATACACTCACACATACACACAGAGACATACACATACAAACACATATACTCTTACACATCAAAATACACATATATGCAAAGATATTCACATAAACACTGACATACACTCACACATACACAAATTAATGAAGAGACACATTACCATTTGTCTGGAATGGTCTTACAGAGATGACTGCAGCATAATCTGGGACTGTTGCATGAAGAACTGAGCTGAGAAAAATCAACTTTAAGCTGGATTGCAATGGGACAGCTATCACCATGACGATACAGTAACTTCCAACCACAGAGCAGGACACTATGTTTAGCTGTTAACAGTGAAGAGAAAGTTAAATAATGAGAAAGTAAACATATCTTGTACATGCGGCCTAAATAATGAGAAAATAAACATATCTTGTACATGCAACAAAAATAAGTGAATAGGAGACTATTTTTTTAAATATGTGAATAAAAGCAAGCTGAACTGTGAGCAAAAATAAACAAAGCTTGCTAAGTAAGAGAAAGAGAACAATTGAGTCACCATGCATGAACTACACAAGAGAGATAATTGAGTCACCATGCATGAACTACATGCATGAGCTACACAAGAGAGATAACAATTGAGTCACCATGCATAAACTACACAAGACAGATAACAAATAAGTTATGATGCATAGATTATACAAGACAGATAAATAAATCATGATGCATAGATTATACAAGACAGATAAATAAATCATGATGCATAGATTATACAAGACAGATAACAAATAAATCATGATGCATAGATTATACAAGACAGATAACAAATAAGTTATGATGCATAGATTATACAAGACAGATAAATAAATCATGATGCATAGATTATACAAGACAGATAAATAAATCATGATGCATAGATTATACAAGACAGATAACTAACAAATCATCGTGCAGGGACTATACAAGACAAAAAACAAACAAGTCATCGGGCAGGGATTATACAAGACAGAGAACAAATGAATCACCATATATGGACTATACAAGACATAACAAATAAGTCATCATGCATGGACTATACATAAGGTGAATAAAATGGCTCACTGAATGTGGTGGACTATACAAGACAGGTAAAAATGATGCACCATCTGGACTAAAGACAAGTAAAAAGTGACTCATATGGACTAAAGATGGGTAAAAAGTGACTCATGGACTAAAGATGGGTAAAAAGTGACTCATGGACTAAAGATAGATAAAAAGTGACTCATATGGACTAAAGATGGGTAAAAAGTGACTCATGGACTAAAGATAGATAAAAAGTGACTCACTGTGCAAGGACTACACAAGAGGAGAACAGTAAAGAGGAGAGCAATACACGTGAACACCAGTCCATAATTCACAGATGTATTCCACCATGACAGATTGGCTGTCAGAAGACAATAAAAAATATTTTGATATCTAACAATTTTCAGCACTTTAAAGTAATAAGATTTGCTTGATTCTCTATTTGTAAACTCTTTACATTCATATGGTATTATACTCACGTCTTTAGACTCAATTTCTTTATGTAATAATGTCAGCGACATTAGACTTAATGGAGGAATTAAAGAAATGAGAAGATAATTTTTCATGGTAGTAGACAGCATAATAAATAATATTTAATGTAAAGGGTTTTATGGTATTAGGCTCGAATTATTTAAATAAAATGCTCAAAAGACACTTTATCTCCCTTACTTAGTATATGAATGATATATAGTCATTATACTCAATATTACAATGATATAAAACCATTGCAATCAGTATTACAATAATGTGGTATTCAACTTGAACATTTTCATATTAGATTCAAATAAAATTACAATCAAATGAGTATGTTCACAATTCACTACAATCACATTTCACATGACAGTTTATTTTTTTACAATGTATTTGACTTATATAGCATAACACACAGGACAATTACTGACATGGGAGCACACTCATATTTCACACAACAGTGTCCCAGTATTCATTTCACACAATACATGTAAATTGTACACGTTAAATTCATATACTGATTTACCTTAACATTCAAACAGCTTAAAACTCAACATGCACAATATTATAGTCACATCAACTTTACACTCATGTTTCCTCAAAGGTATTACACTTACATAAAATACATTACACTTAGATAGCAATACAGCATAATGGTATTGTACATTTACAGTACAACACTATTAATAACCACTATTATGGCCCTCACTTATCTGATAACCTGCTGTTATGGCTTTACACTTATGTGATAACCCACTATTAGGGCTTTACGCTTATGTGATAACGCAATATTATGGCTTTACACTTATGTGATAACCCACTATTATGGCTTTACACTTATGTGATAACCCACTATTATGGCTTTACACTTATGTGATAACTCACTATTAGGGCTTTACACTTATGTGATAACCCACAATTATGGCTTTACACTTATCTGATAACCAATTATTATGGCTTTACACTTATGTGATAACTCACTATTAGGGCTTTACACTTATGTGATAACCCACAATTATGGCTTTACACTTATCTGATAATCCATTATTATGGCTTTACACTTATGTGATAACCCACTATTAGGGCTTTACACTTATCTGATAACCCATTATTATGGCTTTACACTTATGTGATAACCCACTATTAGGGCTTTACACTTATCTGATAACCCATTATTATGATAGTGTACTCACCAAATGGAGTAAAGAAGAATACGCTAGAGATCAGATACCCTGCAGTCAACCCTGGAACTAGTACAGAAACGGTAGGAAAAGCCAGTTGCCACCATAACCAAAACCATATCAGTGATCCAATAACCCCAAGTCCAGCTGCTATACCAAGACTGACTGCAATGTATGCAAGTTTATGTTAGAAGAAGGGAGGCAATTTCATCAAAGAATTAAGTTTTAACATTTTTGTATTTTTACATGTCTATATAGTATAAAAATGATGCTCATAATTTCTTATGCAATAAATAAGTATTAAAAAATACTTCTGAAGGGACCTATCTAATGACTTTCACTTCGATTTGTGACTTTGCTCTTTCACCAAAAAAAATAGAAAGTCTAAGTGTGACAACATAGCAATGCTACCTGATGTTTATTCAAATAGGACTAAATACAGCCCTAGAAACCTACACTTTTGCCATTAAAAATATTTCAAATAGGACTAAATATAGCCCTAGAAACCTACACTTTTGCCATTAAAAATATTTCAAATAGGACTAAATACAGCCTTAGAAACCCTACACTTTTGCCATTAAAAATATTTCAAATAGGACTAAATACAGCCCTAGAAACCCTACACTTTTGCTATTAAAAATATTTCAAGTAAAAGGTCATGACTGCATTAACCATATAAGACCAGTTATTGCATTCTCAAGCAAAAATGTAGCTAAAAGAAAATTTATTTGAGAATGAAAATAAAAATGTTAACTGCATGCCACTTAAAATTAAAGTGATATGTATTCATTTGCAAGTTTCAAAATTTGTCCAAACAAGTCTGAATGCTCTCATAAATTTTCATTATTGCAGTTATGTCTTTTAAATCTGCAATGTTATATTTAATCAATACTCTGAAATGCTCAAATTATTTTGAAAATCATTTAAATAATTTCTGAAATAATATAAAAGAGATACATTTACAGTTATCCACTGTAAATCATAGAGTGAAAAACTGATTGATTTCTTATTTAAATGTACTTTTAGCATAGCTCTACAAACAAGTTTTTGATTATAGGCATCTTAAAAATAAAAATGTATACTTTATAGCCTTTAAAAAAATGTGTATATCCTAAAAATAAACATATATATAATAAAAAATAAATATCCTTAAAAAGGGTGTTTATCCTCAAAATAAATACAGGTATCCTTCATTATAATTAATCTCACTTATGTATTTTTGCTGTAATGTGATTTTTAAAAATTAAAAACTAATAACAAAAACTAATGAATAGCTTGAATTTTACAATCATCTTGTGTGTGATGAATTTATGAGTGAAACATAGATCATTCATGCATAGTAAACATTATTCAGTCTCACCAAAGGCATAGAGCTAGCAGATTGTTTCATGAGTATTTGAACCTATTTTTCTTTAGGTTACCATTGTTTCATGAGTATTTGAATCTATTTTTCTTTACGTTAGCATTGTTTCATGAGTATTTGAACCTATTTTTCTTTAGGTTACCATTGTTTCATGAGTATTTGAATCTATTTTTCTTTACGTTAGCATTGTTTCATGAGTATTTGAACCTATTTTTCTTTAGGTTACCATTGTTTCATGAGTATTTGAATCTATTTTTCTTTACGTTAGCATTGTGGAAAAAAGAAGAAACAGTGACCAAAGTGCTTCCAAGAGCAAGAAACAAAGAAAATCTCTAACACTACAGGACAAGTTAGATATTATAAAGAGGTATGAACATTATGAGCACAATGTTGGCATTGTCACAATGACAGGAATCTCAGAATCAACTATAAAACCATTAAGAAATCAAGTGGAGAAAATCAGTTGTAAAAGTGTAACAAGAATGCCAACAACCAAAGGCACTAGAGCAGGGGTCTCAAACTCGTGGCCCGTGTGACGATATTTTGTGGCCCCCACTTGATATCAAAGTTTAGTGATAGTGCGGCCCGCACGTTTTTCTCAAGCAGCTTGGGAGTTTTATAGTTTTTGTCACTTGTGGGCTACCATACCTCAGGATCGTGACAGTAACGGTGTGTTGCCAAACTCGGCTTTCTTTCCCAAGCCTGTTACATACTGCTATTAGCAAAGTTCAAAAGCATCCAGATCTAGCAAGCTAATTCTATACAGATTATAGACCCTACAGGCCTACACACAGATGAGTGGTTCGGAAAAAACAGCATTTTCATGTCAAAAAAGCAGGTGAATGGTTTAGCAAAGAAGAAAAATAGTACACTGAAAGAACAGAAAAGGAAGAACAGAAAAATAACCAAGGTACATTGGCTTAGCAAGGGACAGTTCTTGAAGAGGTTTTATGAGTTGAGAGCAGAAGTGAAAACCTTCATGGAGAAGGATGGGATGGCTGTTCCTGTACTAAGTGATCCCAAATGGCTCATGGACTTAGCTTTTCTTGTTGACATCATACAAGAGCTGAATGTACTGAACAAGAAATTACAAGGCCAGGGGCAGCTTGTCAGTGCAGCATATGACAATGTCAGAGCAGTTTCCACAGAACTTGTATTATGGAAAGCCCAGCTTTCTCAGACAAACCTCTGCCATTTTCCAGCATATAAGGCACTCATGGATTGTGGTACACCATTCAGTGGTGAGAAGTATGTTGATGCCATTGTAAAGCTGCATGAAGAATTTGATCACAGGTTTGCAGAATTCAAGAAACACAGAACCACCTTTCAAATATTTACTGACCCCTTCTCCTTCGATGTGGAAGATTCCCCTCCTGTGCTTCAAATGGAGCTAATTGACATACATTGTAATTCTGAACTCAAAGCCAAGTTCAGGGAGGTGAGTGGAAAAGCAGAAAAGCGTGGACAGTTTTTAAGAGAATTGCCCCTTACCTTCCCTGAGCTTTCCATGATGTTCAAGCGGACCAAGTGCCTTTTGGGGAGCACCTATCTGTGTGTAAAGCTCTTCTCCACCATGAACTTTAATAAGTCAAAATTCAGGTCCAAACTTACTGATGAGCATCTTCAAGCCACACTGAGGGTCTCAGTGGCTTCCTCCCTGAAGCCAAATGTGTCTGAGCTATGTAAGAGGAAGCGTTGCCAGGTCTCTGGCAGCAGGGAATAATGATGCGGCCCAGCTTCACCCAGACTCTACTTCCAGTGGCCCCCAGGTAAAATGAGTTTGAGACCCCTGCACTAGAGAGACTCAGAGTTCTTTTGCTTGCTAGAGATTCAGAGTTCTTTTGCTTTCTAGACAGAGAGGAAAAATTCTGCCTGTCAGCTCTAGATAATTTCTTCAAAAAAGCTGAAAATTGTCTACCTACTGATCCAGAGCCTCCAAGAGAAGAAGAGAGGATGATTCAGACTTCAATGACGCAGTCATCACCTGATTCATATGTAGGTCTACTAATTGAAGAATGACAATACCTGTAGCTATGTAGGCCTACTGACGAATGACAATACCTGTAGCTATGTAGGCCTACTAAGTGACGAATGACAATACCTGTAGCTATGTAGGTCTACTAAGTGACGAATGACAATACCTGTAGCTATGTAGGCCTACTAAGTGACGAATGACAATACCTGTAGCTATGTAGGCCTACTAAGTGACGAATGACAATACCTGTAGCTATGTAGGCCTACTAAGTGACGAATGACAATACCTGTAGCTATGTAGACCCACTAATTGAAGAATGACAATACTTGTAGCTATGTAGACCCACTAATTGAAGAATGACAATACCTGTAGCTATGTAGACCCACTAATTGAAGAATGACAATACCTGTAGCTATGTAGACCCACTAATTGAAGAATGACAATACCTGTAGCTATGTAGACCCACTAATTGAAGAATGACAATACCTGTAGCTATGTAGACCTACTAATTGAAGAAATTAATTTAAAAATTGCATTTATTTACTAATTTTAGTATTTTATTTTTTCATTTGGAACCAATTCCAACTATTTCATTCACTCATGTTAATATCAATCCAATTTATGCGTTTTTGTGTTAAATGTTTATTTCTCAGAACCAATTAATCTCATAATGCAAGGGATACCTGTATCTTTATCCTTATAAAAAAAATATATATCTTACAAATAGAAATCTGTATCCTAAAAATAAATACACGATACTTTACTTATATATAAAAATTGCTGTCATTATCAAAATCAAAGTCAAATTACTACTTTTTAATTGTTACAGCTGTAACTTACTTCATGATTAGTTATTTTTTAGTTTATCTCAAAAATAGCAAATATTACAACAACAAAAATATCTTAAGTCCAAGATTGTAAATATTTCCACAGTAAAGTCAATCTAATAGGAGTTGTCATGTAATCTATATAATGCTCTCTGTTTCTATTTTTACTGAAAATTTCACCATATGCAAAATAAAAGGTAACACAAATATCTCACTGCACATTATACAAAAGCATCACTAATTATTCAGCACAAGAAAAATAAAATGGATCACTAATTATTCACCACAACAAAAATACAAGGTAACAATGATTTTCTCCACAAGAAGAATACAAGGTGTGATGGGGGTAGGTTCAAATTTTTCACATCAATGGTAAGCAACAGTTGCAGAAATGCAGGAACAGCTTTTCATTATTTTAGACACATGAATTTTCTTCTCAACTTAGCCACACAGCTCTCTCCTCTTCTGTACGCATACAATGACACTGAAAGGTCTCTCAACTCTTAACTCCCTGTCAATTTCTCTCTCACACACACCTTGGCCAAGCAATATATACTCTGAGCAGGGGCCGCCAAGGAAGCCCTTGACACTCAAAACAGTGCATTAAAACATATTCAAATGATCTGAATTGTGCTTTCCTACTTATGTAGAGTTATATTATGCTTCTAGCATCTAAAGAAACTACATTAAATGCTCTTTAAATGCAACTCTTTCCTAATGTATAAGTTGTAGGGTATAAAATAAAATAACTATGTTCATGTGCCATGTAAAAATCACTCTCACATAAATAATTTATAAATTGCACAAAGAAAATAATATAAACTATCATACAAAAATATAAACTACAAACTATTTCCTCTCTGAATAAATAAATGTCTACCACTAATAATAAATTTATAAAACAGTAAACCGTGATTAAAGTGTATACACTAACACAGCATAACACAAATTTCCCACATATTTTAAACAAGCAACCAGTGACAGCTGACCGAATTTGCCGCTACAGCTATGCATATAGAAACAAAGCACTGTAAATGGTGAGCAGCAATATTAGACCTTCTACACAAAACCTAGCCTTCCATAAAGGTAACAATGATTTTCACCACAAGAAGAATGCAAGGTAACAATGATTTTCACCACAAGAAGAATACAAGGTAACAATGATTTTCACCACAAGAATACAAGGTAACAGTGATTTTCACCACAAGAAGAATACAAGGTTACAATGATTTTCACCACAAGAATAATGCAAGGTAACAATATCTTCACCACAAGAAGAATGCAAGGTAACAATGATTTTCACCACAAGAAGAATACAAGGTAACAATGATTTTCACCACAAGAATACAAGGTAACAGTGATTTTCACCACAAGAAGAATACAAGGTTACAATGATTTTCACAATACACGGTAACAATGATTTTCACCACAAGAATATAAGGTAACAATGATTTTCACCACAAGAATACAAGGTAACAATGATTTTCACCACAAGAAGAATACAAGGTAACAATGATTTTCACCACAAGAATAATGCAAGGTAACAATATCTTCACCACAAGAAGAATGCAAGGTAACAATGATTTTCACATTACTGAAACAAAGTGCTTTGCTGTTGCCTTTGTAAACTGTCAAAATTATTTCTTTGAAGAAACTGGAAATATCCAAATAAAATAGTCTGAGTATGATGTCATTATTTTATAAAGATTACATGACATCATTTGGTATGTCACCATTCATGCTATATTTATATTATTCATTATGTTATAACCTAATGATGTCATTAACTGATACTCTCTTTCAGTATCAATTCCTTCTCTTGTCAGCCATTTTAATGTCTTTCAATATGAATGTTCTCTCCTGTCAGCATTTCAAAGTGTCTTTCAATATGAATATTCTCTCCTGTCAGCATTTTATTAAAGTGTCTTTCAGTATGAATGCTTTCTCTTGTTAGCCATTTTTAAGTGTCTTTCAGTATGAATGTTCTCTCCTATCAGCATTTCAAAGTATCTTTCAGAAGCATTAAAATAAGAAAACAGTGAGGAAATTACTACACAAGATAATCTAATAAAATAAACCATCCAAGACTGATAGACAGCAAACACAACTGGTGAATGAATAGTTAAAATGATATCTCAGTAACATGAAGCCACTGTGTTAAGTTGAAAATTTGTTAATCAAAATGAAGAATCAGTTAAGTTCTTAACTGTTTGGTGCAAAAGAATCACTTATTTAAATCAAACAAAATGTTTGTATTTGCCTACAACTTATACTCTGAACTGAACAATCAAAACATAGAACATTCAAAACAGAATATACAAAGAGAACAATCAAAAACATTTCAAAAAGTACATTCAAAAACAACATTCAAAAAAGAGAACAATTAAAAACAGTATATTCAAACAAAGCATTCAAATGAGAACACAAAGAGAACATTCAAAAGAGAACACTCCAAAAGAGAACATTCAAAAGAGAACACTCAAAAAGAGAACATTCAAAAGAGAACAATGAATATGAATTTTCTTACCAGTGTCATCAAGAGTGTGGATCAGGGACAGCAAAAGGAAGCATACTAGGGTGGTTGCAATAAAACCAAACACCATCATTTCTACAAATATGAAAAAAAAGTATGTAATGAACAAAGACCACAACAATTTTTAGACATTAAAAGAAAGGTTTATGGTAAATAAACATCAGAATTCAACAGAATTAAAAGAAAGGTTTGTGGTAAATAAACATCAGAATTCAACAGAATTAAAACAAAGGTCTGTGGTAAATAAACATCAAAATTCAACAGAATTGAAACAAAGGTTTGTGGTAAATAAACATTATAATCGACATTAAAATAAATATAAAAATAAATGTATGTTTGTAAATAAACATCAGAATTCAACAGAATTAAAACAAAGGTTTGTGGTAAATAAACATCATAATAGACATTAAAATAAATATAAAAATAAATGTATGTTCATAAATAAACATAAGAATTCAACAGAATTAAAACAAAGGCATATTGGTCAAAAAATTTCACAAAACTAATATTATAAGTGTGATTATATGTGAGCTTGGTTCACAATGAACCCTCATAAACATTTTCTTTGTTTAAGGCAATAATTAAATCCATATTTATTTTTTCCTGTCTTGAATGAATAATGTTATGTAAGGGGTGACTGTACTTACATTACAACTGACCCTTTTAGCACAATGAACCACCTGTTTTTACTGCAAGTGACACTAATGAATCAGCTCTGTGAATCACATGCTTATGTTACAAACGACTATCTAAGCCCAATGTAAATGGCACTACTGACCTAGTGAATCACATACTTATATGTCATGAATTACCTGCTTTGAAAAACCTGTGGCCCATAAAGAGAAGAAACAGGCCAATAAATCCACTCGCCACAGTTAAAACCAGTTCCAGTGCACCATCTGAAATTATTTTTAAAATTATGTTTTTAAATAAAGTATTAACTGAATAAATGTTGTGTGAATAAATTACTTTATTATGGAATGAAAATCCATTCTCTCCCTTTAATCCTTCTCTAATCCGAGAGGAGAATTCATTCGACCCCTCGCTCCTCTGTTGCAGTAATTTCATGCTCTTCCGATACTGCAAACAGTTTATTCTTTCTATATTATAGGACAGAATTCTCTCTCCTTTTTCTTTCTATAGTCTAGGACAATGGTATAATTCTCTCTCTTAAACTCTTCAATAATCTAAACAAAAAAGTTCATTCTCTCCAATTATTCCTTCTGTTATATAGGACTGAAAGTACATTCTCTCCCCCCCCCCCCTTTTTTTTTTTTAATAATAATAATGAAATAGACATTAATAATCTCCATTATAACTTCTAAATTCTTAAGACTGAAAGCTCTTTGTCTCCCATTATTTCTTCTGTAATCTAGGATTGAATGCTTAATTTTTCTTTCTCTCTCTTTTTTTTAAAATTGGAAATTAAAATTCATTCTCTCCTTTATTCTTTCTAAAATCCATAAATCCATGACAGTTCTGTATTTTTTTTCCCCAGACATAATTTGATTTTAAAATAATTATCTTCCTTATCTTGAATCAACTGAATATTACAGATACATCTTGAATGATCTATGACTAAAAGTCTTTTTACCTTACACTCTGTACGACCTATGACTGAAAGGTAATTCTCTCCCTTTAATCTTTCTATCATCTACAGGTGACTGGTAATTCTTGTCCATACATCTTGCATAATGCAAACCTGAGAAGAAATTAATTTCCTTTCCTACCTAAATCTATATTATTAACATCATTTTTTTTTACTCTTACACTGAGCTGCACATTCTCCTGATGTTCGGTTGCAAGCATAAGTAACCACAGCAACATAACTTGCTGCAGTATTCACACCGGCTCTATTGACAACCACAGCATACACAGCTCCTTGTCGTTGCTGAGAAGTGACAGTCACCACAGACTTTTGCATGCCATCATTCTTGATGGTACAAATCTGGAAAGACAGCACTTGATACATAATGCTATTGTTAGCAAATAAATTAATTTTCCATAATTATACAAACCAGGTAGGGACAAATACACATCAAACACAAATTATACAAACCATTTAGGGACAAATACATAAACACAAATTATACAAATCATGTAGGGACAAATACACAAACACAAATTATACAAACCATGTAGGGAGAAATACACAAACACAAATTATACAAATCATGTAGGGAGAAACACACAAACACAAATTATACAAACCATGTAGGGACAAACACACAATATACAAACTATGTAGGGATAAATACACATCAAACTTAATGAGGGAATTAAAACATATAAACTACATTTTGAAATATCTAAACACCCCATTAACAGATGTAAATAACTTTTTCTACCAAAATTTTAAATAGGAGGTGCAGAACAATGTCAGCAACTACTAGAAAGACTTAAAATAAAATCACACTCACATATATACTGTATAGATGGTAGATATTTTCTGAAGATATAATTTGGGCAAATTTATTAAACAGGAAATGCAATTATAGCAAACAATGTATTTCAATCAGTATCTCTATTAAATCAGTAATATCACTTTTTCTTATATACATATTTGTGTACACAGCAAATAACAATTATACATAAAATACATAATTATGACTGCAGTACATACAATTATAGATTTAAAACATAATTAGGAATGCAACACATACTAATTTGCATATAAAACATTATTATGAATGCTACACATAGAATCATACATATAAAACATAATTATGAATGCAGTATACACAATTATACATATAAAACATAATCATGAATTTGCACATACAATTGTATATATAAAACATAATTATGAATGCAGTATATACAAATATACAAAATATAATTATGAATTCAGCACATACAATTATACATGTAAAATATAATTATGAATTCTGCACACATAATTGTATATATAAAACATAATTATGAATGCAGCACATTCAATTGTACATATAAAACACAGTTATAAGAAAATACATGGTTTCATTATACACCTTAAAATTTTGAAACAATCTGAACTTCCCTGATGTGAAATGTTTTATTAAAAGAAATTCATCAATTATATTTATGTATAATTTTGCCTACCCATAGAGCACTAAGATATACATGTACAGAACACTAAGGTATACATGTACAGAACACTAAGATATACATGTACAGAACACTGAGAGATACTGTACAGAGCACTGAGATATTTTGTACACATTATTTAAAGTCTGAAACAAGAGTACAGGAGGAGATAAATCACACACACAAACATACACACCTTTTCAGCATTTTGTTGGATGTGTTGTGTTGTGGTCATCTGATACAACTTGTCAAATAAAGCATCAATGCTGTCATCGCCTTCTTTCACATAGATGACAAAAACATCATAAGTGAGGTTTTCCTTGCTGTCACATGTAGGCAAATCAGCACCTGCACTAGCCCATTGAAACCACACCTTGGTATAATGAGTTGCAGGTGTCAGCAGAATGTTAGGATCTGTTTCTAGCTGGAACACCTGGTTACATCCCCCTGGTATGGGAACTGAAGGCATATATGTCATTATACTTCTGGTATTGGAAATGAGTCAAAAAGATAGATTACATTTGATATATATATATATATATATATATATATATATATACACACATAATAATCTTCATAATGGAAAGTAAGTACAAATACCTCATAAACACACATATAATTAAAATAAATATATAAAACACCTATATTTTCCTAAATTTAGGCATGCCCATTAGACTAGGGAAAAAACAGTGAAAGTCTTCCTGCGTAAAATTTAAAATGTTATTAAAAATACCTCATTCTTCAATAATCATGTGTTGTTAATTAAGAATTGGATATTATTTTTTTAAAATGTTTTATGCATTTCTTTGTCTTCATGTATGTGTATTTATTATCATGCCTTCTAAAATTCTATTATAATGTGTGTACAGTGTAATCACAAAATATCAACTGCTAATTTACAAGTACATATATATATATATACATTTATACTATTTAGCAGAAATGATTCAAATTAAAAATATGAGTAAATGTTCACAATTCTGTGGATTACAATCATTGAATCAAACAAATTTGACTCAGGATCATTCCTTTATCGCCGAAGACTTTTTGTTTTAAACCTTTTGTCACTTTTTTAAAGAATAAATTTGAAAGAATAATTACAACGGATTCCAGAAAAATGATTATTTGAACCTCTATGCAGTTTTAAACATACCGTTACTGAAAATGCCAAATCTTCTTCCTAGCATTGCAATATAATTCGTCAAAGTAGCTCGTTTTGGACAGATAATTTCTGAAGAATATTGCATACATTATCTTACATGTAAGCTGGATATTATTTATTAAAATAAATATTTCATAATTGTCAAAATGGCATGGTGTTGTGATGTACTATCGGTACTTGGCCGCCATTTTGAAAATGCGAACTTTGACTATTGCAGTATTGGTTGAACGGGCAGTAGGAACGTTATGTACCAAATTGTGCTTATTCCACCATACTCTGACTTCTAAACATAAAAAAATATTTAAAGAAAATGTTTATTTCACGAGCGAAATTGTGTTTTGTCAACTAAAATTAATAACGGCCAACGAATAAAGATTCCAGAAGTGTTAAAAAAGGACTCGTATGATGAAGAGCTCCTAGCAGACGACAAACAAGGTGTTTCGTCCTGTCATAACTCATTAACTGATAGGGGGAAAAAATTGAAAATGAAAGTGAAAGCAGAAGAGCGGGAGATTCTTTCACTAAAAGTGGAAGGTAGCCAGGTTTGAATCAAATGTGAAAAATTGATTGGGACTACCTAATCCTCTTATGAAACACATTTGTTTGACTCTGAATCAAATGTTGGTTGGGACTACTTAATTCCATTATGAAACACATTTGTTAGACTCTGAATCAAATGTGAAAAATTGGTTGGAACTACCTAATACTCTTATGAAACACATTTGTTTGACTCTGAATCAAATGTGAAAAATTGGTTGGAACTACCTAATACTCTTATGAAACACATTTGTTTGACTCTGAATCAAATGTGAAAAATTGGTTGGGACTACCTACTAGAAGTAGAATGCTGCTATAATAAATTATCACTTCCAAAAAAACCCTTGATAAATAAGTTTTTGCTGGATTATTTATAACAATGAAAATTAAAGAAAATAGAAATACAACATAAGCATTTCAAATAAAGTATAAAGAGAGGCAATTCAACTCAAAACAAAATAAGTACAAAATGAATAAACACTGACTCACACAACTATCTTAATTCTTAGGTATCTCTCATGTTAATTCTAAATATATAAAATATAAACACAGGACACATCAAAGCTTTATTTTTAACTTTAAGACAACATATTTTAAATGTCTAGAGAATGACCTATATATGTTAATTGTTATACAGCTTATTAAATGTCAGTGTAAACCAGGGTTTCTTAACTGGAATTCTCCAAGAGATCATGAGTGAAAAGACATAAGCGTATAGATATAGTAATTTTTATGCAGGGGTTTCCTAAGACCTAAAAATTATTTCAAGGGTTCCTCCAATATAAAAAGATAAAGAAAAGCTGATGTAAACTATATCATTGTATATGATAATTGATATGGAACAAATTTTCATAGTACAAAAATATACACAAAATATTTAATTAAAATAATAGTTGTTGATTTTATAGTTTAAAAACTTAGCTATTTTGGGTTGTAAACTTTTTCATATTTTGGTGTATAAGTGGGTCATATTATTATTTCACTTAAATTAGTTAAAAACAGTTTAGGAATTTATAAATAAAATTTGCTGTATTCACAATCAGTATTACTAGAATACAAATAATAGTAGTAGTACTAGTAGTTAAAATTAGGTTTAGAAATATATTTTAAGGAAGTTTTCAATAGATTCAGGTTAAACATTAGGTTTTATATTGAAAGGTTTCTGGAGCCAGAAATGCTTATAAAATATATTATAATAAATGTCTTAGTTGCACTGCCGTTAAACTAAAAGCAACCTACAAAAAGTAAATTGGTTGTGAATGGGCAAAAGTATTTCTTACGTTAGTTTGTAAGTTGTTGGTTTCAATTTAAATAAATCACTAGACATATTAAAAAGAAATTCAGTTAGCAAATAAACTCACCTTGGGTTGCATATTGCTGCAGCAAAACAAACACAGCTACATTGTTATTTGTATCGACAGTTGTATTAACGCTTTCTACAACACTTAGGATCCAACTCGCATTAGTGGATGAGTTGCCCTTAAGTTGAGTTACCAGTCCTACACTACTACCCACAATGCTTTGCTCTGTCCCTGGTTTTACAGCTGTGAGATTGAGCTGTACATACTGTGTGTGAACTTGCATGACCAAGAAGCTAGCTGAGGATAGAATTCCTTCATAAATGAAGTCAATTGTACCCTGGGTGGGTACAGTAACAGTAAAAGCAATACCAGGACTTATCTGATGGGTTTCTGATGAATAGAAAGATACTGAAAGGTTATGTCAAGAAAAAGATTTAGAAATTAGAATTATATAATATTTGTAATAATAAATATACAATTAAATTTGAGAACTGGACATAATTTAGAAATAATAATTGTAATAATAATATACAGTTAAATCCTGAGAATTAAAATAAATTTAGAAATTAGAATTGTAATATATAATTAAAGTTTGAGAATTTGAATAAATTTAGAAAGTAGAACTGTAAAAAGAGTAATAAATATACAATTAAATTTGGGAACAAGACAAAATTTAGGAATTATAACTGTAATATACAGTTAAAGCTTGGGAATAAGAATAAATTTAGAAGTTAGAATTGTAACAATATAGATTATGCTTGAGAATCCAAATAAATCATTAAATTAAAATTGTAATATACAGTTAAACTTGAGAATCAGAATAAATTTAGAAATTAAGATTGTGATAACTGAGTGATATGCAATTAAATTTGAGAATCAGAATAAATTTAGAAATTAAAATTGTAATATACAGTTAAAACCTTTGAGAATCAGAATAAATTTATTTTAGGAGAATTTTTTACAATGCCCTGCATTTATCAAGTATAAATATTTTAAGCGAAAAGGTATTTTAATTAATGTTTTACTTTTAATAAAAATAAAGATCTATTCAATTATTTTCCCCATCCATCCATTTATTTGATTATTTATCTATTCATATGCTGATCTAACCTCATCCAAAAACTGCAATAGTGAGTAATAGTACTACTACTTAGTATAAATATAATACAAACTGATAGTTTAATTTTGTTCTAAGTTAAAATAATCAAAACAAAAAATATTATCATCAGAAAATCTTCAATTACATATTGTAAAACTACTAGCGGTCAAAGCAATAATTATTATTATTATTAATAATTATTATTATAACCATATTACCATACTAACAGAACATTATTATTATCATTTGATATATTTTAATTTATAATTATATCAATATGATTATATAATATATTATACAGTAAGTAAGCCTAAATAATAAACTGTTCATTACCCAAAATGATAATATATTCATTTATTATTAACATATTTACTGAACTGTTATTAGGTTATTATTATATAATAAAGTGATTATAAATGTGTAATAAGTTTTGGTAGGCCTAACAAATTTAATCTGGGGAGTAATTTATGATCATATATCATTGACATTTATTTTGCTTACAGAAAAGAATGTAAAGAAAAAAAATAACATACTTCTGTCTTAGATGCAGTTTATGAAATGATTATAGTAAACAACTGCAAAATATTCTTCGCTAATAATTTTTTAAAATTTATTATTGTTATTTGTTAAAGAGAGAAACGGATTTAACACTCTAAAACTAAAAAGTACTCACCTGCCCCCTGTATAAAATGTTTTACATCCAAACTTGCAAATACTAAACAAACAAATATCATTACATACAGAAAATGTCTCTGTGAACACACTCCCATGTTTGTCATAAGTGGCAAGCTTTTAACTAAGTTACCATGAAAGCAGAACAAATATAATCATGAGACTGTATCAGTGTATGTTGTAGCTTCTTCCCCCCGTCGGAGTCGCCCAGATGAGAAAAACTCGAGAGTAGCGTCCCATGTTTACTGTTTTGATATATTATTATTACGATTACTTGGCGAAGGATAGCCGTATCAGACCTCAGTTTAACTGAGTTTGAGGAAAATTAAACTATTCATTAATATTTTATTAACGTACAAGTAAAAAACTAAACCTATGTTGCTAAATCAATTTCGGCATGACCTTGCCTAGCCAAAAGATTAGTGTAGGCACGAATCAGAATACTATTGATTCAATACAAATAATTATAATTACATAGGCCTAACTGTAATGAGTGAAGTGCTAAATAAATACCGCGCACCGGCCCAAGCCCAAGAGTTTTGGGGTCACTTTGGGTTTCTGGGATAATTATGGATGAACTTTGAACGATCTTTTTGTTGGTTTTTTTTTTTGGGGGGTGCGCGCGCACTACAGAAAAGAAACTTCTTGGTAGTTAATTGTAGTCCCGTATACGTGTGCCTGTGTAGTCCAGTATTCGTGTGTGTGTGTTAACTATAGTCACGTATATGTGTTTGTTAAATGTAGTCTCCTATTCACGAGTATCGAATTGTTATTAAATATACGTACCACAGATTTTAAGGTGCCCTCTATAATTCTGTGCTGTACATTATTAGTGAGGTTTACTCCAGTCAGTGTTAAACTTCACACTTGCTTTAAAGACTTACAAGTGTTGTGATTTATTTGTTTTATTTCTTGTGTTGGGATATTTCCTTGAGTTAGTCTCTCTTTTGCAGTTGTGTGTGTGTGTGTGTGTGTGTGTGTGTGTGTGTGTGTGATTTTTTGTGTATGTACTTCCTTATTATAGAAGTGTATTTTGATGTTAAACTGTCTGCCCCTTGCAACTCAACTAGTTTTCAGTTAGGCAATATTTTCCGCAATGCCTGCAATCGTGTAGTACAGTTAGAGATAAACACTGCTAGGCTCAATGAACTTTAACTTACGACATCACATGGGCGTTATTTAACACTGAATTCATATGCATAAGCATACATCTGTATAACTTGTAACCTATTATCACATATAACCACACTGTCACATTATTTCTTGTTGAATACTATTATTGTTGATATCTAGACCACTCGTGTTAACATGACTTACTTTTATATTATATGTCATAGTTGTCACCCATAATTTACTATCCTGGCTGAGGGTATCTGGTGGCTCAAGCTATCTCTAGAACTATCACTCTCCTATTCTACATTATCTATCTCCCATATTTCTAACACGTGTGGCGAGCCAGAAGGTGTGTTTGGGGGAATTATCCTAGGTCAGTGGTCCCCAACCTTTTCATCGCCGCGGACCGGTCAACGCTTGATAATTTTGCCGCGGACCGGTCAACGCTTGATAATTTTACCGCGGCCCGATGATGTGGGGGGACGTTGATTATTTATATTTTAGATTGTTTTGATTTAATAATTTTAATTTAATTGTATTTAAACGTGCCTTCAAATTAAAATACAGTTACACCAAAAAATGAATATAAAGTGATTTAACATTTTAACTCACTAGAACGCTAAATCAGAGAGAACCCTGAGCTTGTTTCTTTGCAACGAGAGGGTTCCATCTGGGGGTAATAGGAGACAATTACACCCGAAGTGAGTTGCTTATGTCCATCCGTTGTTTTGTTTTGGTTGCTGTCACTGCAGAAAACCCCGCTTCACACAAATAGGATTCGGAAATGGCAATATGGATTTAAGTGCTGTGGTGGCCGTTGTTGTATTGGCAGGTGAGGGGGTTTACAGAGCCCAGGATAATACCACATCGTCTGTACTTAGTGTGTATGTGCGCCCAGGATGTTCACTCCCCACCCTGTCATGTTCACCAGTGGTGTTGTTGTTGTCGTTGGCACTGTTGTTGTTGATGTCCCCGGTAGCCGTTGGACTGTATGTAGGTGGGTGTTGGCGGCAAGCATTAGTTGAATTAGATCCGCAATGGGGTGGTTATAATATCCCCACTGCATGTGATGTTGCTCCCTGTGCTGCCACCGTTGTTGTTGTTGTTGTCGGCGGTGGTTGTTGTCGCAGCGCTGCCGTTGTTGTTGTGGATTCTGTTGTTGTGGCTGTAGTAGATGATACTGTTGTTGTCGTCTGATGTGTTGTGGCGGGCGCCTTCTTTTTGATTTGGGGCTCCGTTCTGTAGTGTTTCCTCGTGTGTCTGTTGTGGTTGTCTTTGTTGCAGTCCCTGGTGGTGACTCTGGCTGTGGATTGGGGGCAGTTGGTTTAGTCGTTGTTGTTGTTTCTTATGGTGTAGTTGGAGCGTTGTCGACTTCTGTTTCGGTCTTTGCGTCAGTTGTCTTCACTTCTTTTTCTGTTTGTATTTTTCTTTCTTGCGTCTTGATATGTACCGTTTGTGTGCTGGAGATTTTTTGGCGTTTCTTATTTTCGGTGGTAGTTGTTTTAATTTCTTTTTCTTTGCTGATAGAGCTTGTAGTCTGATTTCCTTATTATCTGTTGTGGGTTTTTGGAGTTTGCGAGAATGCCTGGCTGATTTCTTGTTTTGCTGTTTGAGTTGAATTCACTTTGGCCGTAGGTGGAATTTTCCAGATGATGTTGGTGTTTATTCCACTTTCTCTTGTAGTGGCTTGTAGAGTCTGGGTGGAAACGTGGCTTTTTCCTTTGACTGTTTGAGTTGTGCCGTCTTCCTGTGTGGGTTTTCGCGTTGTTTTCTCCTTTTCCGTTTGTGAAGAGCGTGTTTTTGTTGTCGGCGTTATTTTCCAGAAGATGTCTGTCTGTGTTTCACAGTCTGTTGATGTAGTTTTTTTTTCGTGTTGCCTTGTCAGGTGCTTGTTTAAAATCTTATGGAGACCAATTGCGGTTAAGATGGCTTGTTGTCTAGTGTAAGTTCATCTTCTGTTTTTGTGTGGAAGAGGGTCAACAGCAAATTAGTGAACGCATTTTTTAGTTCAACGTTTTTAGTTTCTAGTGTGAAGGTGAAGGGGGGTAACTTTTCGTATGCCCCCATTTTTGGTTGGTTTGCTGATTTCACAGCAGTATTTTGTCCAGTCTTCTCCTTTGTACTTCTTAATGTTTGCATCTCTTCAAGCCTCTTTTGCCGTATCTGTCTCAGCTGTGCTATGCGCTGGTTTGTGAAACAGAAAGGGCCGTCCGCATCTTCTGTGACTAACTCAGAATCGCGTAAAATGTCACTTGGTGGAGTGGGCAGTAGTGGCATTTTTGCCAGCCCTGAAAAGGGCTGAGTCTTAGTGCTGGTTTGTCTGGTGTGGCGCTTTGACATGACTCTCCTTCCGGCGGTCCAATGGATGGAGTGCGTTCGTCGGTGGTCCGAAGCGAAGTGTGTTGGTGTGGTTGGGAAGTAGCGCTCGAATTCTTTAAAAGCAAAGACAGATGATCGTGCACCAACTGGGAGAATGAATGCTCAGACTCAATCTCGTCCATGGAAAGTCGCACAAACCCGAAAGAAATACACCAGAGTAAAAATAAAATTGGGGGGCCCTGTACCATTTGGTCCGCGGACCGGTACCATATGGTCCACGGACCGGTACCGGTCCGCGGACCGGGGGTTGGGGACCACTGTCCTAGGTTACTTTGGGTCCGGTGTGGTGGAGAATTAACACCTTGCCAACCTTTCGACAAAATGTCACAGACTGGTCTCAAGTTTCGTCAGAATCAAAGTGATTAGAATATAGAATTTTCTTCAACAAAATAACTTTCGGTCCATCCCCATTTGGATGAAGTTGTTATGAGAGAGAGACTATATTAGTAAGAAAACTATTCATCTGCTTGGAACTGGTTTGGATTGTATCAGCACGTTGTAGCATATTCTCCACCTGAAATGTTTACTCCAAATCTGACACTTACAAAAAAAAAATCATCATAATCAGTGCCCAAGGTCGGGTCATGTTAACATTGGCAACTAATATATAATTATTAAGTTGAGAAATAGGGATAGCCAAATTTACTCCGCCACACTGTGTCATTATGTCAAACATATTATTACTATGTGATTATGTCAGAGTTCTAAAGGTTGTGTTTGAAATCAGTACCATTTACCTAAAATCATTAATAATTAATAACTGCAGGGTTCTGAGGTCCAGTTTCAAAGTATGATACTATTTTGGCTTCAAATCTGATTTGAACACCTAAGGTTGTTGAAGAAATATCTCTCAGTAGTCTTGGGAAAAAAGAGTAAAATACGTATTTACATTTCCTTACTTAATTTGAGCGGGGGGTTAAGGGGTTGGGGTAAGACTTCTGGCCTAGGCTAATTTCGAACTAGGATTGGGAGGCGTGCTGTTTGTTTGTCTCTCTTATTCTATTTCTATATACTTACTGATTTTAGCTTGGATTTTGAGAAGGCTGGGTGGGTGATTTTGTTTATAAATTTGTTTGTTATATTTATTTTGAATGGTTACCGTTTTGATATTTAGATTGTTCTCTCAATCATAACTTTAGGTGGCTAGTCCTCTGAATTTGACAAGCCTTGGACTGTGGTAGGGTGGTCCAGTCAATTAGCTTCCCTCTCCATGCCATCTATTTTATGATGGGGAGCTTCGGACCACCCAGATATTTGACAGTGGATGTATTAATTTGGGGAATTTATATTTATAGTTGTTGATGTAGTGGATGTATTAATTTGAGGACTTTATAAAAGTTGATGTAATGGATGTATTAAATTTGGGAACTTTGTATTTATAATTGTTGATGTAGTGGATGTATTAATTTGAGGACTTTATATTTATAATAGTTGATGTAATAGATGTATTAATTTGGGAACTTTATATTTATAATTGTTGATGTAGTGGATGGCTCAGTACCATCTTATTCAACCTACACATGTACTTATGGCATTGTCGCCATGTAGGGTTTAGTACCCCTGACATTGTTGTCGGTATGTGGGGTTTAGTACCCCTGTCATTGTTATCGATATGTCATTTTCTTATAATTATAATTTGTTCTGTCAGTCATCTTTCTATTCCTATTAGTTCGCAGTCTACGTGTTCTATGGATGTTGTTCTCCACAGCTGCACTTAATAATTTTATTTTTTGTTATTTCACTGCCTAGTCTGAATTTAGAAATTCTTGATAACTCTCTTCTAGTGACGTCATAGAATGTTGGATATTATTTAATGTTTTACCTTCGTCCTTTTGCTATCCATTTGTTGTTTTTTTTCAAGATGTTGAAGTTTTCTTGTGGTGTGGTAATAAATTTTAGTTCTTTTTGTCAATCCCTTCTAAATCAGTTTATCTACTTTTTCATTGTCCGTTATGTTAATATGGGCATGGATCAAAATTACCTTAACTTTAATCAGTTAGTTTTCGTACGTTGTCTAGCATTAGGTAACTAATGACTGCCCCCCTCTCCCCACCCACTTTGTGTATTTTTCTAGAGATTTCACTGCCGAGCGGGAGTCTGTAGCTATAAGATATTAAGTGTTTCCTGGTTTGTTTTTGGTATGAGGCCCGTTAGTATGGCCATCATCTCAGCTGTGAAAAATGGAGATGCTTTCTGTGATTCTAAGGCAGGTGTCATGGTCATTGTGTATGTAGATCCCTATGTATCACGGGAGCCATACTATATTGCAGAAGTGTAGCAAGGGTCAACGAACACGTGACCGCACTATACGGCCGAAGTGCAGCAAGGGTGAACACTTGACCGCACTGTACGGCCGAAGTGCAGCAAGAGTGAGTAAACACGTGTCTGCACTGTACGACGAAGTGCAGCAAGAGTGAACACGTGTCCGCACTGACGGCCGAAGTGCAGCAAGGGTGCACATGTGTCCGCACTGTTTGGAAGAAGTGCATCAAGGGTAAACACGCGTCCTCACGATATGGCCAAAGTGCATCAAGGGTGAACACGTCCTCACTGTACGGCCGAAGTGCAGCAAGAGTGAACACGTGTCCTCACTGTACGGCCGAAGTGCAGCAAGGGCGTTAGGTGACTACATTGTATGGCTGAAGTGCCAAAAGGCGTTAAGTGTCTACATTGTGTGGCTGAAGTGCAAAAAGGCGTTAAGTGTCAACATTGTATGGCTAAGTGCAGAAAGGCATTATGTGTCTACATTGTATGGCTAAGTGCAGAAAGGCATTGTGTCTACATTGTGTGGCTGAAGTGCAGAAAGGCATTATGTGTCTACATTGTATGGCTGAAGTGCAGAAAGGCATTAGGTGTCTACAAAAATTAATCTTCACGATAATTTCAGATATCTAAACGCTTTTTAGTTTCCAGTGACCGCCACCTCAGATTTCACCTTTCACCAACCGACTATCACTCTTCTTTATTTTGACTCCAATGGCCAAAAGCTCACCAAAGGGGGCCCAATGGCTTGCCTAATTTTGTTTATTGTGAAAAACGCAAAATCAAATGGTATAGGCATGTCACACAATCAACAGGGCTTGCCAAGACAAACATGCAAGGTAGTGTACAAGGAGAGAGGAAGACCGAGAAAAAGATGGGAGGATAACATCTCAGAGTGGACAGGAATGAAACTGAGCAATACAGTAAGATTAGCAGAGAACAGAATGGAATGGAGGAAACTGGTTGTCAGGTCATTAGTGTGCCCCAACTGTCAGCAAGAATAACGGATAAATATATAACCCTGGTTTGCAGTTTATTATATTTAAGATGTTGTGTCCTAGTTTGTAGTTTTATTATATTTAGGATAGTGTGCCCTTGTTTGTAGTTTTATTATATATGGGACAGTGTGCACTTGTTTGTAGTTTTATTTTATTTAAGGATGTTTTGCCCAGGTTTGTAGCTTTATTAAATTTAAGATGATGTGTATTGTTTATAGCTTTATTATATTTAGGACAGTGTGCCCTGGTTTGTATTTTATTATATTTAAGATGTGGTGCCCTGGTTTGTAGCTTTATTATATTTAAGATGTTGTGTCCTAGTTTGTAGTTTTATTATATTTAAGATGTTTTACCCTGGTTTGTAGTTTTATTATATTTAAGATGTTGCGCCCTTGTTTGCAATTTATTATATTTAAGATGTTGTGCCCTGGTTTGTAGTTTTATTATATTTAGGATACTGTGCCCTGTTTTGTAGTTAAACTGCATTTAATATATTGTGCCCTGGTTTGTAGTTAAACTGTATTTAATATATTGTGCCCTGGTTTGTAGTTAAACTGCATTTAATTTATTGTGCTCTAGTTTGCAGTTAAATTGCACTTAATATATTGTGCCCTGGTTTGTAGTTAAACTGCATTTAATATATTGTGCTCTAACCCAAAGTTTAAAAGTCTCTAACTCCAGTTTGACTCATAAAGAGAATGCCACACATATTTCCTGGGTTGATAGTTCTAGGGTTCCTATTACTATCACTGGAGGGATTTTTGTTGTAATTTGTAATTATCATTAATACTAACCATCCTGTGACCTCATCCCCTAACTGTTGATTTATTATATGGAAAGGAAACACTCTAGGCCGTCTAGGGGATTAGCTATAAAAACACTATGCTATAATTTGTATAGCTATGTGTAAAATAACACTCTGCTATCATTTGTATTGCTATGTGTAAAATAACACTGCTATCATTTGTATCGCTATGTGTAAAATAACACTCTGCTATCATTTGTATTGCTATGTGTAAAATAACACTGCTATCATTTGTATCGCTATGTGTAAAATAACACTCTGCTATCATTTGTATCAATATGTGTAAAATAGCACTCTGCTATTATTTGCATTGCTATGTGTAAAATAACAATCTCTCATATATTAGTGTTCCATTCTAATCAATACTATTCTCATTTACAGACATCCATGCTTGTGAATTGAATTTTCTATTAGAACATTTTTTATTCTAGTGAATAAATAACAAAACATGGAAATACAATCATGATCAATTATATATAGAGGAAAGGTTAAAGAAATGATATATAACACAATACAGGAAAGTCTAAAGGTTACAGAATTGATACATAACAATTCAGGAAAGTCGAAAGGTTAAATAATTGATACATAACAATTCAGGAAAGTCAAAAGTTTACATAATTGATACATAACAATTCAGGAAAATTGAAAGGTTATGGAATTGAAACATAACAATACAGGAAAGGTGAAAGGTTAAAGAACTGATATATAACAATACAATTTAGGTGAAAGGTTACAGAACTGATACATAACAATTCAACAAAGGTGAAAGGTTATAGAAATGATACACAACAATACAATTTAGATGAAATGTTACAGAATTGATATATAACAATTCAATAAAGGTGAAAGGTTGTAGAAATAATACATAAGAATAAAGGAAAGGTGAAAGGTTACAGAATTGATAAATAACTCTAACTCAAAAATCATCTGTCTAATTACTAGACCTTATGAACCAGTATACATACATGAGTATTACAATTTACCAATGTTCCAAGTTTGTCTTATTACTAGAAACAAACTATCTTATGTTTCATGAACAGAACACATAGTATTTTATATTTCATAAACAGAACACATAGTATTTTATATTTCATTAACAAAAATATTATTTTATATTTCATAAATAGAACATAATATTTTATATTTCATAAAAAGTACAAATACTATTTTATATTTCATAAACAGAACAAATACTATTTTACAATTCATCAACAGAATATTATTTTATATTTCATAAACAGAACAAATACTATTTTATATTTATTAAACTGAACACATACAATTTTATATTTCTTAAACAGAACACATAGTATTTTATATTTCATTAACAAAAATATTATTTTATATTTCATAAATAGAACATAATATTTTATATTTCATAAAAAGAACAAATACTATTTTATATTTCATAAACAGAACAAATACTATTTTACAATTCATCAACAGAATATTATTTTATATTTCATAAACAGAACAAAACTATTTTATATTTATTAAACTGGACACATACAATTTTATATTTCTTAAACAGAACAAATACTATTTTATATTTCATACACAGAAATATTATTTTATATTTCATAAACAGAACAAATACTATTTTATATTTCATGCACAAAAATATTATTTTATATTTCATAAACAGAACAAATACAATTTCATATTTCATAAACAGAAATATTATTTTATATTTCATAAACACAACATACTATTATATATTTCATGAAGAGAACAAATACTATTTTATATATCTTAAACAGAACAACTAATATTTTATATTTAATAAACATAATAAATACTATTTTATATTTTTAACAGAACAAATACTATTTTATATTTCAACAACATAATTCTATTTTATATTTCAAAAACAGAACATATACTATTTTATATTTCTGAAACTGAACACATACTATTTTATATTTCTTAAACAGAATAAATAATTTTTTTATTTATTCTTTTTTTTATTTTTATTTTATTTACTACACAGAAATATTATTTTATAAGCAGAACATATACCATTTTATTTAGTAAACAGAACAAATACTATTTTATATTTCATAAACTGAAAAAATATTATTTCATATTTCTGAACCATAACAAATAATATATTATATTTTATAAATATAAAATACTATTTTAAATTTTTAACAGAAAAAATACTATTTTATATTTTAACAACAGAATTCTATTTTATATTTCATAAACAGAACAAATACTATTTTTTATTTCTTAAACTGAACGAATAATATTTTATATTTCTTAAACAGAATAAATAATATTTTATATTTACTACACAGAAATATTATTTTATAAACAGAAATACCATTTTATATTTAGTAAACAGAACAAATACTATTTTATATTTCATAAACTGAAAAATATTATTTCATATTTCTGAAACATAACAAATAATATATTATATTTCATAAACATAATCAATACTATTTTATATTTTTAACAGAACAAGTACTATTTTATATTTCAACAACAGAATTCTATTTTATATTTCATAAACAGAACAAATACTATTTTTTATTTCTTAAACTGAACACATACTATATTACATTTCTTAAACAGAATAAACACTATTTTATATTTACTACACAGAAGTATTATTTTATAACAGAACAAATACCATTTTATATTTAGTAAACAGAACAAATACCTTTTTAAATTTCATAAAATGAACAAATACTATTTGATATTTCATAAACAGAACAAATATTATTTTATATTTCATAAACAGAATAAATACTATTTAATACTTTTTAAACTGAACAAACACTATTTTATAATTCTTAAACAGAAGAAATACTATTTTCTATTTCATAAACATAAGAAATATTATATTAAATTTCACAAAAATATACTATTTTATATTTCTTAAACAGAACAAATACTATTTTATAGTTCTTAAACTGAACAAATACAATTTTATAGTTCTTAAAGTGAACAAATACTATTTTATATTTCAACAGAATAGTATTTTATATTTCATAAACAGAACAAATACTGATTTATATTTCATAAAATGACAAGTTTTATTTTATATTTCATAATCTAAACAAATACTATTTTATATTTCTTAAACTGAACACATACTATTTTATATTTCATATACAGAACACACACTGTTTTATATTTTTTCATAAACAGAATAAATACTATTTTATATTTCTTAAACTGAACACATACTTTTTTATATTTCATATACAGAACACATACTGTTTAATATTTCATAAACATAATAAATACTATTTTGTATTTCTTAAACAGAAAACATACTATTTAATATTTCATAAACCGATCATATTATTTCATATTTCATAAAAAGAACAAATACTATTTTATATTTCATACACAGAAATAGTTTATATTTCACAAACAGATCAAACACTATTTTATATTTCATACTCAGAAATCTTAATTTTATATTTCATAAACATTACAAATATTATTTTATATTTCATAAACAGAACATACTATTTTATATTTGTTAAACTGAACACAAACTTTGTTATATTTCATAATCAGAACAAATACTAATTTATATTTCTTAAACAGACAAATACTATTTTATATTTCATAAACAGAACAAATACTATTTTATATTTCATGAATCAAAATATTATTTTATATTAAATTAACCGCACATATTTTATATTTCATAAAAAGAACATATTCTTCTTTTATATTTAATAAACCAAACTCTTTCATTTTTACATTTCTAAAATTAAAAATATTTTATATTTCCTAAACACAACACATGCTATTTTATATTTCATAAACAGTACACATATTTTAAAATTTTATAAATAAACAAAAATATTATTTTATAATTCATAAACAGAACACATATTTTATATTTCATAAACTGAACATACTATTTTACATTTCATAAGCCGAACATACATTATTTCACTTTGCTGTATTACTATAGGAATTGTAACACACAACCATATTTCAGCTTCATTCCTTCTGTATAATAAATTATTGTATCTTTATAAATGTAATAATAAATTATTATCTTTTAATATTGTTCCAATAAATTATTGTATCTTTCAGTAATCTACTAATAAATTATTGTGCCTTTTAGTAATGTATGAATAAATTATCCAATTAATTATTTTTCAATTGTCTTTCTGTGGATCATATGTGACTGTCATGACAGAGCAAAGTTTGATAGTTTTCGTAGCAGCAAGGCAGCTAAGCTAGAGAGAGAATTCCATAACGCCTGAAGCACAGCAAACTTCCAGAAAAGTATCCCGGACATCAAGAGAAATCCAACTACTTTCAGACCGAAGTGAATCCGCTGTAACCTGCCCAAAATCACCAAGACACAAAATGTTACAGATGGAAACAGAATGACTAAATCAGTAAACGCCAAAATAAAATAAATAAAATTACGTTTTAGAACATCAAGAAAAGTCCGACCACTTTTAGACATAATCTGCTGCAATCTGCCCCAAATCACCAAGACTCAAAGTGTTACAGATGGAAACAGAATGTTGAAATCAGTAAATGCCAAAATAAAATAAATAAAATTACGTTTTAAAACATTAAGTAGTGGCACAATCAATTAACAATTTCAAGCATGCAAAAGAATAGATGCAAAAAAATCCCCAGTTCTCTTTATGTGGTTTATTTTTGTTTTAAGTTATGGCTACTTGAAATTAGTATGTATATGGGTAATGTGTAGTAGACAGCAGAATTCTCCAATTCTGGTTAGTACTTCACTTGACACACTACACAACAGAGATCTATTTTGCTTAGTGCTTAACTTGACACATACTGCTTTATGCTAGTATGGACAAACAAGACAATCGTGTACTTTGTTATCGTCTGATGTTGATGGATAGTGAGATGTACTAAACCGCTTATTGCTGATTTACTGCACTAGACAGCAGGGTTCCTTTGTCTTCTTATACATAAGTCTTGGGGTTCCCTTAGCTTCTTCTTAGTTTATGACTAGCAATGCAGGATTCCTTTGTCAGCTTAAATGTAAGTCTTGGGGTTACCTTAGCTTCTTCTTATTGTTTATGACTAAACAATGCAGGATTCCGTTGTCTGCTTATACATAATTCGTATATATTAAAACTTTTGAGTTCCCTTATCTTATAGTGATAAACTAGAATGTATGATTTCTTTAGTTAGACTAGATAGTGTGATACTAATATTTATTTAGTGCTAGATTGACTAGATAGTGTGATTCTCTTATTTATTTAGTGTTAGATTGACTAGATAGTGTGGTTCTTTTATTTATTTAGTGCTAGATTGACTAGATAATGTGATTCTCTTATTTATTTAGTGCTAGATTGACTAGATAGTGTGATTCTCTTATTTATTTAGTGCTAGATTGACTAGATAGTGTGATTCTCTTATTTATTTAGTGCTAGATTGACTAGATAGTGTGATTCTCTTATTTATTTAGTGCTAGATTGACTAGTGTGATCCTCTTATTTATTTAGTGCTAGATTGACTAGATAGTGTGGTTCTCTTATTTATTTAGTGCTAGATTGACTAGATAGTGTGATCCTCTTATTTATTTAGTGCTAGATTGACTAGATAGTGTGGTTCTCTTATTTATTTAGTGTTAGATAGTGTGATTCTCTTATTTATTTAGTGCTAGATTGACTAGATAGTGTGATTCTCATATTTATTTAGTGCTAGATTGACTAGACAGTAGCATTCTGAACGGAACTGGACAGACCAGACAATGGAATTTTCCTGTTTGCGTAGTGATAGAGTGGATAGCTAAAGAGTGATTCTCCTTTGCCTAAGTGCTAAACTGGACTGGATAGCTAGAGAGTAATTCTCATTTGCCTAAGTGCTAGTCTGGATAGCCAGAGAGTGATTCTCCTTTGCCTAAGTACTAGACTGCATATAATGTAGGCAGTAGGATTCCCCCATCTTCATACTATTAAACTGATCATATTAGACTGGGGATACTACCGTATGTTCTGTGCTAAACTGGACAGATTAGACGGTGGTATTCCCTTAGTGCTAGACTGAAAACAATTGGACAGACTGAGAGACAAAGAGAGAGAGAGAGAGGAAGATGGTTTCGCTCATCTACTTAACCGAAAGCACATACAGAGAGAGAGAGAGAGGGGGGGGTGTCACTTATCTACTTAACCGAAAGCACAGAGAGAGTGAGAGAGATATAGAGGATTTCGCTTACCTACTTAACCGAAAGCACAGAGAGAGTGAGAGAGAGATAGAGGATTTCGCTTACCTACTTAACCGAAAGCACAGAAGACAGACAGATAGAAAGATACAGAGCATTTCGCTCATCTATTTAACCGAAAGCAGAGAGAGAGAGAGAGAGAGAGAGAGATTAGCACAGAGAGAAGATTAGATAAAGTCGTTCACTTAACTGTAAGCAGAGAGAGAGAGAGGAATAGATGATGTTCACTTACTAGTAAGCAGAGAGATAGCGAGAGCAGATAAAGGTGTTAACTGTAAGCAGAGATAGCGAGTGTAGATAAAGGTGTTAACTGTAAGCAGAGATAGCGAGAGTAGATAAAGGTGTTAACTGTAAGCAGAGAGATACCGATACTAGATAAAGGTGTTAACAGTGAGCAGAGAGATAGCGAGTGTAGATAAAGGTGTTAACTGTAAGCAGAGAGATAGCGAGAGTAGATAAAGGTGTTAACTGTAAGCAGAGAGATACCGATACTAGATAAAGGTGTTAACAGTGAGCAGAGAGATAGCGAGAGTAGATAAAGGTGTTAACTGTAAGCAGAGAGATAGCGAGAGTAGATAAAGGTGTTAACTGTGAGCAGAGAGATAGCGATACTAGATAAAGGTGTTAACAGTGAACAGAGAGATAGCGAGAGTAGATAAAGGTGTTAACTGTAAGCAGAGAGATAGCGAGACTAGATAAAGGTGTTCGCTTAACCGTAAGCAGAGAGAGAGTGAGACTAGATAGTGTGATTCTCATATTTAGATAAGTGTGTTCACTTAGCTGTAAGAGAGGGAGAGGCCAGAAACAGGTATTCACTTAATCGTAAGCAGAGAGAGAGGGAGTCTAGATAAAGGTGTTCACTTAACAGCTTAATAAAGTTTAGAAAGACATGCATGCTGTCACGGTCGAGGGGAAGTAAGCGGCTAAAATTTATTTTTTTATTTTACCTTATAGCCTCCCTTTGCTCTGTGACGTTTTGTCTATAACATTTTTATTTGATTTGTTTACTTGTTTATTTATGTTAGGTGATAACAATTAAATCAGTGATAGGTAGATTGTATATTTAATTATTAAATGTTCATTAAGTAGAAATTTAATTAGGGGTTATTTTAGCCAATGCACCACTAAATGAATGCATCAATAACAATAGGCGTCCATTATTTCACGTGCCTTTTATTTCTAGAAGGCCGTGGAAGAGTTGAGTTACATATATAAGAATTATAGGGACTTTTTCCCAGTCAGTGTTGAGTGTATGCGCGCAGAGTGACAGTTGGAGCTACAGAGAGCTTAGACGATTTTTTGTCGTCACGTTCTGGCGCCATCCATTTTGCCTAATTTTCATAATTAGCAAAATAGGACTACAGGAGTGCTCAACCTTCGTTGGCAGAGACTTTCGTACATTGAAGTATCCTCATGGGATAGGACCAACCGGCCTCTACCCACCCAGCCATACGTCGGGCACCCTCCCTAGATTGTCGGCAGGAACCAGGGCTGCTATCATGTTACAGACTGGGGATTCTGAGACAAGTCTGGACGGGGCATTCTTCATTCACACTCGTTGGTTCATCAACCACCTTTACCTCGTCGCTCTTCAGCGAGTTGTACTTTTCAGCGTTCATCAACGCAAAGGGGAGATCACCTGGTTCATCAACCTGCGTGCGTGCTGTTTTACCCCCATCCCTGTCCATGGGGAGGTCATCATTATTTTTTCCCGGTTTTCACGGAGGAACATTGTTGACATTTCATGTGATTGTGAGAGGAGAGGTGTGATTCATTTATTGGACGTTTATTCCATTTGTATATTTTACATTTCTGGACTTCATATTTTGTGGCCAGTGTGTTGGCATTTATGTAGTTAATATTTCCAGGACATAATTCTTTGTGGACAGTGCACAGTATTAAAGTTTCATCATTCCTCAGTAACTGTAAGTAGTGTAGTTAACTTAAGGTGCATTCATTTAAGTAGGTAGTTTAGTCATAGTTTATTAAATATTTGAAACTTTGGAAACATTTTGACATTTATCTATAGAAACATTTTCCTATAAACATTTATTATTGATATTGGGTATTTACCCTAAACATTTTACAGACATTTATTTAATTTGTTTGAGATAGTTTTGTGTTATATTTATTGTGATAACTTTTGTGGTCATCACCATTTTCTGTATTTATCTTTTGTGGTGGGCTTTTACCCACAGATTGGTAATAGAAATTTTTTGTATACTATTTGATATAGTATTGCGGTTTTCACCGCCAGATATATTATTAATTTTGCTTGTTATTTTATTTTATTTCATCATATCCATCGCTCTGGTCCCCCTATCCCATGAATGTTGCTGAGTGGATGTTGTTGAATGAATGACTAACACCGTACGAGAGAGTAGCCCGTTTTATTATTAGAATACATTTCTTTTTTTTCTCTTCATCAAGAGTTGGGTTTTTCTCTCTCTCTCTGTTGTGAAAGTGTGTTGGTACGGTTGTTTGTTTGTTCGTTCTGTTCGTCCCTCACAATACATTCATTCCGCTTTTATACATACAAGCTGACTTTCACACTTTACCTCACATGCAGAATAAATATATTTCCCCACAAGAACATCATTGGTATCTGTGTGTGAGAGTGATTTATTTTTAACAACTTAAGTCATTCGGTGTGGTCTCAGCAAGTCGCGATAGCTGACCTGACCCCCCCCCCTACCCATCGAGGAGGTGAGAGGAGGCGGCTCAACAACTCACTCCTGGACACATGCATTATCTGAGGTCAGTGTCGACTCCAAAGGTGCTAACGTCGGTTTTCAGTGAAGTCTTTATTCCATATTCAATAAATTAAATCCAATGTTTTCTCCTAATTCTTAGAAAGAAGAAAAATGCCATTAAATAAATAGGAAAAGAAATTTGCATGCTTACCTTTGGAGATTTACTCTAGCTCTAGGGAGGTCTGAAATATCTTCTTTCAGCAAAAACTGTTTGACTCCCAGACAAAAGTTCTCCATATACTGGGACCAGTCAATGCTGCGAGAGTCAAATGGAAATGTCTGCAACAACGTAAGAAATTAGAATGTATCACGTGATCTAGAACAATACAAGTATTATATTACAAGTATCACGTGATCTAGAACAATACAAGTATTATATTGTAATGTATGTATCATTGATCTAGATTCTAGAACATATACAATAACATATTCTATTACAAGTATTATATTACAATGTAAGTATCACGTGATCTAGAACCACTACAACAACGTATTAAATTACAATGTATGTATCATGTGATCTAGAACCACTACGTATTATATTACAAGTATCACGTGATCTAGAACCACTACAACAAAGTATTCAATTACAATGCATGTATCATGTTATCTAGAAAGATACAACAACGTATTAAATTGGAATACAAGCAATCAATGCAAATATTATAACACTGCTTATTGCATTATAATCTGAAACCAATGCAAATAATTTTATTACTGCTTTTGCATTACAACACAATGACACAAAAAACTGAATGTTACTATTGAATTTTAGTCAATACAATAAACAACAAGACACACATAAAAATACCTAATGTCACAATGAACAATAAGACAAACATTACAGCACATACTGTCACAAATGAAGTACAAAACTAACGACACATAAAGTATGACGTCACAACCAACCGAATTATAAGACGGTGAGCATATAAGACAAACAAAAAATTTATGACTTCACAACCATTTGAAGTACAAGACAAATAACACACAAAGTATGACGTCACAGTCACATATATTCAAAGAACACATAAAGTATGATGTCACAACCATCTGAATTACAAGACAAAATACACATAATGTATGACGTCACAACCAACGGAATTACAAGACAAAGAACACACAAAGCACGACATAACAATCATCTGAATTACAAGACAAAATACACATAATGTATGACGTCACATCCGTCTGAATTTAAGAAAAATACACATAAAGCATGATATAACAGTCAATTGAATTACACGACATGAATGACGTCACAAACATCTGAATTATAAGGCAAACAACACATAAAGTATGACGTCACAACCATCGGAATTACAAGACAAATGTACATATGTGACATCACAACCATTTGAAGAACAAGACAAAGAACGCATACAAGTGTGACGTCACAATTATTTGAATTTTTACACGAAGAGCAAATAATCTGAAGTCAATACGTACAAATTACAAATGCCACACTTCTGACAGCACAACAAAATCTAATGTCCCATCATACAAGACTTCTACATATAATTTTAACCCCATCATACACAATTGCAAGATATCTCGCATATAAACAAATATTCCATCAAATAATAATTACAAGACAAAATCTAACAACATATATATAATTACAAGATGCACTACATATATTCTAATCACAACACAGAATTACAAGACACAACGCATAATCTATCATCATACATAATTACAATACATAATTTAACGTTCCCTCACAGTGAATGACAAGAACAATATGTAGAGCCACTTCATTACTTTGTTAATTGTTGTCATTTTGTGCACTCATTGACTGTCGTATATGACCTGAAAGCTTGCACTATAAACATGTCATATCAACTTGTTCTATAAATATTCCCCAAATAAATATTGCTTCATAAACATGTCACATCAACTTGTTACATAAACATTCCCCAAATAAATATTGCTTCATAAACATGTCTTGTCACATCAACTTGTTACATAAACATTCCCCCCCCCCTAAAAAAATATTGCTTCATAAACATGTCACATCAATTTGTTACATTGTTCCACAAACATCAGTCATAAACATGCCACGTCAAAGTGTTCTATAAACATGTATCATAAATATGCTCCCATCAACATGTTCCATAAACATCTCAGAAAAATGTCACATGGTCCAGTCGGCTTACATACGCTTGAGCAAGTAAACTGGTTCAGATGCTTAGACACGCTTGACTTAGTAGACTGGTCTAGATGGCTCAGACACGACTGAGTAGGCAGATTGATCCTGACGGCTTAGACACGCTTGAATGAGTAGACTGATCCAATCACAATGCTACCCAAGGATTGATGTTGACAAAACTCTCACTCATACACCCATGAACATTGCATTCAACAGCACGTCTACAATAATTATGTTTACAAATTAATATAACAAGCAAACTCTAGCAAATACAACAATTATGTTTACATATTAGTATAACAAGCAAACTCTAGCAAATACAACAATTATGTTTACATATTAGTATAACAAGCAAACTCTAGCAAATACAACAACTATGTTTACATATTAGTATAACAAGCAAACACCAGCAAATACAACAATTATGTTAACAAATTAATATAACAAGCAAACACCAGTACGTCTACAACAATTATGTTTACAATAATTATGCTAACATATTAAAATAAACAACTCAATAAAGTTTACAATAATTATGTCAACATATTAAAATAACAAGCAAACTCTAGCAAATACAACAATTATGTTTACATATTAATATAACAAGCAAACTCTTGCACGTCTACAACAATTAGATTTGCAAATTAAAACAACAAGCAAACTCTAGCACGTCTACAACAATTAGATTTAGAAATTAAAACAACAAGCAAACTCTAGCACGTCTACAACAATTAGATTTAGAAATTAAAACAACAAGCAAACTCTAGCACGTCTACAACAATTAGATTTGGAAATTAAAACAACAAGCAAACTCTAGCACAACTATACATGTAAGAAGTTATCCTAATAAGTTAATAGACAGAATAATAATTAATATAACTACAAATAATAATTGCATAAAATTACAAATATACAGCAAAAGGATGGCAGGCTGGATTATTATTGTTACAAATGGAAGAAAACAATCAATCATTCAACATCATAAGTCAATCAATCAATCGATAAATCAAGCAAACAACAATCATCATTAATATTATTCTGATCATCGATGAAGACGATTAAATTAAATTTTTATCTTAATAAGTAAGAATTAAGTAACATTTGTCAGCATTTAAGGCAACTCCTGATTCCTGACACTAAACATACAACACTCTTGATTCTTGGCACTAAACACACAACACATGACACTAATAGAAATGACACTAAACACACTTGATTCTTTACACTAAACACTCTTGATTTTTACACCACTAGAAATGACATTAAAAACACAACACTCTAGATACTTGGCACTAATAGAAATGACATTAAACACAAACACTCTTGATCCTTAACATTAAATACACAACACTCTTGATTCTTGACACTAATAGAAGTTACACTAAACACACAACACTATTGATTCTTGACACTAATCACACAACACTCTTGAATCTTGATGCAAACACCCAACACTTTTGATTCGTGACACTAAACACACAACACTCATGATTCGTGACACTAATAGAAATGACATAAGCACACAACACTTCTGAACAAATGGCAATCGCCTTTAATATTAACTACAAATATTAAATAGAATTTTAAACTATATTTACTATTAAGACAATCAAATAGAATGCAGCACATTAAACGTATCAAAATTTTTAAACACAATGACCTTGAACTATATTAATATAATTACCATCTTATCCTCCGGAGACATTTTGCTTAAAAGCATAAAAATATTGTCATTGTGAAATTTCCATTGATGAGAAGAGAAGTATTCCAGGCTGGAAACGGCTTTCCAGATTCTGTCCTGGAAGCGTACAAACCTGAGGAGACAGAGTAGGAAAGTGTGTGAAACAGAAACAATTTATACCCTAAGAAGTTCAGGATACACAATAACATGACCTTGAGTGATATATTTAAAGGACACTCATGTACACGAGAGACATTCACTTTAAAAATTCTTTAGTTATTTTGTTAATGGTTATGATTATTATTATTAATTAACCATCCATAAATGATTACTAGCGTTGAGAATCTCAATTTATGTTATTAATAATTCTCCAGCATACACCACTCATCTCTCTCACTTGGCAGACATGCATGCACTGTAAACGTTTTCTTCATTCCACAAAATTAAAGACAAACATTTACCATCACACAATATTTCCGTAGGTGAAAATCTCATTACTAAAGGAGAACACAAATCCGTCTTTAATCTATATTTAGCGAGCCCCCATCCACCCACTTTCTTTTATAACATAAGGTTATCAATATGTGTAAGAAGGTCAATAAATTTATGAAATCAACAATCAAATATACATATAACAGATACAATGAAATAGACTTCTTGACTTCAATATCAAAACCATGTTTGAATAATTTGAATAACTAAACAGTCTTATATCCAAAACATACAATTCAAGAATTCAATACAAATCACAGGATAGTTCTTATAAGAGAACAGAAATGGAGTTCTTAGAGATAAGCAATAATTGTTTGTACATAATCTGGGTTAGGCACTGTCTCAATAGTCTTTTATGCACTTTTTGTAACGAAGCCACAATTTATTGATCGGTTATTACAGTCAATTTCACATGATTCCCTCAAAATGTTGTAGAACTGATTCACATCTATTCTCTTGAGGCAAATCTAGGCACTCCCTCATTGTACCAGCTCCCTTAAGCAGAACAACAATTATAGCAATTTCCAGTAACTTCCTTGATCTAGAAATTGCTTGATGTAGTCAGCATACTTTGCCACCATATATCAACAGAGTATTCTTTACACTTACACGCTAGAGACTTATCACGTCTACCATGGTTGTAGCTGTTTATAATCAGTAAGACAGGAGATTCGGATAATACTGGGAAAGGCTGCTTTGTTCCTGTAAAAATATAATCAGGGAACATATGCTAAGTTTCTAGTTTATTCCCTTTTTAAAACTCCATTCTTTCTTACATTTAAGTCTTAACTTAAGGACTGCCCAAGATTGGGTCACTTTGACAATTTAACAATTTATAAAACAACTAAATTTAGAAATAGAGATAGGAAAATTAACTCCACCAGAGATAGAAAGGCAGCCGTTTTATTTCCTAACCACAACTCTAAACTTAATACTAAAATATAATACAATTTTAAACTCAACAGTTGATTGTAACCTCATAAACAAAATACTTTACTGATAATTCACTTAAAACTAAACACACTGAGAAGAATTACCTCCCTTGATATTAAATCATTATTAAATGGATTGATGCCAGACAACCTTTGGCCTTTTAGAAAATAAACTGTAAATCTTCAATGTCAAAGTCTTTAGAAATGGTTCCATAACGAAAGACCGTGTAAATTAAATAATATCGTTATGAATTAGTGCATACATTGGGTATGCTGTTTAAAATTCCAATGGCATTCTAATATTCAGTTATAACTATCGTATATGTAGTGTTTTGAAAATCCAAGATGGCTACAAGCTGGATGATGTGCTAAGTGACAGCCAGTCCATGTAAAGGATGTCTTAGAGATCAATGCTGAAAGTCTTAGAATGAAGAACCGTCAGATAATATAGGAAAACACAAGAAGGAATTCATACATTTTATGAATATGTATTTACAAAAGGAAACACAAATACAATGGATATATATTATATATTAATATTATATAATACAAATACAATGGACATATATTGTATATATATTATATACAATATATATAATGTACAAATACAATGTACATATTTTATATAATATAGTAAAATTATATACAATATATAATTCACAAATACAATGGACATATATTATTATATATTAATATTATATACAATATATAATGTATAAATACAATGTACATACATTATATATATTACAGTAATATTATATACAATATATAATGTACAAATACAAAGAACATACATTGTATATATTAATATTATATACAATATATAATGTACAAATACAATGGACATATATATATATATATAGTTTGAATCAGCAATGACAGAGGACAATGTGATAACGTTCCTGATAAGAGATTTGTCTGGTGAGCGCTCTTGGAAATAAACTTGGTTTCTATCAGCTCGACAGGTAGCACCTTCCAGTGAAGATGGGCCCTGCTAAGTAAATAAATTCTTCCACTACTACCTGTTGTTTGTTGTCAAACTGTTAAAAATGCGATTGTCTGATGTCGGACACATGCATCTAGAAGAATGTAAACAGGATGGAGATCAGATAGGATCTTAGCAGTGGGGCTAGAAAGAATCTTAGCACTTAGGATCTTACTCTGGAGTCAGACAGTGAAGTGTAACAAAGAGCATTGACCTTGTTCTGTATCTTGCTGAAGACATAATTAATGAAGACTGAAGAGAAGTGGAGCGATTTGAAGACTGTAAAAACGTGGAGTGACACGAAGGTCATAAAAAAGTGGAGCGACACGAAGGTCATAAAAAAGTGGAATGACACAAGACCATAGACAAGTGGAGTGACACGAAGGTCATAAAGAAGTGGAGTGACACGAAGACCATAAAGAAGTGGAGTGACACAAAGACTGTAAAGAAGTGGAGTGACACAAAGATTGTAGAGAAGTGGAGTGACACGAAGGTCATAGAGAAGTGGAATGACACAAAGATTGTACAGAAGTGGAGTGACACAAAGACTGTAGAGAAGTGGAGTGACACGAAGGTCATAGAAAAGTGGAATGACACGAAGACTGTAGAGAAGTGGAGTAACACAAAGACTGTAGAGAAGTGGAGTAACACGAAGACTGTAAAGAAGTCGAGTGACACGAAGACTGTAAAGAAGTCGAGTGATGCGAAGACTTTAAAGTGGAGTAACACGAAGACTATAAAGATGTGGAGTGACACGAAGACTGTAAAGAAGTGGAGTGACACGAAGACTGTAAAGAAATGGAGTGACACGAAGACTGTAGAGAAGTGGAGTGGCACGAAAGTCATAAAGAAGTGGAGTGACACGAAGGTCATAAAGAAGTGGAGTGACACAAGACTGTAAAGAAGTGGAACAGCATGAACAGTTGTTGTTGCACTAAGAAATCCTAGTTGCAAAAGTTTGGCCTGGACATTTTCTCCCAAAGACGTAATTGTAGGCAGAAAGCGGAGTCAAATTTTTAAATCAAAAGAATACTAAATGAAAAAACAACTGATCTGTAGCATTAAGTGTACAACTTTGCAAATTATATTGATTTGGTCAGCGTGCATTTGTCGGTGAACCACAAATATCATATAACAAATAAAACATCTAACATCACATAATATACATTGGCACAGCTTACTGTGGCCGACGACCGCTTATCCGTAGAAAGGCATCCATGACGTAGGCAGGTATGAAATGGTCAAAGACAATCCAAAAGTTTCTCCAGAATCTGGTCTTTTGGAAACGTGGGTTTGGCACGCGAGCCACCGAGTTACATGGATTCTTCATGAAACTGCTGTGTGACATCCTCTCTGCAAAATAATGTGATATGCATATTGATTGGTTAAATGCAGAAAGATGTAATATGTTAACTGAATGGTGGATTGTGAAATGATGCAACCCATTAACTGTTCGGTTGATTACTCAGTAACATAATACTTATTGGTTGACTGTTTTTTTAAAAATGCAATGCATTAACTCAGGGGTCACCAACCTTTTTGATACTGAGAGCTACTTCATGGGTACTGAGTCATACGAAGGGCTACCAGTTTGATACACTCTTTTAGTTTGCCTTTATACATTATTAATAATGTGAAGACTTAGAAAAGGCCTGCGGGCGACTCATGTGGTCTTTGCGGGCGACCTGGTGCCCGCGGGCACCGTGTTGGTGACCCCTGCATTAACTGATTGGTTGATTGAAGAATTTAATGCAACACTTTAAAGGATTTGTTGACTGCTCTTTACTGCAACGCCATTAAATGATTGATTGATTGCAGAATGATGCAGCAAATTAAATGACAGGATGGTTAGCGAACCATATGAAAAGGTTGATGGATTGTATGACTGTAGAATGATATAACACGATAAGGAATAAACTGAATGCAGAAAGTTATAAATGATTAGATGATAATGATGAAAAAATAAGCAATCGGATAGTTACGGATTGTAACAAATTACATATAACTGCTGACTGGTGTAATAATTATACTTGTCAACTGATGCCTGGCAAAACATTGTAGCAAATTAACTGCTGACTGGTGTAATAATTAAACTGGGTGACAGATCGCTGCAAAAAGTTTAGCAAACCTAGCTATTTTATTGTTAGAACAATGAAGATAAAACTCATTCAGGTTTCAGTTCATCATTAACATGACTCGCTAGATGTCGCTGACACATCAATTACAACAAATCATAGTAGTGTAAGATTAAGAATACACAAATTGTTTATAATGCATGCTAATATATTACAAAGTTTTTTTTAAAAAAGCACATGAAGGTGAAAGAGTCGAAATATATATTGATTAATCTAAATGAGATTTAATTAAACATTTTCTTTATGATACAAATTATCAATTTACCTTACATTTTCTTTATAGCACAGATAACTTACCATACATTTTCTTTATGCCAGTTTATGGCATTGATAATTTACATTACATTTTCTTTATGGCACAGATAATTTACCATACATTTCCTTTATGACACTGATAACTTACCAAACCTTTTTTAGGCCGCTGAATACTTATCAAACACATTTTTTATGGCACAAACTTACCAAACATTTTCCACGTAAAACTGTTAATTTGTCCGGTTGTGCAGTTGTACACTACTGGAGACTCTGGTCTGGAAAAGAAAGCTCGAGTCAGACTGAACATGTCACAACTAACCCCAAGGTTTTCGTTTTTATTGTTTCTAAAAGGTTATTTTAAAAACAAAAGCCACATTTCAAGAGAAACCAAAGGAGCATAGTGTGGGGAGAGAATTTGCCTATCCATATTTCTAAACTTAAATAATTATATTTTTATTTCCAATGTTAACGTCATCCGACCTTGGGCACTGCTTATGATGATATTTTTGTAAGTGCCAGAGTTGGAGTAAACAACTCAGGTGGAGAATATGCTAGAACTTGCTGATGCAATCCAAACTTTCTGTGACAGTAAAATGTTTGTCTTATTATTGTGTATCGAGTAGAGTTTTATGACACCCTTTTTATAATCCGCCAAGAGAGAGACAGGTTGATCTTGTGGGAGAATTAATTATAAGTATAAACAGGGATTCTCGATCACTTGTAATTAGTTGTGTTATTAATTAATAAATAATAACCACAATGAGTGAAGGGTGCCTAGAGGTGTCATACATGGTAAGAATCATTATTTTCTTAAATAAAAGATGCTTTTCTACAGATTTTCCATGTGATTATAATTTAAAAACAAAGGCAGACAGAGTAAATGTAAAAGAACTGATCTTTAAGCATAAGAAATGATTGCAAAGCAGTATTTTGTCCATACTCAAATCTAATGGAAACAATAAAGCTAGTCTAAAACTGTTTCTACAAACATTTCTCTCCAAACGTAAAATGCACTCTGAGGTATATATTCTTGACTCCAACACAACGTCACCTAAATGAATCGCAGAGCGAACAAGCTTAGGCAAATAATACATACATTTAAATGGTTATCTCAGCAAGTCCAGCTAAAGAAAATATTAATTTAAACGGTTCACCCAATAAGCAAAAGACTAGCCACAGATAATATACTTGAAAATGGATCTTTTTGAAAGTCCAGCCAGCAATAATATTCATTTAAATAACTTATTCCCTAAATCTATTCAAGAAAATATACATTTAATGGCTCACTCACTACGTCAGGCCAAGAAAATATACATTTAATGGCTCACTCACTACGTCTAGTTAAGAAAATATACATTTAATGACTTGCTCACCAGGGCTAGCCAGATATAAACTTTAATGGTTCATCTAGTCAGCAAAGAAAAAAAATATATATAAATGAATTATTCATTCACAGGTCAAGACAGAAAATATACATTTAAATGGATTATCCATTCACATGTAAATACAAAGAAAGTATACATTTAAATAGATTATTCAATCATATGTAAATCTAAGAAAATATACATTTAAATGGATTATCCACTACTAAGTAAAGACAAAGAAAATATACATTTAAATGGATTATCCACTACTTTGTAAAGACAAAGAAAATATACATTGATATGAAACATTCTGTCAAAAGTCCAGCCATAGAAAATACATTAATAAGAGCAAATGGTTGATCAGGTCACATTACTTTGCCTTAGTGACAACCATTTCGTTATTTGAGTTATGTTTATTTTAGTGACATTACTTTGCCTTAGTGACAACCATTTCGTTATTTGAGTTATGTGTTTATTTTAGTGACATTACTTTGTCTTAGTGACAAACATTTCGTTATTTGAGTATGTATTTATTTTAGTGACATTACTTTGTCTTATTGACAAACATTTCGTTATTTGAGTTATGTATTTATTTTAGTGACATTGCCTTAGTGACAAACATTTCGTTATTTGAGTTATGTATTTATTTTAGTGACATTATTTCATCTTAGTGACAAACTTTTGTTTTACTGACATAGCATTTCGTCTATATGACAAATGCGTTTACTGACATAGCATTTCGTCTATATGACAAATGCGTTTACTGACATTATTTTTATTTAATGACAAACCTTCGCCTTAGTTGTGACATCATTTAAGTGGATTGAGAAACTTTCGTTTCCACTAAGACATACTCTCAATTTTAGTCATACCTTCTTTATTTTTAACGACCATGCTTGAGGTTTTAGAGACAAAAGGATTTTAACGATCATGAAACGTTTATAATGATCATGCTTGATGTTTTAGAGATAAACGTTCATTTTGTTTTAATACCAAATATGTAAAATAATTCCATTGTTCCAGTGACAAACTCATTTCTGTTTAAGTGACGTAATCATTCTAATTGTTAAAAAAAGGATGGGTCCATTTTAAGCCATATTTTCTGTTTATGTAACATACTTTTCGGTTGCTGTGAACCAGGCAGCAGCTATCATAGCATTGGTTGCCATGTCAACAGGTACTACGTCAGCCACACAATTCACTTCACCAAGCGACGATCGCAACAGTCCTTTTCCAATCTACAACATGAATAAAACATTTGTGTAGAACATCAAGTTTATGTCAAATCATATAAAAAGACCAAACAGAGAAAACTCTCTAAGTATATAAATAAATATGAGTTAATGCTTCAATGTCTGTGAAAACAACATAACAGGAGTCAAAAGTGAAAATTCTCTAAGTTTATAAATATGTGTAAGTTCCATATTTCAGTGTCTGACTAACCATATAACAACAAACAACACTGCTTGAAATCTCGTTGTCTATTAACAATGAAAATGTCTGTTCAACAGCTTAACCAGACACAACACATACTAGAAATATCTGTCTATAATTAATGTAAAGACATGTATAACAGCTTAACAAGACACAACACACCTGAAATATGGCAAGTGAAAGTTTAACAGCTTAACAAGACAGCACACCTGAAATATGGCAAGTGACAGCTTAACAAGACACAACACACCTGAAATATGGCAAGTGACAGTTTAACAGCTTAACAAGACACAACACACCTGAAATATGGCAAGTGAAAGTTTAACAAGACACAATACACCTGAAATATGGCAAGTGACTGTTTAACAAGACACAATACACCTGAAATATGGCAAGTGACTGTTTAACAAAAAAAAAGACACAACACACCTGAAATATGGCAAAGCACACATTGGAGAATTGTTCAGAATTTAGTATGCATTATCAAACACACATTGGAGAACTGTTCAGAACTTAGTATGCATTATCAAACATACCAGGAGGAATGTTCCCGACTCTCCGGGTATGCTACTCAGCACACCCACAAGGAATGTTCAAGAAACTTTTGTGAATTCTTGAGACCAAACTCAAGTCTTAATTTCTGCCATATTGGCTCTCGAACGGAATTCACAGGAATCAACCTACACCAACACGTTTAATAATAAGTTCGATGATAACACTAGATACACACACCAATGTGACAGAGTAAAGTAGTAGTCACTGCAGTCGGAAGTGAATACACAGTTATAAACAAAAAAAGTGCGCTCCTTTCTGGAAAAGACAAATGAAGTGAATACACAGTTATAAACAAAAAAAGTGCGCTCCTTTCTGGAAAAGACAAATGAAGTGAATACACAGTTATAAACAAAATAAAGTGCGCTCCTTTCTGGAAAAGACAAATGAATACACAATTATAAACAAAATTCCTTTCTGGAAAAGACAAATGAGGTGAATACACAGATATAAACACACAAAAAAGTGCGCTCCTTTCTGGAAAAGACAAATGAAGACAGCGCTAAATTTCAGCCCTATTTCAACTCTCTAAACTTCTTTCTCCCTTACACACATTCTCAACTTACAAATCCTGTAACGAAATCCATGCAGCATATAAGAAATATAGCATCAATCAAAATTCACAAGTATAAGGTCAAAGTAATCAAATTAGTGAACAAAGAAATAATGGTTCAATTACTTAAAGCACCCTCCATTTCAAATCATAGATCAATAGCAAACATGTACGAAATATTTCTAGGTCTAGTCTTTTTTTTCAGTCAGTTAACTTGCCATAAGATAACGATTGCCTTTTTGACTGGACTCGAGTTTTATATTATCAAAATGTAAGCGACAAAAAAGTTATGGTCCCTCCACACTGGTTGAATTTGTTATGAACAAGTGTGAGACTATTAGTCAAAAAAAAAACTACTCATCCTTTTGGAATTAGTTTGGATTGTATCAGCAAGTTCTAGCATATGCTCCACTTGAGTGGTTTACTCAACTTTGACACTTAAAAATATCATCATAAGCAGCGCCCAAGGTCTGGTGACGTTAACATTGGCATCAATATATAATTATTAAGTTTAGAAAAAGTGATAGGTAAATTTACTCAGCCACACTGTTTAACTATTTAACAAGACTCAACACAAACTTGAAATCTCATTGTTTATAAATAATGTAAATACCTCTTTAACAAGACAACACAAACTTGAAATCTCATTGTTTATAAATAATGTAAATACCTCTTTAACAAGACTCAACACAAACTTGAAATCTCGTTGTTTATAAATAATGTAAATACCTCTTTAACAAGACTCAACACAAACTTGAAATCTCGTTGTTTATAAAAATATATGAGTGTCATGCACAAATGTCTAACAAGACAAGTTTTAACAATAGTAATCATTCTCCATTTTTCTCTGTGATATTGATTAATAAAATTTTCTCTGACTATTTATGCTATTTATTAATGACGTCATATACTCTTGTATGTTTAGTTGTTGTTTTGTCTGTGTACTTAATTAGACAGTTTCTTGTTCTGTAGGGCTGTACTGAATTTTTGCTCATGTTACTAGGTTCATGAACTATCTCACTTTTGCTATGTATGTATTGCAAATAAATACTACGAGTTCAAGTTCAAGGTCAGGCTAATGTGCCTGCTCAAGCATAAATAGGGGGTTCTGTGCTCTGCGCAGACCACTCTGCACCACACGTGTTTGTTGTTACACAAATTCAACGCCAGACCACTCCCACCACACGTATATAGGCGGGTGTAAAAATCTACTTCACTTAGTGGGGCAAGAAGTCAACGAAAAAGAAAATTCGGTTTGGAAATTATTGGGTTTATATGCAGTAAGGTGTTTCTGCCAACTTAAACTTGCCAGTACAACAACCCCTTTCTCGGTATTCGTGACCGGAGTGAAAATCGTGACCTGAGTGAAAATCGATAATTAGTTCCAGTGATGACTGAATGTCCGCCATTCCATGTAACAACTCCTATAAAAGGTGTAAACTGTAAAGGAAGTAGTGGGAGGGGGGGGGATAGCTGGACAAGAGCAATCTTTGTGTTAGGTCAGGGACAATAAACTTAAATGTGTGTAATTTGGGAAGATGAGTGGTAGGCCTATGTGTATGGATGCATTGTGCTTAATTTCATAATAATGTTAAAATAAATATTATGGATACATTTAATCTTCGACCATTCGAATATTCATTCCTCCACAAAATAATGACAGACATTTACTAAAACAGTCTTGATAAATATAATCTAGCCATGATTTCCTCCACAAAATAATGGCAGGCATATATAACTACTGCTCTGTAGCAAACACAGCTGATCTGGAAATCTTTAGGCCTCCTTCCTCTAAGGTAAGAACAGATTCTATTAAATAAAACTTTGTTAGTGTTTTGTTTTTTTCCTCTAATGAAATATTACTATCAACACGCTTTCTCTTTCGTTTTTCTTATTTACTTCTTCCTGCATCTCTCACAATACTGATGAGGATAGTTTAATCTAAGTAGACGTAAGAATGAATAAATAGTCTCGGTGTAAGCGAATGATACTTACCCCTGTACGTCTCACAATACTGATGAGGATAGTTTAATCTAAGTAGACGTAAGAATGAATAAATAGTCTCGGTGTAAGCGAATGATACTTACCCCTGTATCTCTCACAATAGTGATGAGGATAGTTTAAGTAGACGTAAGAATGAATAGTCTCGGTGTAAGCGAATGATACTTACCCCTGTATATTTATTTGTTGTGCAAGGTGCTTGTAAATAATTATATAATTAGTTGGATACAGAAGAAAGCGTTTGTAAATAATGGTGTTTTTAGTTATGCTATAAATAAATTGTGTTCATTTAAATAAAAGGGTCTTGACTGGAATATTTCATGTAGTTGTTGTGGTGTAGCAGTAGAATGTATCTATAAGAAAGTTGACAGCTTCACACTCTCGACCACAGCGATAAACTGGCAGCCTGCACACGCTCGGCCACAGAGTTAAACTAAAATAGACATGGTGCCGGCCTTGACTAAAATCCTAACTACTATAACATTCTGTGTAAAAGCCGTGTTATGTGTGCGTGTTCCAGCAAGTTTAAATAAGAAGACATAAGATAAATAAAAGTAGTGATATTTATTATTTATTTTTATTATTCTTTCCTCTCGAGTGACTACAGCATGTTACAGAGGAAACTAAAATTTGGTAGTTTTCTGTATTGTTCTTTATTCGCCAGTCAGAATTGTTCTTTATTCACCAGTCAGTAATGTTCTTTATTTGTCAATTGGAACTGGTTTGCATGAAATCAGCAATTTCTAGCATATTCTCAATTAGGATGTTTACTTCAATCTCAGACACTTTAAAAAATACAATCATAAGGAGCGTCCAAGGTCGGGTTACTCTGACAATTTAACAGTTTATATAACGATTAAATTTTAAAATAGGGAGGGGCAAATTTACTCTACCGTACACTAAAACATGTATCTAGCTACCTATAAAGAAAATAACTGTCACACTAAAACGCATATCTAGCTATATATACAAAGAACATAAAGGGCACACTAAAACGCTAATACAACTACACACAAAGAACATAACAGTGTCAAAATAAAACTCCAATCTAGCTACATATAAAGAAAATAACTGTCACACTAAAAGTCCTATCTATCTACAGTCATAAAGATATAACACAGTCACACTAAAATGCTGACTGAAAGAACAAATTATGAAAACGACAACTTACCGCAAGAAGCACTCCTGCGGGCCCATTCAGATTGTCCACCCAGCCCTGTTGACATGAGGCCTCATTTACTTTACTATTAACAATGATAAGTCTTGTAATATTGTTCTATTTTTACTTTACTATTAACAATGATAAGTCTTGTAATATTGCTAATATTTTTACTTTACTATTAACAATGATAAGTCTTGTAATATTGTTACTATTTTTACTTTACTATTAACAATGATAAGTCTTGTAATATTGTTACTATTTTTACTTTACTATTAACAATAAGTCTTGTAATATTGCTATGTATTGCTGTGTATAGTATACAGCGATATGATAAAGAAAAAGAGACCTGTGAATAGCATACAGCAATATGACAAAGAAGAAACAGACCTGTGAATAGCATACAGCAATATGACAAAGAAGAAACAGACCTGTGAATAGCATACAGCGATATGACAAAAAGAAGAAAGAGACCTGTGTATATTATACAGCGATATGACAAAGAAGAAACAGACCTGTGAATAGCATACAGCGATATGACAGAAGAAACAGACGTGTATAGTATACAGCGATATGACAAAGAAGAAACAGACCTGTGAATAGCATACAGCGATATGACAGAAGAAACAGACGTGTATAGTATACAGCGATATGACAAAGAAGAAACAGACCTTTGAATAGCATACAGCGATATGACCAAGAAGAAATAGACATGTGTATAGTATACAGTGATACGACATAAGCAGTAGACAGGGAAATATATCCCCTATCTCTGCATGAAGCATACAATAATTACTAACTTGATAATTATTTCCATTGATGTATTTGTAAAACAGGCTTAGTCAAGTGTTAAAATCCACGCTATACAATGTTGCCATAACCCTAAATTCCATTTGATCAATTTATATAAGTTATACTGTCCGTTTGCTTCACATACGTCACTCATATCTTACTGTATGACCCTTTCTCTCAACTGGCCGGATTACAATATGACGAAATGAGTCACTTATATATGTCTGTATGACGCCTCTCTCTCAACTGGCCGGATTACAATATGACGAAATGAGTCACTTATATATGTCTGTATGACGCCTCTCTATATTGGCCGGATTATATATGACGAAATGTGTCACACATATTTATATGTATGACGCTTCTTTGAACTGGCCGATTATATAAGACCTCAATATATCACTCATATCTGTATGTATGACGTCTCTCCCTCTATTGGCCGGATTACAAATGACTTCAACGCATCTTTCAAGTCTGTGTATGACGTATCTTTGAACTGGTCAGATTACATAAAACGTCACTGGATAAGTCATAGCTGTATGTATGACTCCTCTTTGAATTGGCTGGATTACACAAGATTCTAAGAGGTCCCTCACATCTGTATGTATGACTTTGAATTTCAGGATTACATAAAACTTGGAAGGGTATGTCATACTGTGTGTATGGCGTAAGACTCAATTCGTCTGGAATCAATACATCGTTCTATTGATCTTTATCACCCATACCTCAGTTCGCTCATAAACTGTTCTAATTAATGAAATATTTTAACAATTGGAAATAACAATTTTATCACCTCAAATATACACTATCCGAAAGCATACATGTAAGATGTCATACGTCACATAGACAAATATTACTACGTCATTTTCGTAAACATATGTCATTATAAAGACGTCCACAAACATAAATGTTCTCTTCTCAACAGACAAATACATACAGATTTTCTCACTGTACACAAATCAGCACAAACAGGTGATAATGGGCAAATGTCCACACGCATGCTTGTCCCAGATAACAGCCATGTACTCCACCCAACCCCACCCCACCCGCCCCCCAAATAGTCATGTACATGGATTGCTACAACACACATGTCTATTACAGAGACCTTAGCACATTGTAGCTAAATATTAATCCAAGTTTATATATATATGAGTACCATGTCTATTTCAAAAAACCTTTCAATATTGTAGCTAAATATTAATCCAAGTTTATATATATGTATATATGAGTACCATGACTATTACAGTGACCTTTGCATAGTGTGGCTAAATAAGTTTAATAAATTAAAGTATAAAATCTAATTATATATAAAGTACCATGTCTATTACAGAGACCTTAGCACAGTGTAGCTAAATATTAATCCAAGTTTAAAATCTAATTATATATAAAGTACCATACTAACAGAACTTTCACTCTAAAAGCGTCCTGTCATCAAAATGAAGCCATTGATGATATATTATATGTTGAGCTTAAAATGAGAAATGTTAGGTTTTATAGCGGACAAACAGACGTTCATATTTATATGTATAGAAAAAGAAGCTACACAAATATACAAGTCTACAGACATACCAGATACAGTTGCACACACCTCTCATAGATTGTAAACAAACATTATGCAAACACATACACTATCAGGAAACACAGGTTTACGGACACACGTATAACATCGTTACAAACGTACAAAATCTAACAATCAATTAATTAATTAATTAATAAGCAATTATATACACATTAAAATAGCTATACATACCAACTATAATTACACCCGAATAAAAAGTAATTACTCATTAAAAATAATGAAAAGAAATGTGCAAACATACAATATTATGTCAACATGTCTTGACATGTTAGGTAAACACATCACTATAATGTAAAAAGAAATGTACAAACATACAATTTTATGTCAATATGTCTTGACATGACACAAACAATTTTACGTCGAGACACTGACCGGAAAAGGTTCCTTCCACGAGGCGCCGACAATAGACGGTCGGACAATGGCTACGGGGATTCCCCGGGCTTCTTCCACCAGGAGAGATTCGGCCATGGCCTTCGTGTATGTGTACGTGTTAGGCCGCGTACCGATCAGCTTTGACGTCAGAGCACCAATCATCTCTGTGTCCATCCACCTGGAAATAAAACCACTTAAGTCAGCAGGTCAAGTCCAAGTTACATACAGTCAGCAAGTCAGGTGTCGGACAAGTCACTTATAAGAGTGAGGTAAAATGTTAAGTCATGTGTACAATCAGCTAAGATGCTGATAAATCGTATATACAGTCAGGTAAATTGCAAGATAAGTCACATAGAAATTTAGGTAAGATTGTAATAAGTTGCATGCAGCATCAGTTAAGATGATGACAAATCACATACACACTGAGGTGCTATGATGATAATTCCTTCAGTCAGATACTATGATGACAATTTCAACAGTCACAACAGTCAGATACTTTGATGACAATTCCAACAATCAGATACTATGGTAACAATTACAATTCAAATGCATTCAGTTAATATGATGACAATTCAAACAGTCAGGTATTATGATAACAATTCCAATAAAATCAGATGCTATGATGACAATTCAAATATATTCATTTAAGATGGTGACAATTCCAACAGAGTTCAGTCAAATGATAAAACTTCACATTCACAGTAAGGTTAACATTTCAAATAACACTGACTTAGGTCAAAATTGGATATCGTGATGATGCAGTAAAATTAGAAAGCAGTCAATACTAGCCAACACATGCCTGCAGTCAATACATGTATGTAGTCAATTATAAAAAATATGTGTATGCAATCAATACTAGCCAATATATGCATGCAATCAATACTAGCCATTACACATAGTCAGTCAATAATAATACATGTATGAAATTAATACTAGACGATACATGTACGCAGTCAACTTTAAATACAGCACACAGTTTTAGTCACGTTATATATTGAACAACACATGTATTTCAGTCACGTTAGATAATGGACATGTACTTCAGTCACGTTAGATAATGGACATGTACTTCAGTCACGTTAGATAATGGACATGTATTTCAGTCATGTTAGATAATGGACATGTACTTCAGTCGCGTTAGATAATGGACATGTATTTCAGTCACGTTAGATAATGGACATGTATTTCAGTCACGTTAGATAATGGACATGTATTTCAGTCACGTTAGATAATGGACAACATGTATTTCAGTCAAATTTGAAGCTGGACAACCTTTTAAGTAGATTATATATTACTCAACACAATTTTAGGTAGATTACAAACTGAATGACACACATTTGTAGGTAGATTACAAACTGAATGACACACATTTGTAGGTAGATTACAAACTGAATGACACATTTGTAGGTAGATTACAAACTGAATGACACATTTGTAGGTAGATTACAAACTGAATGACACATTTGTAGGTAGATTGGATATTGAACATCACATGTATGTCAGTCATGATTAGATTGATTAAATAAAGGAGAATATTTACACTTGTAATTAAGCCAAATGCAAAGTCACATGTAGAATTACATGGCAGTAAAGCTTTTAATGCGACATTATCACATCCAGCTCTGCAATAAGAAAAACTAATATCTCTGTATTCCTATATCACTCTATACCCCAACATAATTCTACATATCTCTATATACTTACATACCTCTACATGTCCCCCACCACCGGCCAAGTAGAAATGCTTCCATCTCTATATCCATTTTTACAAGGAAAAATATGATAATATATCTTCGCCACTAAAGAAAAACAACAACTTAAAAATATCTACAACTAGAAAACTGCTCACATCCCTACATACATCACTACAACAAGAAAAAAAAATTCTCTACACTAACCACTAACAGTACAAAAACATAGCATTAATTCTACATACACCACTAAAACAAGAAAAAAAATTATCTACACTAACTACTACCAATACAAAAATATAGCATTAATTCTACATACACCACTACAACAAGGAGAAATTGCTTCATTACATTAACATACAAAGACCATCATATGTACACATCCACAAATATCTTACAAACTCTTCAGGCAAACATTATCAAGGCAGAATACGTAAGGCAAACATCATTTCAGGCAGAATGCATCACACGCCTTCAGGCAAACATTATCTGAACACAGTTGCTCCTGACTGCCAGTAACTTTGACTTACTCCACAACTTCAATCAGTTTCTTGGGGTGCAGAGGGGGCTCATACACCCGCTCAGCAACTGACTCCTGGTTACAGTTGGCATAAGCAGTCGACACATGGACCAGTGACTTAAACAGCAAAAATGGAAAAAAATATGTAATGGAGTGTTTCTTTATTTCTTTGGTTTTACTTCAAACCTACATACCTACCCTTGTTACACTATACTTACATCACACCTCCCTTGTTACAACTATACTCACACCAAGCCTCGCTTTGCTACAGATATACTCACACCAAGCCTCCCCTTGCTACAGATATACTCACACCAAGCCTCGCCTTGCTACAGATATACTCACACCAAGCCTCTCCTTGCTACAGATATACTCACACCAAGCCTCGCCTTGCCATATTCATTCCAGACATGCCTGCCATACACCCATACCATGCTATACCTTCATCTCCTGGGATCCATTTGTAACCAATTTCATCCAGACTTATAAACTAAATATAAAAATAAATTTGCTCATGCCTGAGCATGGCTAAGTTTATAGATGTCGTAAATCCCTCAAAAGATAAATGGCACCAATGCCTTAAACAATTGGCAGAATTTATAAAAATCCTCCTCCTCAAAGAAATTTAATATAACTAAGAATAAAAATGAAAATAATAAAACAAAAACAGCAACAACGTCATCGACAACAAGCATTATTACAACAAGAACCAAGGAGGCCAAAATGTGCTAACCCCCCTCCAAACAAGAAGGGAGTCCTTTCAGCAATCTCTCATTAGATCTGTACCTACCTTCTTACCACCACCTTGAGGATACAGGTGAGAAGGCAAGTACACCTTGAAGATACAGGTGAGAAGGCAAGTACACCTTGTAGATACAGGTGAGAAGGCAAGTACACCTTGAAGATACAGGTGAGAAGGCAAGTACACCTTGAAGATACAGGTGAGAAGGCAAGTACACCTTGAAGATACAGGTGAGAAGGCAAGTACACCTTGACAGGTGAGAAGCCAAGTACACCTTGAAGATACAGGTAGAAGGCAAGTACACCTTGACATACAGGTGAGAAGGCAAGTACACCTTGACAGGTGAGAAGCCAAGTACAGCTTGAAGATACAGGTGAGAAGGCAAGTACACCTTGACATACAGGTGAGAAGGCAAGTGCACCTTGCAGATACAGGTGAGAAGGCAAGTACAACTTGACATACAGGTGAGAAGGCAAGTACACCTTGACATATAGGTGAGAAGGCAAGTACACCTTGACATACAGATGAGAAGGCAAGTACATCTTGAAGATACAGGTGAGAAGGCAAGTACACCTTGACATACAGGTGAGTAGGCAAGTACACTTTGACATACAGTTAAGAAGGCAAGTACACCTTGGGTATACATGTGAGAAGGCAAGTATACCTTGAAGATACAGGTGAGAAGGCAAGTGCACTTTGCCACAACTCACACTCCGCCATGTTTACTTCACTTTAATTAGTTGAAACAATTAACAGAGTCTTATGAAGTGCAATCATTGAGAGAAGGCAATCTACAACAGTTAAGTACATGTGGTCGTGAAGTGCAATCTACAACAGTTTAGTACATGTGGTCGTGAAGTGCAATCTACAACAGTTTAGTACATGTGATCGTGAAGTGCAATCTACAACAGTTAAGTACATGTGGTCGTGAAGTGCAATCTACAAGAGTTAAGTACATGTGGTCGTGAAGTGCAATCTACTACAGTTAATTATGTGTGGTCGTGAAGTGCAATCTACAACAGTTAAGTACGTGTGGTCGTGAAGTGCAATCTACAACAGTTAAGTACATGTGGTCGTGAAGTGCAATCTACAACAGTTAAGTACATGTGGTCGTGAAGTGCAATCTACAACAGTTAAGTACATGTGGTCGTGAAGTGCAATCTACAACAGTTAAGTACATGTGGTCGTGAAGTGCAATCTACTACAGTTAATTATGTGTGGTCGTGAAGTGCAATCATTGAGAGAAGGCAATCGATGGCAGTTAAGTACACGGGTATTCAATGTGCCAAGTAGAGTGATTCTTCATCAGGTATGATCAAGACATTAGAGAGAAATAGAACTGTATTATTAATTATTCATGAACTGAACATCGAACGGTAAGGGAGAGACACAGAAACTCATCCTAAATAGACCATCATTAAACTGTTAAGGACACGCCAATCTATCGGGATGGATGTACTGGGACAGACTAGTAATGTAGTGTTAATCTGTTGATTTATAATGAATGACTCCTTTTTAATTATATAATTTTTTCTTTCATTTCCGTGTTAAATTCTTTAACATCTTATTTTATGTAATATTAATATTGTTTTATGTAATATTAATATTGTAATGTCTGTGTCATCTAGTTTTGTTAAATGTGATGTTCGGTAATCGTCTGGGATCTTTAACGAGCCAACACGTGACTATTAGCCAAATTTATAAAGGTCTCATGAAATTTAAAAATTTAACAGTTCTTACTATGACATTATCCATGGTGCACCTTTCAGTGCTAAATAGATACCACATCTACCCAGACTAAAGCAATTATTGCTAAAGAGATGCCACATCTACCCACATAGTACCTAGTGGTGCTGAAGTATACCTATGCCAAACCAATATATGCTATAAATAGCAATTAATGAAATAAAAAGATACACATCTACCCTTATTATACCTAAGCTATTGGTTGGATGGATGGGAGAGAGAGAGAGAGAGAGAGAGAGAGAGAGAGAGAGAGAGAGAGAGAGCAAATCCACCTGTGCAATACGCTGAAAATTATTTCCACACTCTATACCTAGACCCACCTCCAGACATACTCTATACCTAGACCCACCTCCAGACATACTCTATACCTAGACCCACCTCCAGACATACTCTATACCAGACCCACCTCCAGACACGGCATTCGACGACAGACGGCCAGCAAATGTTGTATACTGATGATGTTCATACGTACTGACAAACTGAAAGGAAAAGCAAGATGATACTTGAAGAGTGCTCATGGAGTACAATGACGTCATTTCAATCTGTATATGACCTTAACAAATCACTTTCTAGGCAATCTGACGTCATTTCAATCTGTATTACCGTAACGCACTTTGCTAGGCAATCTGACGTCATTTCAATCTGTATTATCGTAACGCACTTTGCTAGGCAGTCTGACGTCATTTCAATCTGTATTACCGTAACGCACTTTGCTAGGCAATCTGACGTCATTTCAATCTGTATGATCTTAACAACGCATTTTGCTAGGCAATCTAACGTCATTTCAATCTATATGACCTTAACAACGCACTTTGCCAGGTAATCTGACGTCATTTCAAAGAAGTGTTTCCTTATAAGCATATTGTGTTTGATCAGCCGATTGAGCTCTAAAACATGCACAGGTAAATATAAATCTAGGCGTTATCCATTATTAATATAATACACATATACGTAAAGATAAATCTAGGTGTTATCCATTATTACTATTAATATACTACACATACAGGCAAAAATACAACACTAGGTGTTATCCATTATTACTATTAATATACTACACATACAGACAAAAATACAAGACTAGGTGTTATCCATTATAATTATTATATATATATACACACAAACAATATATGGAATAACAAAATTATATTTCTTTGGTCTCGCAAGGTCAACTCGCAAGCTGAGGAGAGTCTAATAATTGTTCACCGTGCTGCACTTCCACAGTACGGACAATTCCAGTCAATGGAAGGGACTTTAACAGCACTTCCACAGTACGGACAATTCCAGTCAATGGAAGGGACTTTAACAGCACTTCCACAGTACGGACAATTCCGGTCAATGGAAGGGACTTTAACAGCACTTCCACAGTACGGACAATATCGGTCAATGGAAGGGACTTTAACAGCACTTCCACAGTACGGACAATATCGGTCAATGGAAGGGACTTTAACAGCACTTCCACAGTACGGACAATACCGGTCAATGGAAGGGACTTTAACAGCACTTCCACAGTACGGACAATTCCGGTCAATGGAAGGGACTTTAACAGCTCGCTGGACCATGGCATTCCTCAGAGACTGTTCTTTAATTCATTCTGCCCATCTTCTGCGTCAAGTGAATTAAATACCTCTCAACGTATGCTGGTCTTTAATTCATTCTGCCCATCTTCTGCATACCTCTCAACGTATGTCGTTCTTTAATTCATTCTGCCCATCTTCTGCATACCTCTCAACGTATGCTGTTCTTTAATTCATTCTGCCCATCTTCTGCATACCTCTCAACGTATGCTGTTCTTTAATTCATTCTGCCCATCTTCTGCATACCTCTCAACGTATGCTGTTCTTTAATTCATTCTGCCCATCTTCTGCGTCAAGTGAATTAAATACCTCTCAACCTGTGCTGTTATGGACAACTGATCTATAAAGGGAATTAACCTGCTGGATGTCAGGTTATCTTGCGCCCCGCCACCCAATAATTTTTCTTTTGTGTGTGACCTTACTAAAAATGTGAAAAGCGGTTATAATTAATTATTATAAATGGATTTTGAAAAGGTAAAGTGTTACAAATGCCAATTATAGTAAAGAATATAAAATTAGTATTTTTTAAATATTTAATCGGTCTAATTTTATGGAATCGGTCACGAACTACAGGCACGCTCTTGTCTGAAAAATGTAAACAACTCATAAGCAGACAATATGTACGGTCGGACTTGACTTTAGGAAAAAAGGATGAACGTAAAGTTTACTATCAGAAAAATAATTATCAATATATGTACTAGGTTTCCAATCTATTGATATTATAGAAAGTAAATAAATAAATTGGTAAAATTCGCTTAGAACAACACACGAGGTTTTCTTGAACTTAGAGTTATGCAAGTAATGTGTCAGGGTACATATTCGTATGTGTTGCACTATATCCACAGGAAAAATGTGTCAGGGTGCATATTCGTATGTGTTGCACTATATCCACAGGCAAAAACGTATGAAAAACATTTAATACTGTAGTATCTTTCTCCAAATTAGATTTGTACTCCATTATTTACAGCAAAAGCATTGTAGCTTTCTCCAAATTAGATTTGTACTCCATTATTTACAGCAGAAACATTCAGTACTCTAGTTTCTTTTTCCAAATTAGATTTGTACTCCATTTGAGGTGAGGTAATAAACAAGGCTTATGAGTTCAGAACCATATCACACTTAATATACATATTCTGCATCACATCACACTTAACATACTATATGCATACTCTGCATCACATCATACATGACTTAATTCACGTCACGATTCTCACTTGAGTTCCTCGTCGAACTTGACGGTGGCTGCAGAGTGGAAGACGACTGAGACATGAGGACACAATCGTTGTAGGTCTTCAGGCGACATGCCAAAGTCTGGCTCCAGAATGTCACCACTAATTGGCACTACTTTCAAAGCTACGCCTGGCTGATCTTGGAGAACCTTCTCAAACAACTGCAGCAAGAAGAAAGGACTATCAGTTCTCAAACAACTGCAACAACTTTTATCAGAAAGGTTTAGATTTCCATAGCAATTAACTACATATTCCATTACAGCAAATTAACAACGCTGCGAAACATTCAAATTAACTACCTCATATATGTCCCATAAGAGCCAAATTAACCTCATTACATATGTCCCATAACAGCTAAATTAACTACATTACATATGTCCCATAACAGCCAAATTAACTACATTACATATGTCCCATAACAGCCAAATTAACTACATTACATATGTCCCATAACAGCCAAATTAACTACTTTACATATGTCCCATAACAGCCAAATTAACTACATTACATATGTCCCATAACTACATTACATATGTCCCATAACAGCCAAATTAACTACATTGTTAAACATCCCATAACAACCAAATTAACTGAATTAAATAAAATATATTCCACAGTCATATTAACTACATTATATAACATATATCACATACTGACACAGACACAGAAACACAATTCTGTAAATTACTGAAGTTTCAAAAACAGAGAATAAAATGTCTAGATGACGACCTTGAGATACAGAACTACTAATGCTAATCAACAAACTGTTAAGCAAAATTTCTACATACCAACCTTGAGCTTGCATTAAAAACTACAGTTAAAACATCGACCTTTCAAACAAAATTTCTACATACCAACCTTGAGCTTGCATTAAAAACTACAGTTAAAACATCGACCTTTCAAACAAAATTTCTACATACCAACCTTGAGCTTGCAAAAATTTCTAGAGGCCTTACCTTGGAGTCAAACAACTGCTTCACTCGCTCCTGGGGCTGGACTCCTTTCTTGGGGCGGACGAGGACGTAACAAAAGCCGATTTCCGGACACGAGCGTAGTAATTTTTCCAACAAGACTTTTGCCATGAAACCAGTCACACCCGTGATGAAAATATGTCGTCCGTTAAAAAATTCTGGGATGGTAATCCTCTTTAACGCTTCAGCCATTTCCGTTTCTATACTGGCGTACTGCAAACAAAAATGTGATGATGAAAGTTTATATTACAATGAAAAATCTTTACTGGCGTACTGCAAACAAATATGTGATGATGAAAGTTTATATCACAATCAAAAATCTATACTGGCGTACTGCAAACAAAAATTTGATGATGAAAGTTTATATTACAATGAAAAATCTATACTGGCGTACTGCAAACAAAAATGTGATGATGAAAGTTTATATTACAATGAAAAATCTTTACTGGCGTACTGGAAACTGAAATGGCCTAGTAGTCCGAAAAGTTTGCCTACCTCTGTGTTAGACGTTAACAAAATAACTCATCACTTAGTGCTGTTCGAAGTTAACGACATAACCAATCAATTATTGCTGTTAGACGTTAACGACAGAACTCATCACTCAGTGTTGTTAGAAGTTAACGAAATAAATGGTCACTTAGTGCCGTTAGAAGTTATCGACATAAGCAATCAATTAATGCTGTTAGAAGTTAACGACAGAACTCATCACTTAGTTTGTTAGAAGTTAATAACAGAACTGATTACTTAGCTGCTAGAAGTTAATGACATAACCAATCAATTAATGCTGGTAGAAGTTAACAACAGAACTCATCACGTATTGCTGTTATATGTTAATGACAAAAGTGGTCACTTAAAGCTGTTAAAAGTTAACGACAAAACTGACCATTTAGTGTTGTTAAAAGTTAATGACATAACTGACACTTATTGCTGTTAGAAACTAACGACAAAACCGATCACTTAGTGCTGTTAGAAGTTAATGATATAACCGATCACTTAGCATTGTTAGAAGTTAATAACAACTTATTACATATCTGTTAGAAGTTAACGACCTACCCGATCATACGGCGAAACGTAGGTGAAGGTTATGTCGCTGGAGACTGTTTAACTCCTGAAACACCGATGAACTTGCAAAGTTGTGAGTAAAAGATCACTTGTGCGATTTTACCATCACTAGAAAATTAGAAAGAAAAAAGAAAAATTCGACAGGAAAAAGAAGAATAATACAGGAAAAAGAATAATTAGAAAGTCAAACTACAACACTTTAAATTATGTGTTAGTTAAAAGACAATCTACAACACTGTTAATTATTTATTAGCTATAAGACAATCAAATTACATGTACAATACTGTAAATTATGTGTTAGTTATAAGACAGTCAAACAACACTTTAAATTATGTGTTAGTTATAATATACAACAATCTACAACACTGTTAATTGTTTGTTAGTTATAAGACATTCAAAATACAACATTGTTAATTGTTTGTTAGTTATAAGACATTCAAAATACAACACTGTTAATTGTTTGTTAGTTATAAGACATTCAATCTACAACACTGTTAATTGTTTGTTAGTTATAAGACATTCAAAATACAACACTGTTAATTGTTTGTTACTTATAAGACATTCAAAATACAACACTGTTAATTGTTTGTTAGTTATAAGACATTCAATCTACAACACTGTTAATTGTTTGTTAGTTATAAGACATTCAAAATACAACACTGTTAATTGTTTGTTACTTATAAGACATTCAAAATACAACACTGTTAATTGTTTGTTAGTTATAAGACATTCAATCTACAACACTGTTAATTGTTTGTTAGTTATAAGACATTCAATCTACAACACTGTTAATTATTTGTTAGTTATAAGACATTCAAAATATAACACTCTAAAATATTTGTTAATTACTAGAGTCTTTCTAGAACACTTTGAATTATGTGTTACTGTTAGTTATAAGACAGTCAATCTACAATACTGTAAATTATGTGTTAGTTCTAAGACAGTCAATCTACAATACTGTAAATTATGTGTTAGTTCTAAGACAGACAATCTACAATACTGTAAATTATGTGTTAGTTATAAGACAGTCAATCTACAATACTGTAAATTATGTGTTAGTTATACAATCAATCTACAATACTGTAAATTATGTGTTAGTTCTAAGACAGTCAAACTATAACACTGTAAATTATTTGTTAATCTATCTATCTACAACACTTTAAATTATGTGTTAGTTATAAGACAGTCAATTTACAATACGTGTTAGTTATAAGACAGTCAATCTACATTATGTGTTAGTTATAACAAATATAAGACAGTCAATTTACAATACTGTAAATTATGTGTTAGTTATAAGACAATCAATCTACAACACTGCTAATTATATATTAGTATTAGTAACACTATTGATTATATACTTGTCATAAGACTGTTAAAAGCAAAACTTTATTAATTAGATGCTAATTCTAAGAAAACACCAACACTATTAAGATAATTATAAGACAATCTCCAAAATTATTAATTACGGATAAGACAGTTAAAGCAAAACATTATTAATTATAGACAAGACAGTTAAAGCAAACATTATTAATTATGGATAGGACAGTTAAAGCAAAACATTATTATTCATAATTATGGATGGGACAGTTAAAACAAAACATTATTAATTATGGATAGAACAGTTAAAACAAAACATTATTAATTATGGATAGGACAGTTAAAGTAAAACATAAATAATTATGGATAGGAGTGTTAAAGCAAAACATAATTAATTATGGATAGAACAGTTAAAGCTAAATATAATTAATTATGTGTGAATTATAAGATGCCTCCAACATCAGTCATGTTAATCATAAGACAATTAAAGCAAAGCATTTTTAGTTATTTGTGAATTAATATAAAATAAACTACAACATTATTAAAACAATTAATTATAAAACAACCTCCAACATTATTAATTATAAAGCAAAACTATATTAATTATGTTAATTATAAGTCTAACTACCAACTAAATACTATTAATTATAAATTGTAAGTCTCTGACAAAATACCAATTCATTTTATAAATATATGTTAATTACAACTTTAAGTCACACTGTCACTGTAACTGTAAGTATACTTTATAAGCGAGTGTTAGTTATAATCCTAAGACAGAATGTATGTACTTATGATTAATATTTTATTTATTATAATTAAGACAGTCAAATTACAAACACACAAGCTACATGTATGCTTGAAAAACACTTTAGCTATAGCTATAAGATAAGCTACATGTATGCTTGAAAAACACTTTAGCTATAGCTCTAACACTAAGAGTAAGACAGACTACATGTATGCTTGAAAAACACTTTAGCTATAGCTATAAGATAAGCTACATGCATGCTTGAAAAACACTTTAGCTATAGCTCTAACACTGACTACATGTATTCTTGATAAACACTTTAGCTATAGCTCTAACACTAAGACAGACTACATGTATGCTTGATAAACACTTTAGCTATAGCTCTAACACTAAGACAGACTACATGTATGCTTGATAAACACTTTAGCTATAGCTCTAAGACAGACTACATGCATGCTTGAAAAACACTTTAGCTATAGCTCTAAGACAGACTACATGTATGCTTGATAAACACTTTAGCTATAGCTCTAAGACAGACTACATGCATGCTTGAAAAACACTTTAGCTATAGCTCTAAGACAGACTACATGTATGCTTGAAAAACACTTTAGCTATAGCTCTAAGACAGACTACATGTATGCTTGAAAAACACTTTAGCTATAGCTCTAAGACAGACTACATTTATGTTTGATAAGCATGTTAGCTATAGCTCTATGACAGACTACATTTATGTTTGATAAACATGTTAGCTATAGCTCTATGACAGACTAAATATATACTTAATAAACATGTTAGCTAAAACTCCAAGACAGACTACATATTTACTTGATAAAAATGTTGTTTGTTTACAATAAGATAGACTATGTGTATACTTGATAAACATTTAGTTTTTTACATCTCTAAGATAGACCTTGTGTTTGTATACTTGATAAACATGTTAGTTGTTTACATCCCTAAGACAGACTATGTGTTTGTATACATGTACTTGATAAACATGTTAGTTGTTTACATCCCTAAGATGGACTTGATTTATATGTGATAAATATTGTTAGCCATAACTCTAAGATTGACTACATGCATACTTGATAAACATATTAGCTATAGTATAACTGTAAGATAGATTACATGCATACCTTATAAGCATTTTAGCTATTTACATCCCTAGGAGAGACTACATATATATGTGATAAACACTTTAGTTATAACTCTAAGTTTAAGATAGACCACATGTATGTTTGGTAAACATGTTAGCTGTAATTCTAAGATAGACCATATACATGTATGTTTGGTAAACATGTTGGCTGTAATTCTAAGATAGACCACATGTATGTTTGGCAAAATGTTATCTGTAGTGTAATAAGATAAACTATATATGTGATGAACATGTTAGCTCTAAGATAGACTATATATAAGTGATGAACATGTTAGCTCTAAGATGGACTATATATATGTGATGAACATGTTAGCTCTAAGATAGACTATATATATGTGATGAACATGTTAGCTCTAAGATAGACTATATATGTGATAAACATGTTAGCTGTAATTCTAAGACAGACACATGTATGCTTGATAAATACATTAGCTGTAACTCAAGACAGACTACATGCATAAATGATAAACACTTTACCTACAGCTCTAAGACCGACTACATATATACTTGATAAACATATTAATTTTAAGTCTAAGGTAGAGTACAGGCTATACATATTAGCTCTAAGACAGACTATATATATATGCGCTTTATAAACATGTTAGCTTTTTTTAAAAACAGACTTCATGCATACTTGCAAAACATTAGCTATGCCTAAGATAAAATACATGTGTGCTTGATAAACATGTTAGCAATAACTCTAGGATAAAATGCATGCATATCTGATAATATATTAGCTCAAGCTCTGAGACTATTTACATGTATACCTGAAAACGTGTAGCTACTGCTCTGAGAATGCAGACTACACTTGATAAACATTCATTAGTTATAACTCAAAGACTCACCACAAGTAGATGTGATAAACACGTGCTAGTTATAAAATAATCAGTCAGCAGACCTTCTTCTGTTAAGTACAAGACAAATACTCGACAGCCATACTTCAACCTTCATTGTCTTCGTTGGCGAACTTACCCGATACTTATATTACGTCATACCAGAAGTGCGTTAGTTGTTGTGTCCGGGTATGCAGTAGGAGAAATGAAAATAGTTTTCGTTGAGATGTCGTTAATCTAGTTTCTGACGGAGAATGCTCATACGCATTAAAAATTGCAAACTTGTCTTTGCTGTCTATGCCACCGATAAAAGACAGATGCTTAGAAACGAATGTCTCCTATTATCACCCTGACAAAAGCCATACTGTGAAAACAGACTGCCTTACCTTGCTGCACTGAGAAAGCAAAATTGTCTCCGATCTGTGTCGAGTTCAGCTCGGCTGGCAGGCTGGCTGGCGCTGAATGAGTGACATTATCAAATTACTCCTTGCCGTTCTAAGCATGGTCACGTGAGCGGGGTCAGGCCACCAGTTTTAAAACCAACCACCCGTTCTCTGTTGACATCATCTGAATCAATTTTTAAAAAAAATCTTACTTTGAAATACTACGTCAAATGTATTTGATTTTGTGATTTAATGGATTTTCAATTTCCGTTTTGCAGTTATTATACACGCCTCACTAATTACATATACGTGGAAATAATTGAATCATAATTCAAATTTAATAATATTATATACTCTCAGTTTGTAGACTCGGATTTGCTTTGTTTATTGACTTTCCTAGAAACCAGTTAGAATTTTGTTTTATTTAATTGACTTACCTAGAAACCAATTTGAATATTGCTTTGTTTATTGACTTACCTAGAATAGTAGAAACAAGTTTGAATTTTGCTTTGTTTATTGACTTACCTAGAATAGTAGAAACAAGTTTGAATTTTGCTTTGTTTATTGACTTACCTAGAATAGTAGAAACAAGTTTGAATTTTGCTTTGTTTATTGACTTACCTAGAAACAAGTTAGAATTTTTTTTTGTTTATTACTTACCTAGAAACAAGTTAGAATTTTTCTTTGTTTATTGACTTACCTAAAAACAAGTTAGAATTTTGTTCTTTTTTTTTTATTGACTTACCTAGAAGCAACTTAGAATTTTGTTTTGTTTATTGACTTGCCTAAAGGCAAAGTTAGCTTTTTGTTTTGTTTACCTAGAAACAAGTTAACATATCTTAGACTGATCAAATTTACTGGGTAAATTTATCTCTTATACGATGTCGTAAACCGTATAACGGAAACCCTTGTAATGCCACTGTATAAAACTGACACTCATGATAGCAATATACTATATATCATATAATATAATTTCTTAATTAACGTTTTAGACAGATTTCCATATGATATGAAGCCTAAAAAGTGTTTTAGACAGATTTCCATATGATATGAAGCCTAAAAAGTGTTTTAGACAGATTTCCATATGATATGAAGCCTAAAAAGTGTTCTAGACAGATTTCCATATAATTTAACTGTTAACATAAATTCTCAGTGGCCAAAGGTTTGTAGGTATTTTAACATAACCTTGTCGAAAGTTGTTACCAGTAATTGTAGTTACCATTAATCACTGTGATGACGTTATTGTAGCGTTACTTGTGAAAGTGAGCACACATGATAGTGAGTTGCTTGTTCACAGTGTGTGATCATACTTTGAAAACAACGTGACAAAACAGAAAGTTGGAATCTGTAAAATATTAATTAAAATATACCTGTATTATATTTTATACAAGAATTTAATGTTGTGGATTTTCTGTGCAGTAAATGTAGCATGAGAAAGTTATTGTATGACCTGGACTTAGTCATGTGAGTTTAGGGAGTATTATAATGAATTCGGCTTGTCATTTGAGTTTAGGGAATGTTATGACTTGGACTTAGTCATGTGAGTTTAGGGAGTGTTATCATGACCTGGGCTTAGTCATTTGAGTTTAGGGAGTATTATCATGACCTGGGCTTAGTCATGTGAGTTTAGGGAGTGTTATCATGATCTGGGTTTAGTCATGTGAGTTTAGGGAGTGTTATCATGACCTGGGCTTAGTCATGTGAGTTTAGGGAGTATTATCATGACCTAGACTTAGCCATGTGAGTTTAGGGAGTGTTATCATGACCTGGGCTTAGTCATGTGAGTTTAGGGAGTGTTATCATGACCTGGGCTTAGTCATGTGAGTTTAGGGAGTGTTATCATGACCTGGGCTTAGTCATGTGAGTTTAGGGAGTATTATCATGACCTGGACTTAGCCATGTGAGTTTAGGGAGTGATATCATGACCTGGGCTTAGTCATGTGAGTTTAGGGAGTGTTATCATGACCTGGGCTTAGTCATTTGAGTTTAGGGAGTGTTATCATGACCTGGATTTAGTCATGTGAGTTTAGGGAGTGTTATCATGATCTGGGCTTAGTCATGTGAGTTTAGGGAGTGTTATTATGACCTGGAATTAGTCATGTGAGTTTAGGGAGACCTTGGGAACGCTATGTCATAATTTAGTAAGGAGAAAGTGGATTGGATGGTGACGGTGACTAATTTAGAGATGACGTATGATGAAATATATTGAATCACTTTGTGAAGGAATCTGATATATGACGTGTGATAAAATATATTGAAAAACTTTATGAAGGAATATGATAACATTTACATTTTATTCAAATCATTGTAACAATCCTCAATGTAAAGTTCACGTCAGTAGTTCAGCTGACAGACATGGAATAGTAAAGTACCTTTAGGTGAGAAAGTTTGTAATAAGTCTTTAAACTGGTAAAGTAACTTTAGGTGAGAAAGTTTGTAATGAGTCTGTAAGCTGGTAAAGTAACTTTAGGTGAGAAAGTTTGTAATGAGTCTGTAAGCTGGTAAAGTAACTTTAGGTGAGAAAGTTTGTAATGAGCCTGTAAGCTGGTAAAGTAACTTTAGGTGAGAAAGTTTGTAATGAGTCTGTAAGCTGGTAATGTAACTTTAGGTGAGAAAGTTTGTAATGAGTCTGTAAGCTGGTAAAGTAACTTTAGGTGAGAAAGTTTGTAATGAGTCTGTAAGCTGGTAAAGTAACTTTAGGTGAGAAAGTTTGTAATAAGTCTTTAAACTGGTAAAGTAACTTTAGGTGAGAAAGTTTGTAATGAGTCTGTAAGCTGGTAAAGTAACTTTAGGTGAGAAGGTTTGTAATAAGTCTTTAAACTGGTAAAGTAACTTTAGATGAGAAAGTTTGTAATGAGTCTGTAAGCTGGTAAAGTAACTTTAGGTGAGAAAGTTTGTAATGAGTCTGTAAGCTGGTAAAGTAACTTTAGGTGAGAAAGTTTGTAATGAGTCTGTAAGCTGGTAAAGTAACTTTAGGTGAGAAAGTTTGTAATAAGTCTTTAAACTGGTAAAGTAACTTTAGGTGAGAAAGTTTGTAATGAGTCTGTAAGCTGGTAAAGTAACTTTAGGTGAGAAAGTTTGTAATGAGTCTGTAAGCTGGTAAAGTAACTTTAGGTGAGAAAGTTTGTAATGAGTCTGTAAGCTGGTAAAGTAACTTTAGGTGAGAAAGTTTATACTGAGTCTTTAAACTGGTAAAGTAACTTCAGGAGAGATAGAAAAGCAGTCAGTTAAATAGATTTTTATTGAGAGGAATTAAAATTTTGTAGTGAAATAAATTTTTATGGAGATGAATTACAAATGCAGTGAAATAGATTTTTATGGAGAGGAATTAAAATTTTGCAGTGAATTTTGGAGTACAAGTGCGACATCCTTGATTCTTGATTTTACACTTGGCTGCATCCTGGGCCTATGTTCTTGTAACGCTTTGTAACACCTTCCATCTTTAGTGTTTCTACCCTGATATGTCTTGCGCCATTGATTGATGGACTTCACTGAAGCAAAACCGCCAAGAGCTATTGTGAGTTGGTGACCAGTAACAAAGACTACAAGCTGCAAACGGTCGTATCATTTCCTGTATATTTTTGTGACGTCTTGCCATGATTGTTCTGTTAATCCTATATTTTTGTGACGTCTTGCCATGATTGTTATGTTAATCCTATATGATATTTTGGTCATACTCCTTGAATGTCATAAAGTGAAATAGTACAGATAATGAGAATTTCAGAGGAAGTAATAATGAGTTGCTGTCATGACTAAATGTATACATTAATACAACATTGCTCCAAAAGGCATAATGAAGAAATATACAAATTAATACAATATTGTTCTGAAAGAGGTAGTGAGAAAATGTACACATTAATACAACATGACAGATGAGGGCAGAGGTCATGAGAATCACGCTGTTATGAAACCGAAAGAGATGAGTATGGATGTCACAAATGAGACTGGTAAATTACACGTGAGTAGTGTTTGTGTGTGTGTGTGTGGGTTAGTTGTTAATTTTAGAAAGTGTAGGTGTAGTTAATGTATCTGAGTCAAAGTTAAACCTTAAGCTGGTATTGACGACCGTACTTTGCGTTACAGAGAGCAAGATATATTGGCTTTGCATGTTTTGTTAATTAGAATGTATTAAGATTTTAATTCCTTGTTTATAATTATTTGTATGTACGAATGCTAATGTAAGCGTTTTGTTACAGAAATACTCTGTGTGGCATTAGCGAGTGGCCTATTGGTTATTTATTTGCCTTGTGTGACATTAGCGAGTAGCCTATTGGGTTCTTTAATTTGCCATTGTTTAATTTATTGTTTGTAAAGTACACACGTGGCCGATCGCTGTTTCTTCTTTTGTATACTGTGAAAATCTAATTTCGTAAATAATGTATTTCCTTATTCCTACACGTAAATGAATAGTAAAGTGGAGGACCATTGCTATAAGTTGTAATGATAATTTTTATAATTATTTAGGAAGTTGATTTGATTGTTGTCACTGTATGATAACTGATAATGTAAACTGATAATGTTATAATCCGTGATAATGACTCAAGCTGTTATTATAAATTTGGATTATAATATTACGTTAAATCTTGTTGATTAGAATGCAACAATGATAAAGAATTGAAATTATTATTGATTTTGGAGAGTAGTAATATTGTAAAAATCGCGTTTAGCTCTCATTGTTGTCACATATGACGATTAAACGGTCGGATTACAAGGATTACTATTTATAGCTCTCAATGTTGCCACAAAGCATTTAAATGATGATTTAACGGTTGGATTACAAGGATCGGTTTTTACTCTTTCGTCTAGCTGGGGCCCTGGTCTGGGGCCTAGAGTTCGTAGTTTGAGAGTACCGCTGGTTGCAGAGCTGAAAACTAAATGTGACTAACCAGAACCACTGCTTCACGAGGTCGAACGCAGCCTCAGAATTGGAACGACAGTGTGTGAGACTTGCCATCGATGTCTGACGTCACAACTTGAGTTGAATAAAGAGAGGAGAAATTCTGAACACAGTGTATAAACTTGAGTTGAGTAAAGAGAAGATAACTCTAAACACTTTGTGTATAAACTTGAGTTGAGTAAAGAGAAGATAACTCTAAACACTTTGTGTATAAACTTGAGTAAAGAGAGGAGAAATTCTGAACACTTTGTTTATAAACTTGAGTTGAGTAAAGAGAAGATAACTCTAAACACTTTGTTTATAAACTGACAATAGAACTGAGTGGGAGTCGGATGAGAACTGTAGCTTGTGTTCGTTTTAACTCACTTTAAATTGTAAATTTCATTGTTAATATTTTTATTAAATTATTTTTATCTTCTCCCCATCTTGATTAATTCCTTGAACGAATGATGATTGGGACCGACTGGAAGAGCTATAAATAGTAATTTATTGTTAAGTTAATTAAATAGAAGAAGATAATTTTATGATCCCAAAGGCAACGTTAACTAGTGTGCTCGTTATTGTCTTCAGTTGAATTATCTCCCCACTAGATTATTGCAACAAGAGTTAACATAGTGATAGAAGTTGTTTCTGTTAGTATTAATATTGAACATCAAGGATTAAGATCTCAATAATTAATACTATAACAGGGTCGTATACAAAAAAAAACGTAACAGTTTATATTACTATCACCGTGGAAGTTTTCGTTATCATGTCATTTGTAATTATCATTAAAACTAATCAAGTGACCTCATTCCCTAACTGTTGATTGGTTATATGGAAAGGAAAATCGCTCAAGGGGATTTAACCACAATATCAAGAGTCCATCATTTGTATATCTGTGTAAAATAACACTTGTCACATTCTGATTGCTCTCACAGTGTTCCATTAGAGATTATATTTTCATAATTTAGGATACACTTCTCTTTGTAAAATACCTATCGCACACCGTAATCTGTATTCAGTAGGGTAATACACATCACTGTAAGCTGTATTCAGTAGTGTAATACACATCACTGTAAGCTGTATTCAGTAGTGTAATACACATCACTGTAAGCTGTATTTAGTAGGGTAATACACATCACTGTAAGCTGTATTCAGTAGAGTAATACACATCACTGTAAGCTGTATTCAGTAGGGTAATACACATCACTGTAAGCTGTATTCAGTAAGGTAATACACATCACTTTAAGCTGTATTCAGTAGAGTAATACACATCACTGTAAGCTGTATTCAGTAGCGTAATACACATCACTTTAAGCTGTATTCAGTAGGGTAATATACATCACTGTAAGTTGTATTCAGTAGGGTAACACACATCACTGTAAGCTGTATTCAGTACAGCAATGCACATCACAGACAGGGTTTTGTAATCAATAGCCTGCACTTGAGGACAAAAACGTGAAATAAGAAGACCTTAAGTTAATCAGTAGAGAAATGTTTTTGTTTATTTCAAATTTATTGCGCTATATTTAATGAATGAGCACAATTTTTAAATGTTAATGTGACGCGAACGCCACTAAGTAAATGGTTTATAGTTATTATTAATTAATTAATCATCCATAAATAATTACAAGTGATGAGAATCTTAATTTATTTCATTAATGATCCTCCAACAGACACCACTCGTCTCTCACTTGGCGGATATACGGATGCTGTAAACGCTCTCAGTCTTCCACAACATAAAAAGATAAACATTTACTGTCACAAAATGTTCCATAGGTGGAAAACGTCTTAATACAGGGGAAGACAAATCCGTCTTTAATCTATATTTAGTAAGACCATCCATTCACTTTCTTCTCCAACAAAAGGTTATCAATATGCACAAAAAGGTCCCCCAGTAAATTAAACAATAAATTTATTAAATCAACAATCAAATATACATATGACAAATACAATGAAATAGATTACTTGATATTGATATTTCCACAAAACCACGTTCGAATAACTTTATGTTTACACAGTCTGTATATTAAAATACAATTCAACAATAGTGTCAATACAAACCATTGATTAGTCTTATCAGAGAGCAGGAATGGAGTTATTAGAGATAAGCAATACTAGTTTTTACATACTTCATTTACCTGCTGTCTCAATAGTCCTTTCCAAGTGCTTTTGCAACATCCATGTGCTTCACTCCCAGGCTGAAAAACTCTGTTCACTCTTATTCTGTCAAGGTTAACATTGGACGCCTTTAAGCAGAATAACAATTGTAGCTATTTCTAGTAACTTCACTGTACCAGAAATTGCTCATGTAGCCAGTATACGTTTGCCGCCATACATAAAAAATGTGTAGTGTATTTCTTTACATTACACACACACTGTGGCAGACAGTTTCCTGTGTCTACACGGTCATTATAGCAGTTTACAAACAGTAGACCAGAAGGTTCAAATCAAATGTTGAAATGAAAACAGAAAAGGCTACTTGTCTCTGCAAAATATAATCAGAGAACAAATATTAAGCTTCCTGTTTATAGCTTTGTAACTCCATTCATACTTACATTCCATGCTCAACTTACAGTTTCCTGCAACGGTATTTATTTGCCTGATACACACACACAGCATAATAAATAGAGCATATCAAAACAAATTCAAGTGGTAGCATACTACATATAACCAGCTTACTTCAAAAATTTGTAGAAATAATAGTCCACTCACATAATACCACATTACAAAAAAACAGGTATAACACATCAGTAGCAAAACTGCATGAACTATTTCTAAGTCCATTCTCTCTAAATCAGTCATTTAACTCACCATCAAGCTAACACAGGTATAACATATCAGTAGCAAAACTGCATGAACTATTTCTAAGTCCATTCTCTCTAAATCAGTCAGTTAACTCACCATCAAGCTAACACCCGCTTTTCATGACCATACTTCTTGCAACTTCAAATTCAAGTGATCAGACAACTGATTTCTCTAAAGCAGGTAAACTTTTTGTTCTCATCTCATTGGCTGGCCTTATTCTCATAAATCATAGCCATTGGATAAATAAAACTACTCACCCAGTTGGGATAGTTTGCATTACATCAGCAAATTCTAGCATGTTCTCAACTCTGTTTGTTTACTTCCAAATCTGACACTTTCACAAATACCGTCATAAGGAGTGCCCAAGGTAGGACTACTCTGATAATTATAATTTAACAATTTATATAACAATTAAATTTAATAAATTGAGGGGCAAATTTACTCCACCACAGTAGGTAAAAGACATTTTGAAAAAGATTAATCATATACAGCTATTTATTTGTAGAACTGAAAGCACTAATTTAATGATGTGTAAATTAACCACTGTCCTTTGCTGGAAAAGATTATTTGAGGATTTTTAATTGAAATTTCACTAATTTGAATAGTACTTATTATTTAAAAATAATATATCAATAAATTGGGTTGTTTGGCAAGTACTCATTAATAGTATTAATAGTGGTCATTTCATTTTAATGTATTGTTTGACAAGTGTTTCATTAACAGTTTTAATAGTGGTCATTTCATTTTAATATATTGTTTGACAAGTGTTTCATTAACAGTATTTATAGTGCTCATTTCATTTTAATATATTGTTTGACAAGTGTTTCATTAACATTATTATTAGGGCTCATTTCATTTTAATATGTTGTTTGACAAGTGTTTCATTAACAGTTTTAATACTGGTTATTTCATTTTAATGTATTGTTTGACAAGTATTTCATTAACAGTTTTAATAGGGCTCAGTTCTTTTTAATCTATAAATAAATGTCAGATTGTCGGCGGCAGATATAAAATTAAATGTGAATTAGTGCAGTGACGTAATGTATTCAGATCTATCGTTATACATACGCATCACATGAAAGGCAGGAATAATCCGGAACAACGTTGTAAAAGATATCAACGATTTCAGAGTGAATGATATTTTTTTCTTTTGGTAATGACGTCACAATGGAAATAAAATATTTGTTAAAGTACGCGAAAAGTGTAGTTTTCATTTTTACAGAGAAGGATCACAATACTCGGTTTGTATTAAATTATTTGGCTTTCACAGAAAATATGATGAAAATAAGTACTAAGTTTGATCCTTCATTCATTGATTTAAAATTTGGCTTTCACAGAAAATATGATGAAAATAAGCACTAAGTTTCATCCTTCATTCATTGATTTAAAAATTTTGAAAGAACGTGAAGTAGATTTATACCAGCTGATCGGCATTTATTTCAAATATAACAAGTGATTTCTGGTATGAGTTATTTCCCTTCAGGTATACATGAAATAAATGTAGTTATTGAAAGAAGATTATCCGGATTTAGACAATTAGAATTTGACACAGGTTAGATGTGAGTAGAGCCTACCATTTCTAGCTCTAGAAACTCATATAAGGAATTCACACATAGTAAGTTCAGTGGGTTTGGGCCGGGCAGTCTTGAATTTCATGTTGTTCTTTAAATTTTAAACGAGTGCAGTTTTGGCTGTAGTCTTAGGACACAGCAACTTCTACAAACTGCGACAGTTTAAATTTTTAAAAAAAATCTCCGTTGGCAGATAGGAAGAGGCGGAACAATATATCAGGCGTTCGTTAGTGTTCAAGGTCAGTCAACATTGTCTCCAACATTGGAGAGTTTGACATTCTAAAATAGCATCAGTGTTTTTAGTTAGTCAACAATGTCTCCAACATTGGAGAGTTTGACATTCTAAAAAGCATCAGTGTTTTTAATCATTCAAACAATGTCTTCAGAGTCCAAAATTGGAAAGTCTGACATTCTAAAATAGCAACAGTGTTTTTAGTCATTCAAACAATGTCTCCAACATTGGAGAGTTTGACATTCTAAAATAGCATCAGTGTTTTTAGTCATTCAAACAAAGTCTCCAACATTGGAGAGTTTGACATTCTAAAATATAGCATCAGTGTTTTTAGTTAGTCAACAATGTCTTCAGACGTTTACTATTGGAGAGTTTGACATTCTAAAACAGTATCAGTGTTATTAGTCATTCAACAATGTCTCCAACATTGGAGAGCTTGACATTCTAAAATAGCATCATTGTTTTTAGTCATTCAAACAAAGTCTCCAACATTGGAGAGTGACATTCTAAAATAGCATCAGTGTTTTTAGTTAGTCAACAATGTCTCCAACATTGGAGAGTTTGACATTCTAAAAGGCATCAGTGTTTTTAATCATTCAAACAAAGTCTCCACATTGGAGAGTTTAACATTTTAAACCAATATCAGTGTTTTTAGTCATTCAACAATGTCTCCACATTGGAGAGTTTAACATTTTAAACAAATATCAGTGTTGTTAGTCATTCTACAATGTCTCCACATTGGAGAATTTAACATTCTAAACCAATATCATTGTTTTTAGTCATTCAACAATGTCTCTAACATTGGAGAGTTTGACATTTTAAAATAGCATTAGTGTTTTTAGTCATTCAAACAAAGTCTCCAACATTGGAGAGTTTGACAATTTTTTAAAACAGTATTAGTGTTTTCTGCATAGGCCTTTTAAACAATGAAATCCGGAATGTGTTTTTGATGATGCTTTATAAAACAAATGAATGATTATAATATCTATATCAAGGGAGACAATCCTTGTGACTTTATGACTACTTATATCAAGGGAAACAATTCTCACATGATGTACGCCAGCTGAACTTAGTAGTCCGTATGCTGTAATTAATTTAAAGGAGACAATTTTCTTGGCGAATGGAGTCATGTATATTGTAATTATCTTCAGGGAGAGCAATACTTTTGGTAAATAGAAATTGAACTCAGTAACAATGTTATGTACATGTAATTATCACAAGGGAGAGCAATACTTGTGGTAAACAGAAATTGAACTCAGTAACAATGTTATGTACATGTAATTATCTTCAGGGAGAGCAATACTTGTGGTAAACAGATATTGAACTCAGTAACAATGTTATGTACATGTAATTAATTATCTTCAGGGAGAGCAATACTTGTGGTAAATAGAAATTGAACTCAGTAACAATGTTATGTACATGTCATTATCACAAGGGATAATAATAATAAGTGACTGTCACGACTGTGCAAAGTGTGACAGTTTTCGTATCAGCAAGGCAGTTAAGCTCGAGAGAAAATTCCACAACGCCTGAAGCAGAGCAAACTTCCGGACCAGCAGCCCTGACACCAGGAGAAATCCGACCACTTTCAGACCGAGCTGCATCCTCCGCATCCTGCCAAAAGTTAACGCGCAGTGTTACATATGTAACCACACTGTCTAAATCATGAAATGCCAAAAGTTAACGCGCAGTATTACATATGTAAGCACACTGTCTAAATCATGAAATGCCAAAAGTTAATGCGCAGTATTACATATGTAAGCACACTGTCTAAATCATGAATTGCCAAAAGTTAATGCGCAAAGTATTACATATGTAACCACACTGTCTAAATCATGAAATGCCAAAAGTTCATACGCAATGTTACATATATAACCACACTGTCTAAAACTCTAAATCATGAAATGCCAAAAGTTCATACGCAATGTTACATATATAACCACACTGTCTAAATCATGAAATGCCAAACTAAAATAAATAAAATTACCCTTTTAATCTGCAAAAACAGTGACATAATCAACGAAAAATCTTTTGTGTCTGAACAATCTAGTCATTGGTGGTTCTCTCGTCTGTTTTGTGTTCACCTGGATAGACTAGACACTGATCTGTTATAACTGGCTGTGTTGTTGAACTGATCTAGAGAACAGGGTTCCTTTATCTGATTATAAATAATTCGAATAATCTAATCTTTGGGATTCCATTATCTTCTCACTGTTAGCTTATGAATAAACACTGTAGGTTTTCTTTCTTTAAATATTGCTAACTCTGGATAAACTAGAGTGTGTGATTTCTTTAGTTACGTAGTGCTAACTTTGATAAGAGTGTGTGATTTCTTTAGCTACGCAGTGCTAACTCTGATAAACTAGAGTGTGTGATTTCTTTAGTTACGTAGTGCTAACTTTGATAGAGTGTGTGATTTCTTTAGTTACGTAGTGCTAACTTTGATAGAGTGTGTGATTTCTTTAGCTACGCAGTGCTAACTCTGATAAACTAGAGTGTGTGATTTCTTTAGTTACGTAGTGCTAACTTTGATAGAGTGTGTGATTTCTTTAGTTACGTAGTGCTAACTTTGATAGAGTGTGTGATTTCTTTAGCTACGCAGTGCTAACTCTGATAAACTAGAGTGTGTGATTTCTTTAGTTACGTAGTGCTAGAAAGAATAAGCTAGACTGACCATACTAAACAATGTGATTCTCTTATTTGCATAGATTGACCAGATTACGCAGTATGATTCCCATGGGCGAATAATGGTAAACTTGAACAAACTAGACTGCGATTGTCCCGTCTGTACAGCTAGACTGCGATTGTCCCGTCTGTACAGTGCTAGACTAGAGAGACATGAGAGTGCAATTTCATTTTCCTCGTAGTGCTAGACTGAACAGATTAGACAGTGGAATTCCTTCATGTCAATGTTTGCCCATAATATGTTAACTTCCAATTCTCAGAAACCTTTATCATCTACATTCAAACAAATGTCCTCCCCCACAAAAAATTCTTAAAAGGCTGCTACGATTAAATGGCGGGGGAGGCGAACACTCACCTTTTTAGATTTACCCTAGCTCTAGGGAGGTCTGAAATGTCTTCTTTCAGCAAAAACTGTTTGACTCCCAGACAAAAGTTCTCCATGTACTGGGACCAGTCAATGCTGCGAGAGTCAAATGGAAATGTCTGCAACAACGTATTATATTACAATGTAAATATCACGTGATCTAGACAATACAAGAACGTATTATATTACAATGTAACTATCACAATATCTAGAACCAATATAACAAAAGATTATATTACAATGTAAATATCAAGTGATCTAGACAATACGACAACGTATTATATTTCAATGTAATGACACAAAATCTAAAGTTACAATTGAATTTTAGTCAACACAATGAACACCATAAAAGGAATCATGACGTCACAGCATCAAGAACAAGACAGGAATCACAAACCTGATATCAAAGCATAAAGAACAAGACAGGAAACATAAACCTGATATCAAGGCATAAAGAACAAGACAGGAATCATAAACCTGATATCAAAGCATAAAGAACAAAACAGGAACCATGACCTCACAGCATCAAGAACAAAACAGGAACCATGACCTCACAGCATCAAGAACAAAACAGGAACCATGACCTCACAGCATCAAGAACAAAACAGGACCATGACCTCTTAACTATAGTTATTATTATAAAGAAATCCACAAAAAACTCAACAACTCAAACATATCAATGCTTTTAATCACAACTTTTGTTAATGATCTTGAACTATCTCATTACCATCTTATCCTCAGGAGACATTTTGCTTAGCAGCATAAAAATATTGTCATTGTGAAATTTCCATTGGCGAGTTGTGAAGTATTCCAGGCTGGAAACGGCTCTCCATATTCTGTCCTGTAAGCGAACAAACCTGAGAAGACAGCCAAGAAATTGAGATGAGAGAATTAAAAAATTAACCGGACTTTCAAAATACACAATGAAATGTGTCAGAACAAATATAAATCATTGAAACGTGTCAGAAACATATATAAATCAGAGTACTTAGGTGTCAGAGAAATATTTTGTGACAGAGTAAATTTGTCTATCCCTATTTTAAAATTAATTGTTATATAAATTGTTAAATTGTCAGAGTGACACGACCTTGGGCACTCCTTATGATGGTATTTTGAAAGTGTCTGAGTTGAAGTAAACGCTCGAGGCAAGAATAGTCTTGATTTGCTGATGTAATGCAAACTAGTGAGTAGTTTTTATTATCCAATGATTATGATTTACAAGAACGAGACCAGCCAATGGACTGAGATTAAAAGGTTTACTTGCTGTAGAGAAAATTTACTGTCTAATCCAGGGGTGGGCAAACTTTTGAGACCGCGGGCCAGTTAAAACTGTTGGAACTGTTGTTCGAGGGCCAGATAGATGACCAAATATCACAAGTTCAGAATATAAAATGAGAACAACAGTAATTTAAAAAAAAATAGCTCTGTTTCAATGAAAGATTAATGAGATGGATGGTGTTGCTTACAATGAATCAGTGATTCAATGTCTGGCTTAACTGATGAGGTTGACAAGCGAAGAATGTCATTTAGATGACGGTAAGAGAGTTGAGAGCGAAGACGACTCTTTGTATATTTCATCTTTGAGAACAGTTGTTCACAGCAAAATGTGCTTCCGAACATAGCTACAATGCGCTGAGCATGTTTAACAAAATGTGGAAATTTGCCTGATGGAAGGATGACATCACGAAAAAAAGAAAGAGGAGAAGAAGTGCGGAACTTTGCTTTTAACTCATCACTGCATTGCATATCTACCAACTCCATCTGCTAACCCTAACCCTAACCCTAACCCTAACCCCTAACCCCTAACCCTAACCCTAACCCTAACCCTAACCCTAACCCTAACCCTAACGCCATCTACAAGGAAGCTGGAGCATCATCCAATGTATTTTCAAAAGGGGGGGGGGGCACTGAACAACTTGAAATCTGCAGAGAGTGGTCTGATACCCCTAAAACGTGAGGAAAATTCTTCCCTCAGTGAGGTAATGACTGCACCACAAGTCTCCAAGTCGACATCTGCTATGGAACAAGCAGCAAGACGTGGAAAATACTGAAACTGACCATTAGACAACTGGAATTCCTTAAAAGCGTAGTTTCACTTCAAATGCTTTTTTGTTGTGTGAATACATTTCAGGAACTAGAACATCCTTATCTTGCAAATTGACATTGAGGATGTTGAGGTGTGTGGTGATATCCGTGAGAAAGGTCAGACGAGCAAGCCATTTTAGGTCAGTGAAGTTATCAGCATAGGGGAGGTATTTTTCATGAAAAAAGTTGATAATTTCTTGTTGCAGGTCCCACACAGGAGAAAGCATGGCTCCACAACTTAGCCAGCGGACTTCACAAAAGTAGAGCAGGTCACCATAATGCGCATTCACTTCATCCATCAGTGTCTGAAATTGACGATGTTTGAGACTTGGGAAAGTTTGGAATTTACAACCTTCACCACAACTGACATTACCTTAACGAGGTTTGCAGACTTGGCACATAAGGATTCTTGGTGAATGATGCAGTGCAATTTAAGGATAGTCTGGTTAGGTCCAAGGGCCTTACAGTGGTGAACGAGCAAAGAAGCTGCGCCCTTATTCTCTCCAACCATTGCCGGTGCACCATCAGTCGTTACACATACAAGACGGGACAGATCAAGGGAGTGATGTTCCATACACTGAAGTAAGGCATTGAAGATGACTTGCCCAGTGGTAGTGTCATGTAGCGGAACAATCTGAAGGAACTCTTCATGCACTCTGAGGGCAGCAGTGACACCTCGTATGAAAATAGCTAGCTGGACTGTATCTTTCTTGTCAGTGTTCTCATCAAGAGCTAGAGGGTAGGCGACAAAGGTTGAGCAATCACTCTTCACAGAGTCTTGCACATTGTCTGACATCTCTTCAATGCGACGACGAATAGTACAGGATGACAGACTCATATTCTCAAAGACAGAATTTTGCTCTGGACAGACATAATTCACCACAGTCATGAGACATTCCTTGATAAAGTCTCCATTAGAAAATGGCTTCATTCTTTGAGCAAGGAGTAGTGAAACTTCATAACTGGCACTGTCACTTTTTTATGCATGGATGTTTGCTTATGAAACATCAAACTGCTTTTCTCAATATTGCCTTTGAGTTTAGCAATAGTATTCTTTTTCTCAGAGGCAGACATTAAACCGAATTTCGAAGTTAAGTGTACTCTTTCCCAGTGGCCGCGCACATTAAACTCTTTGAAGACAGCAACAGTTTTCAAACAGATCAGACACTGAGCTTGTCCTAATCGTTCTATGAAAAAGTACTTCTCCGTCCACTCTGAATTAAATGTCCAACTTTCTATATCCACTTTAAATTTTTTAGGATGTGCGGTTGCAGACATGATTGTGGGGGTGGGAGAGTAATGGCAAAGAAATAGCAGAAATGCAACAACCAGTTCAGTTGTGATGGCAAAAACTATGAGTTTCAAATTCGCGTGCACCACTGTTCCCCTCCAGCCCTCCTTCCCCACTCCCAATAGTCGTGGTGAATTTCAGGTCATGACTGAGACAGAGTACAGATGCTGACATACATGTACTATTGTACATCTATCCTAGACCTGGGAGAGTTCAAAAGTCTACGAACTATAAAGAGATGCTAGTGGAATATACACAACAAAAGGCATAATTTGTACATGCGCACACGATTCTGTGTGAGTAATTCAAACTGTTAAAATTACATGTAGTCTTCAGACTAGTTTAGCCTTGGCTGTTTGACAGCGTATAACAATGCCCAATTGTTTTAGTGACTTTTGCCTTGCGGGCCAAAAGCAATGTTAACTGTGAATAGCTTGGCGGGCCAAAAGCAATGTTAAATGTAAATAGCTTGGCAGGCCAAACAAAAATGCTTCGTGTGCCAGTTTCGGCCCGTGGGCCAGAGTTTGCCCACTCCTGGTCTAATCACTTTGAATTTGAGTGGCAAAGAAGAAGTCCGGTTTTGAAAGGCGGCCGTTATTGTGATGAAACAAAGCGTGCCCTTCACCTGCTATATGAACCTCTTGGTTTATTGTTTGTAAACCACTACGACAACCCTGACGCAGGAATCGTCTGCTGTAGTGTGTGTAAGTGTAAAGTGGATGCACTACACTATTTGGTGACATGGTGACAATGAATTCCATCTACATCGAGAATATTTGATGTATGGTGACAAAGAATTCTAACTACATAGAGAAATTTTCTAGTATGGAAGAGTAATTATGGAGGAATTACTACAATTGAAATAGGAATTACTACAATTGCTCTTCTGCTTGAATGAACTAATATGGCAGGAAACCCAGGCTGATTTTGAGAGGACAAGTGGCGAATCTTTTTTTCAACATGAGGAAAAAACACGTGGAAAATTGAACTGATTTATAATTTGTGACATTATGGCAAAGTGTGTGAAGGATTGTTAAGACCATGCTGAATCAGGTTACATACTGTTCTCTGATAAGACTAGCCTTTGGTTTGTATTGAATTACTGAATTGTATTTTTTGTTATATAAAGAATTGTGCATTATAGGAATTATGCAAAATTGGTTTCGTAGAAATATTGATGTCAAATAATCTATTTCATTGTATTTGTCATATGTATATTTGATTGTTGGTTTAATATATTTATTGATTTTCTCATGCATATTGATAACTTTATGTTGGAGAAGAAAGTGAGTGGATGGGGGCTCGTTAAATAGAGATTAAAAGTTGGATTGTCTTCTCCTTTAGTAAGACGTTTTCCACCTACGGTAAATTATGTGACAATAAATATTTATCTTTAATGTTGTGGAAATATTTACAGCACCTGTATACCCACCAAGTGAGAGAGATGAGTGGTGTCTGCTGGAGGATCATTAATAAAATAAATTAAGATTCTCATCACTTACAATTAGTTTTGGATGATTAATTAATTAATTAATAATAATTTCCATTAACTAAGTGGCGTTGCTTTCATGTAATAATATTTTTTACGTTTGCAGACGTTTTACTTTACTAACCTTAGCTGTAAACAAAGCACTGAAAATATAATCTCATTTTAAATTAACCACTTGACTGTAACATTGTTTAAACTCACCACTTGACTGTAACCTTGTTTAAACTCACCACTTGATTGTAACCTTGTTTAAATTCACCACTTGATTGTAACCTTGTTTAAACTCACCACTTGATTGTAACCTTGTTTAAACTCACCACTTGACTGTAACCTTGCTTAAACTCATCACTTGACTGTAACCTTCCTTAAACTCACCACCTGAATGTAAATTTGCTTAAACCCAGCACTTGACGGACAACTCAAAGCTGAATGCTCAGAGGCAAATTGCCTCCCTTGATTTGAAAGTCGTTAATTATTGAATTAGCGCCAGGTACATTTTGACCATTAAAGAAAATAGTTAATTATTTGGATTTCACTAGCCATATATATATAAATTTTGATTATGAAAGAAAGTCGTTAGTTATATTTTGACAATTAAAATAGTGAAAAACAGTATGTGTTCAATGTCAGTGACATTGATAGGTTCGAGAATGATGTCTTAGAGATCAATGCTGAAAGTCTTAGAACGAAGACCATGTAAAGGATGTCTTAGAGATCAATGCTGAAAGTCTTAGAATGGTGACCTGTTAGATAATATAGGAGAACAAATGCATGAATTCAAATATATTAAAAAGACAAAACAAAATGCATTTACAAAAAGAAACAAGAATAAAATAGATTTACATAAAGAAACTTAAAAACTATGTTCTGACGAAAAGAAACTGAAAAAGTATGTTCTGACGAAAAGAAACTTTGATTATATAAAGAAATATAAATACAATTTTTTTTTGGGGGGGATGTTAATATTGGGATAACTTACTGTGGCAGGTTCACTTTAATGAATGATAGTGGTGGCAATACTTACTCTGAGATGCTTACTATAATGAACATTAATATTGGCATAACTTACAGTAGTCAGCTTGTTATAATGTACATTAATATTGTCATAACTTACTGTAGTCAGCTTGTTATAATGTACATTAATATTGTCTTAACTTACTTTAGTCAGCTTGCTATAATGTACATTAATATTGTCTTAACTTACTGCAGTCAGCTTGCTATAATGTACATTAATATTGTCTTAACTTACTGCAGTCAGCTTGCTATAATGTACATTAATATTGGAACAACTTACTGCAGTCAGCTTGCTATAATGTTTATTATTAGCACAACTTACTGTGGACGACGACCGCTTATCCAGAGAAAGGCATCGATGACATAGGCAGGAATAAAATGGTCGAAGACCATAGAGAAGTTTCTCCAGAATCTGGTCTTTTGGAAACTTGCTTTTGGCACGCGAGCCACCGTGTTACATGGATTCTTCAAGAAACTGTTGTGTGACATCCTCTCTGATTGCAGAATAATGTAATGCGATAACTAATTAGTTGATTGCTGAAATATGTAACACATTATATGACGAGTGGTTAATTGTTCAAAATTGTAATACATTTTGTGATTGGTTCAATGCAGAAAGAATTATGTGATTGGTCGATTGCAAAATGATGTAGAAATTTAAATACCAGGTTGAATATAGAACCATATAGATAATTAACGGATTGTAAGATTGCAGGATAACTTGGATAATTAGATAAGAAATAAAGTGAAAGAAGACAGATTAAATTATTTGATAATGAAGAAACAAATATGCTGCCTGACACTCAGCTGACCGCAGCAAATGACAAGTAACTGACTAACTGCTGGATAAGGCATTAATAATATTGGTCGACTAATGGCTGGCGAAACGTTGCAGCAAATTTAATGAAGTCTTAAAGTTAGAAAAATGATGGTTAAAACTTGTAGTAAATTAATTTGATGTTCTACAGTTAGAACAATGACGTTTTATTGTGTAGTAAATTAATTTGATGTTCTACAGTTCAAACAATGACGTTTTATTAGTGTAGTAAATTAATTTGGTGTTTTACATTTAGAACAAAGATATTTAATTAGTGTAGTAAATTAATTTGATGTTCTACAGTTAGAACAATGATGTTTTATTAGTGTAGTAAATTAATTTGATGTTCTACAGTTAGAACAATGATGTTTTATTAGTGTAGTAAATTAATTTGGTGTTTTACAGTTAGAACAATGATGTTTTATTAGTGTAGTAAATTAATTTGGTGTTTTACAGTTAGAACAATGATGTTTTATTAGTGTAGTAAATTAATTTGGTGTTTTACAGTTAGAACAATGTTGTTTTATTAGCATAATTCGCGAGATGGTGTCCATATATCGATTATAACGAGACAAGATTAAGTATATAGAAATTAACTGCCTGCAGTATAACGTAATCTAAGACCTAATAAAGACCATGCACATTAATTATAATTTGAGCTACTGTATCATGCAGTAAAAAGTAATATAAACAAGATTAAGAACACAGATGAATAATAATTAACCTAAACAAGATTATGAATATACAAATTAATTGTAATGTGAGCTAGTATCTTTTACAATAATAATTAATTGTAATGTATGCTAATATATTCTGCAGTACTAATTAATTATATTTATAATAAGTGGTAATATATATTCTGCAATGTAAATTAATTATTATGCGTGCTAATATATTATGTAATACAAATTAATTATATATGTTAATATATTATGAAATACAAAATCAATAATAATGTGTTCTAATTTATTTTGCATGGCAATTTAATTATAATGTGTGCTAATTTATTTTGCAGTAAAAATTAATCTAAGCAAGATTAAGAATACACAAATAAATTATGTTTGCAAATGTATTCTACTATACAAATTCATTATAATATAACCTAATGTGTATCATGCAGAACAAATTAATAATAATATATACTAATGTATCTTGGAGTACAAATTAATTATAATACATTTTAATGTATATTGGATTACATATTAATTATAATATATACCAATGTATCTTCCAGTACAGATTAATTATAATGTGAGCTTGCAGCACAAATTAATGATAATATATAATAATTTATCCCGCAGAACACAATAATTAAATTGTGTGTTTTTAGATACTTTAGTACAAATTAATTATAATGTGCTCAAATACATCCTGTAGTACAAATTAATTATAACGTGCTCAAATACATCCTGTAGTACAAATTAATTATAATGTGCTCAAATATATCCTGCACTAACGAACAATGCAAGAAGAGAAAGGTGAAAGAGTTAAAATACATTTGATTTAATGAAATTTTTTTTGTTAGTGGCACTAATTACTTACGAAACATTTTCCACGTGAAGCTGTTTATTTGTCCTGTCGTGCAGTTGTACACTTTCGGAGACTCTGGTCTGGGGAAAAAATGCACAAGTCAGATTATCCTGTCACAACTAACACCACGCTAATTAAACCAGCTACAATTGTACACTTTCGGAGACCCATTTAAATGGTTATCATGCCCATGTACAAAAATATTCATTTAAATGGTTATCATGTCCATGTAAAAAAATATACAATTGCGTACTCAATCAGCAAATCTAGTCACATAAAATAAACATTTAAACGGCTCACTTAGTAAGTCTAGCCAAAAAAATATACATATAATTGTTCACTCATTCAGTGAAGCCAAGAAAATATACATTTAATGGCTCATTCATTAAGTCAAGCCAAGAAAACATTATTGAATGGTTCACTCTTTGAGTCAAGCCAAGAAACTATACATTAAATGGCTCACTCGCTAAGATAACCAAATAAAATATCAACTTAAATGGCGAGTCTAACTAAAGAATTATATATTTAATTGGCTCACTCACTACGACTAGCCAAATAAAACGTCAACTTAAAGGGCGATTCTAACTAAAGAAATATACATTTAATGGCTCACTCACTAAGGCTAACTAAAGATATATACATTTAATTGACTCATCCTATCACGTCTAGACAAATTAAATATATATTTTTTAATGGATTATCCAAACCCACAAGACTAAACAAAGAAAAAAGCATTTAAAATTTCATCCAATCAGAATGTTTGGATAAAGAAAATAGGTATTTAATGGGCTCACCAAATCAGGTAGTCTAGCTGTAGTATTAATCATTAGATGACTCATCCAGTCAGCAAGATAGCTAAACAATAATACAGTTAAATGGCGCTCCCAAACAGAATCACAATTTTGTTAATTTAGAGGTTTATTTACTTAGTTTTAGTGACAAGCTTTAATTTGAGTGAAGTATTATTTCATCTTAGTGGTATATTACTTTTACGCATAGATATATTTGTTTTAGTGACAAACTTTCTTCTTAGTGACATATTTTGCCTTTGTGACAAACTTTCTTCTTAGTGACATATTTGCCCTAGTGACAAACATTTTTCTTAGTGACATATTTCGCTCTAGTGACAAACTTTCTTAGTGGCATTTCGCCTTAATGACAAACTTTCTTAGCGACATATTTCGCCTTTGTGACAATCTTTTTCTTTGTGAAATATTTCGCCCTAGTGACAAACTTTCTTCTTAGTGACAAATTTAGCCCTAGTGACAAACTTTCTTCTTAGTGACAAATTTAGCCCTAGTGACAAACTTTCTTCTTAGTGACAAATTTAGCCCTAGTGACAAACTTTCTTCTTAGTGACAAATTTAGCCCTAGTGACAAACTTTCTTCTTAGTGACAAGCTTTCTTCTTAGTGACAAATTTAGCCCTAGTGACAAACTTTCTTCTTAGTGACAAATTTAGCCCTAGTGACAAACTTTCTTCTTAGTGATATATTTCACCTTAGTTACAATTTTTTCTATGTGACATATTTCGCCCTAGTGACAAATTTCGTTGAAGTGATGCATTATTACGTCCTAATGTCAAGTTCATTTTGGTGACATGTTTCGTGTTTAGTGACATACAATCATTTAACTAACGTTCTCTATGAATGAAAAATATTTTAAAAAAAATAATTACATTTGATAAAGTGACCAAGTGATTTATGTTTCAGTAACGTAATCATTCTGCTTTTATAAACAGGATGAGTTCATATAAAGCCATATTTTCGGTTTGTGACCTACTTTTCCGTCGCTGTGAACCACGCAGCGGCTATCATAGCATTGGCTGCCATGTCTACTGGTATGATGTCAGCCACACAATTCACTTCACCTTGCGTCGTTTGCAACAGTCCTTTTCCCATCTAAAGCACGAATAGAATATCTGTGTTAAGTTGACGTCAAAGCACAAATACAAATATATGTGTCAAGTTTAAGTCAAAAGCACGAATAGAACAACACCTGTGTCAAGTTGATATCTAAAGCACGAATACAACATCAAGTTTACGTCAAACCAAGAATAGAAAATCTGTGTCAGGTTTATGTAAAATCATAAAAAGTATGTCAATTCACATAAAACATTTGTGTTCATATATAGCTTATGTCAAATCACATGAACTGAGACAAACTTTAAGTAAATATGTGTGAATGCCATAACTGTCTAGCTACATAAAAATGCAAATCAGTTTCATATTTCAATATCCGTTTAACAGCAAAGAAAGTAAAAATACTGTAACTATGTTAAATATCTTCCAACTACATACAAGGTCAAAACTGTTATATACTTCAATGACAAAGCAATGTCATCTTCTATGTCTGTCTAACTATATAAAGGCAATATCAGTGCATACTTTAATGTCTGTCTAACTATATACAGGCAAAATCAGTGCCATACTTCAATGTCTGTCTAACTATATAGAGGGCAAAATCAGTGCCATACTTGTCTGTCTAACTATATAGAGGTAAAATCAGTGCCATACTTCAATGTCTGTCTAACTATATAGAGGCAAAGTCAGTGCCATATTTGTCTGTCTAACTATATAGAAACAAAATCAGTGCCATACTTTAATGTCTAACTACTCATACTTACAAACAGATTCACATGCCAAATAAAACAATAACATCTCAAATAAAGGAAAATACCGGTTCAAACTACATGGAAACCGCAAAACATTACAAAATAAAACATAAAACAAAGTTAAATATTATCACACCTTCATGTATCTAACATAAAGAGAACAAAGTATCATACTTACGTAAGCCATAAAGAGAACAAAGTATCATACTTACGTAAGCGTATCAACTACAAGAGGGTCACATAAAGCAATATTTAATTGCATATAAAGACTCATTTCAACACCAAAGCCACACATATAGACAAAACAGTGTCACACTAAAGCGTCTATCTAGCTATATATTTAGACAAAACAGTGTCACACTAAAGCGTCTATCTAGTTTTATTTTTAGACAAAACAGTGTCACATTAAAGCGTCTATCTAGCTTTATATTTAGACAAAACAGTGTCACACTAAAGCGTCTCTCTAACTATACAGTTAGACAAAACAGTCACACTAAAGCGTTTATCTAGTTTTATTTTTAGACAAAACAGAGTCACACTAAAGCGTCTATCTAACTATACAGTTAAACAAAACAGTCACACTAAAGCGTCTATCTAGTTTTATTTTTAGACAAAACAGTGTCACATTAAAGCGTCTATCTAGCTTTATTTTTAGACAAAACAGTGTCACACTAAACGTCTATCTAGCTTTATATTTAGACAAAACAGTGTCACACTAAAGCGTCTATCTAGTTTTATTTTTAGACAAAACAGTGTCACATTAAAGCGTCTATCTAGCTTTATATTTAGACAAAACAGTGTCACACTAAAGCGTCTATCTAGCTATATATTTAGACAAAACAGTGTCACACTAAAGCGTCTATCTAGCTATATATTTAGACAAAACAGTATCAGACCAGCGCGTCTATCTAGCTATATATTTAGACAAAACAGTGTCATTAAATAGTCTATCTAGCTATATAGTTAGACAAACAGTGTCACACTAAAACGCCTATCTAGCTTTATATTTAGACAAAACAGTGTCACACTAAAGCGTCTATTTAGGTAGATAAAAATGAGATAACAGTGTAAAACTAGAACATTTGTCTAGCTACATAAAAAGAAAATAACATTGACACACTAAAACGCCTAGCTAGCTACATAAATACATAAAACAGTGTCGCACTTAATCGCCTATCAATAGCTACATAAATACACAAAACAGTGTCATGCTTAAACGCATATCTAGCTACATAAATACACACAACAGTATCCACACTTAAACGCCTATCTAGCTACATAAATACACACAACAGTATCCACACTTAAACGCCTATCTAGCTACATAAATACACACAACAGTATCCACACTTAAACGCCTATCTAGCTACATAAATACACAAAACAGTGTCATGCTTAAACGCATATCTAGCTACATAAATACACAAAACAGTGTCATGCTTAAACCCATATCTAGCTACATAAATACACACAACAGTATCCACACTTAAACGCCTATCTAGCTACATAAATACACAAAACAGTGTCGCACTTAAACGCGTTGGTCTGACAAAATGCTGAAAGCGACAACCTACCGCAAGGAGTAGTCCCGCGGGGCCATTCAAGCTGTCCACCCAGCCCTGTTGAAATGAAACACGCCTCACTTTATTTTACTGCTGGGACTCGCAGTATTACTATTGGTGGCAGTATGACTACTGTGACTAGTTATAAGTCTTGTAATATCGCTACCACTATTATTACTTTACTTCTACTACAGATATCAATATGAGATACTTAGACTACTACAGGTATCAATATGTCTTAAGAGATACTTACACTACTACAGGTATCAATATGTCCTAAGATATACTTCGACTACTACAGGTATCAATATGTCTTAAGATATCAAATGTTGCCGGTGTTGTGTTAAATGTTGTCAGTTTTGCATCAAATGTTGCCTGTGTTGTGTTAAATGTTGTCAGTGTTGCATCAAATGTTGCCGGTGTTGTGTTAATGATGTCAGTGTTGCATCAAATGTTGTCGGTGTTGTGTCGAATGCTGCCAGTGTTGCATCAAATGTTGCCGGTATTGTGTTAAATGTTGTCAGCGTTGCATCAAATGTTGCCGGTGTTGTGTTAGATGCTGCCAGTGTTGCATCAAATGTTGCCAGTGTTATATCAAATGTTGCTAGTATCATAAACTTCCAGTTGATCTGATTATATAATTTATAGCGTCCGCCTTCTTCATATGCTTCAATCATATCATACAATGACGCCTCATTGAATTGGTAAAATTGCGTACGACTTTAAAGTATAACTCATATATGTGTATGACGTCTCTTTAATAGGTCATATCATATTATGACGCCTCATTGAATTGGTAAAATTACGTACGACTTTAAAGTATAACTCGTACACGTGTATGACGTCTCTTTAATTGGTCATATTACCTATGTTAGTTATGCGTCACTCATAAGTGGTATGACGTCATAGTGAATTGGTCAAATTGTATATGAATTCAATATATACAATACCTAACTCATAACATTGTTTGATGTCTCTTTGAATAGATCATATAACATAATAAAGATATGCATAGATATAATGTCTCTTTGAATAGGTCAGATTACATATAAAGATATAGATAGACAGATGGATATGATGTATCTTTGAATTGGATAGATAACATAGGAACTCAATATAACTTTAGCTGTATATGACTTTCTTTGAATTGGTTAGAATATATAGGACCTCAATATATAACTCTATCTGTACATGACTATCTCTGAATTTGTTACATGACGTATTTTTTGAATTGGTTATATGACGTATTTTGAATTGGTTATATGACGTATTTTTGAATTGGTTAAATTACATACGTCCTCAATATTGTATATGGCGTGTACACACACTTAATGTAACGTCCCATACATAGGCATCTATACCAACAATAATCATATCTTATACAGAGACCTTTTCACATTGCAGGTAAACCTTTCAACTAGAATGTAAAATGAAATGTCTATACATACAATTTTATGCCGAGACACTGACCGGAAAAGGTTCTTTCCACGAGGCGCCGACAATAGACGGTCGGACAATGGCCACGGGGATTCCCCGGGCTTCTTCCACCAGGAAAGATTCGGCCATGGCCTTTGTGTACGTATAGGTGTTGGGCCGGTTACCGATCATCTTTGACGTCAGAGCACCAATCATCTCCGTGTCCATCCACCTGAAATACAAACACTCAAGTCAGCAGGTTCTGAGCAGGACAAGTCATATAACCAAGTCCAATACAAGTCACTTACAGTTAGCTAGCCAAGTCCAATACAAGTCACTTACAGTTAGCCAGCCAAGTCCATTACAAGTCACTTACAGTTAGCCTCCCAAATCCAATACAAGTCACAGTTAGCCATCCAAATCCAATACAATCCAATACAAGTCACATACAGTCAGGCAGCGAAGTCCAATACAAGCACATACAGTTAGCCATCCAAGTCCAATACAAGTCACATACAGTTAGCCAGCCAAGTCCAATACAAGTCGCTTACATTTAGGCAACCAAGTCCAATACAAGCACTTACAGTTAGACATACATGTCCAATACAAGTCACATACAGTTAGCGAGCCAAGTCCAATACAAGACACACCCAGTCAGTAAGTCAAGTGATGAACAAGTTACAATCAGTCAGCAAGTATAGTGCAGGACATGTCACATACACTATGGTAAGATGCTCATAAGTCTTATACACAGCCAAATAAGATGTTGGTAAGTCACATACCTAGGTCAGGTAAGATGTTGATAAGTCACATACCTAAGTCAGATAAGATGTTCATAAGTTACACACACAAGTCAGGTAAGATGTTGATAAGTCATATACATAAGTCAGGTAAGATGATGATAAGTTACACACACAAGTCAGGTAAGATGATGATAAGTCACATACCTAAGTCAGGTAAGATGATGATAAGTTACAACCTAAGTCAGGTAAGATGATGATCAGTTACACACACGTCAGGTAAAATGATGATAAGTCATACATCCAAGTCAGGTAAGGTGATGACATATCGCATACCTAAGTCAGGTAAGTTGATAATTCATGTGCACAATTGGGTAACAAATTCAAGGCATACTGACTTAGGATCGGAAAGTGTGACAACGCATTGAAATTAGGCAGCAGTCAATACGAATCAATACATGTTGTCACGGTCAAGGGGAAGTAAGCGGCTAAAATTTATTTTTTTTATTTTACCTTATTGCCTCCCTTGGCTCTGTGACGTTTTGTTTTCATATAATGAGCGAGTGGCGTGATGCATGCATTGTCAGTCAGTTTGCGAGCGTGACTACTTATTTCTTATTTAAAACATTGTTATTTGATTTGTTTACTTGTTCATTTATGTTAGGTGATAATAATTAAATTAGTGATAGGTAACCTATATATTTAGTTCATTAAATTTTCATTAAATAGAAATTTAACTAGGGATTATTTTAGCCAATGCACCACTAAATAAGTGCACCTAATAACAATAGACATCCATCTTTTCACGTGCCTTATAGTTCTAGAAGGCCGTGGAAGAGTTAGGTTTTACAAAAGGAAACTGCAGGGACTTTTTCGAGAGAGTGTTGCAACTGCCACAGAGCAACATCAGAGATTTTAGACGTTTTTATCGTCACGTTCTGGCGCCGTCCATTTTGGCTAATTTTTCGTAGTTAGCAAAGTAGGACTGGAAGAGTGCTCACCCTTCGTTGGCGAGACTTGGCAGTGTTTGCGTGGGTCAGGACCAGCCGGCTTCTACCCTCCCAGCCATACGTCGGGCACCCTCCCTAGATTGTCAGCAGGAACCAGGGCTACTATCGTATTACAGACTGGGGATCCTGGGACAAGTCTATTCTTCGCTCATATTCTGGTCTTCATTGGTTCATCAAACACTTATAACTTCGTCGCTTTTCAGCGAGTGGTACTTTCTACGTTTATCAACGTGAAAGAGAGATAACCGGGTTTATCAACCTGCGTACGTGCTGTTTTACCCCCATCCCTGTCCAGGGGGAGACATCGTTATTTTGTTCCCGGTCTTCACCGAGGAACATTGTCGACATTTCCTGTGACTATTCGAGGAAAAGTGTAATTCATTTATTGGACTTCCGTATTTCATACGTGGCCAGTGTGTTGGCATTAGTGTACTTGACATTTTCGGGACATTTCCAGGACTGTGGTTTCATTATTGTAAATAACTGTAAGTAGCATAGTTAACCTAGTGGTGCATTTATTTAGGTAGGTAGTTTAGTCATAGCTTATTAATTAATTAGAAGTTTAGAACATTATTGACATTTACCCTAGACTGTTTCGAAACATTTTCTTATATAAACATTTTCTTATAAGTATTTGGTGAACTGATTATTGGGTTTATTTTTCACCCTAAAAAGGCTAAATACTTAAGACATTTATTATTAACTTTGGGTTTTCACCCATCAGTCTAATTTAAGGGCTGTTATTTGCGGTTTTCACCGTCAGATATATTATTAAATTTGCTTTTTCATTTTATTTTATTTTTATCATATTCATTGCTCTGGTCCCCCCGCCCCACGAATGTTGCTGAGTGGATGTTGCTGAATGAATGACTAACACCGCACGAGAGAGTAACCCATTTTATTATTAGAATGAACTGATTATTGGGTTTATTTTTCACCCTAAAGGCCAATGCAGGAAGAAATTAACCATAGTTAGATAAAGGCCAATACAGGAAGAATATATCACATGATTCAAGCATACATTAAAATTAGTCTTGATTTGATAAATATTAATGCAGGAAGAAATTATATTTAACCTTGATTAAAGGCCAACACAGGAGGAACATATCCCAAACCATTCAGGCAAACATTATAATTAAACTTTTTAGATGAATGCCAATGCTGAGAGATATCACAATTAACCACATGCTTAGATAAAGGTAAATGCAGACAAAATATATCACAAGCCATTCAGATAAACAATTAAACAGACAGAATAAATCACAAACCATTCAGACACACTTTAAAATTAACCTTGATTAGTAAAAGTATAGTGCAGACAGAATATATAGCAAGCCATTCAAACATTATAATTGACCTTGATTAGTAAAAGTCTAGTGCAGACATTATAATTGACCTTGATTAGTAAAAGTCTAGTGCAGACATAATAATTGACCTTGATTAGTAAAAGTCTAGTGCAGACAGAAAATATAGCAGGCCATTCAAACATTATAATTGACCTTGATTAGTTAAAGTCTAGTGCAGACATTATAATTGACCTGATTAGTAAAAGTCTAGTACAGACATTATATATAGCTAACCATTCAAGCATTATAATTGACCTTGATTAGTAAAAGTCTAGTGCAGACATTATAATTGATCTTGATTAGTAAAAGACTAGTACAGACATAATAATTGACCTTGATTAGTAAAAGTCTAGTGCAGATATTATAATTGACCTTGATTAGTAAAAGTCTAGTGCAGACATTATAATTGACCTGATTAGTAAAAGTCTAGTACAGACATAATATATAGCTAACCATTCAAGCATTATAATTGACCTTGATTAGTAAAAGTCTAGTACAGACATAATATATAACTAACCATTCAAACATTATAATTGACCTTATTTCGATGAAGGCCAGTGTATAAAGTCATTAAAATTAACCATCCTAACCATATAATTAACCATCAAATACTAATGCAGACATAATATATCACAAAACATTCTGAAAAACATTATAATTAATCTTCATTAGATAAAGGCTCATTTAGACAACTTTATAATTAACCTTGATTAGATAAATGCTCAATCAGACTAACGTTATAATTAACTTGATTAGATAAAGTCTCATTCAGACAAACATTATAATTAACCTTGATTATACAAATCCTCATTTAGACAAACATTATAATTAACCTTGATTAGATAAATCCTCAATCTGACAAACATTATAATTAACCTTGATTATACAAATCCTCATTCAGACAAACATAATTAACCTTGATTAGATAAAGATATTCAGACAAACATTATAATTAACCTTGATTAGATAAAGATATTCAGACAAACATTATAATTAACCTTGATTAGATAAAGATATTCAGACAAACATTATAATTAACCTTGATTAGATAAATCCTCATTCAGACAAACATTATAATTAACCTTGATTACATAAAGACTCATTCATACACACATTATAATTAACCTTGAGTAGATAAATCCTCATTCAGACAAACATTATAATTAACCTTGATTAGATAAAGACTCATTCATACGAACAATATAATTAACCTTGATTAGATAAAGACATTCATACAAACATTGTCTGAACGCAATGATCAGGATTGTGATTAACTCTGACTTACTCCACAGCTTCAATCAGCTTCTTGGGGTGTAGGGTTGGCTCATATACCCGCTCAGCAATCGATTTCTGGTCACAGTTGGCGTAAGCGGTCGACACGTGTACCAGTGACTAAAACAGCAAAAAAGGAAACATGTTTGGGTATTAATAAAAATAAATTTTGGGTTACTAATAACAACAAATTAAAATGTATTATTATTAATAAAAATAAATTGATGTCTGTGATTATTAATAACAAAGTATTTATAATTGTTTATATTAAAACAGGTCTAATTATAAATAGAAATTATTTATTAAAGCCAGTTAAAATGTTTAAATACAAGTAGGCTTGATACTCCAAAGTTTAAGTTTAAATCAGGTATAATTTAACATGGTACATAAATTATCATTTCAGAAGTTTAAGAGAGTTGGGATAATGTATAAATGGTTAAATAGTATGACTGGTCTATGACATGACACTCATATCCATTGCATTGGGTAGTTTTAACGATTATAGATTTGATGTATAAATGGTTAAAAAAAGTGTGACTGGTCTATGACATGACACTCATATTCATTGCATTGGGTAGTTTTTAACTATTATAGGTTTGAAATATTGTTTATTTATAAGCCCATTGCTTGTAGTGCAATGTTATAGTGTAATAAGAATTCTAGATATCATAATTAGGAATTTACTGATTAAGAACTAGAAATGAAAACTAATTTGTATGGAAGTATTCCAAGCAAACTATAGCTAAAACTCATTTCATCCTCTCTAGTCCGACACATATACCATCTTGTTAGTCCAACACACATTTCCTCTTTGTAAGTCCAATACATACTTTGTCAGTCCGACACACATACCATCTTGTTAGTCCAACACACATTTCCTCTTTGTAAGTCCAATACATACTTTGTCAGTCCGACACACATACCATCTTGTTAGTCCAACACACATTTCCTCTTTGTAAGTCCAATACATACTTTGTCAGTCCGACACACATACCATCTTGTTAGTCCAACACACATTTCCTCTTTGTAAGTCCAATACATACTTTGTCAGTCCGACACACATACCATCTTGTTAGTCCAACACATATTTTATCTCTCTTAGTCTAACACACACTTTATCTCTGTTAGTCCAACACATATTTTATCTCTCTTAGTCTAACACACATACCATCTTGTCGGTCCAACACATATTTTAACTCACTTAGTCTAACACACATATCATCTTGTTAGTCCAACACATATTTTATCTCACTTAGTCTGACACACATATCATCTTGTTAGTCCAACACATATTTTATCTCTCTTAGTCTAACACACATATATCATCTTGTTAGTCCAACACATATTTTATCTCACTTAGTCTAACACACACTTTATCTCTCTGTTATCAAATAAATGCTTTTTCTTTGTTGTCAAACTACATCCATGCCACATCCACCTGTGCAAGACGATAATACAAGCATTCCAGACCTCTATACCGAGACCCACCTCCAGACCTCTATACCGAGACCCACCTCCAGACCTTTATACCGAGACCCACCTCCAGACCTCTATACCGAGACTCACCTCCAGACACGGCATTCGGCGACAGACAGACAGCAAATGCTGTACACTTATGATGTTCATACGCACTGACAAACTGAAAGGAAAATTAAGATGATATAACAAATGGTGTACACTGATGAAGTTCGTACGCACTGACAAACTGAAAGGAAAAGTAAGATGATATAACAAATGTTGTACACTGATGATGTTCGTACGCACTAACAAACTGAAAGGAAAAATGCACAAGAGTAAGATGATATTTGAAGAGTGCTCTTAAGGTACCAACTACCATGGCCCAATTTCAATCTAAGTTACCATAACAACGCAATTTTCTAAGCAATTTATCTTTATTCCAAAGAAACGTTCTTTGCAAGCTCCATGTCTTATAGCTCTTACATACATAGTCTTTGTCGGACAGACATGTCTTGTAGCTCTTACATGTATAGTCTTTGTCGGACAGACATGTCTTGTAGCTCTTACATGTATAGTCTTTGTCGATCAGACATGTCTTGTAGCTCTTACATGTATAGTCTTTGTCGGTCAGACATGTTTTAGCATTTGTAGGTCTTACATGTATAATCTTTGCCAACCAGACGTATCTTAGCATTTGTAGCTCTTACATATATAGTCTTTGCCGGACAGATATGTTTGTAACGGATGAACGCAGCCAGAAGGCCTTATACCCCCTCCCTTACATCCCTCTCCCAGCGCAAAACCCGGAATCGCCCCCTTCATTAAGAAAAAGAATGTATAGTCTAAGAGATTTCCATTATAACTATTAATATAATACGAACATATAATTATTAACATAATACAAACATACACTAAGAAATTCACATATTAACTATTAATATAATAAAAACATACACAATGAAATTCCCATATGAACTATTAATATAATACAAACATACACTAAGAAATTCCCATATTAACTATTAATATAATACAAACATATATTAAGAGAGCGAGTGATTCAAACTATCATCTCTGACGTCATTGATGGAAGAGCAGGGAAAGACAATTTCTGCAAAGCTCATATATTATCTGTTATGTCCTTTGTGATGTTAATACGCTTTGGTTGTTTGTTTTAAAAGTAATACAACCTTGCAATAATATTATTTACTAGAAATCAAAATGAACTCTTCTATATTTAGTAGAAATCAAAATGAACTCTTCCATATTTAGTAGAAATCAAAATGAATTCTTCCATATTTAGTAGAAATCAAAGTGAACTCTTCCATATTTAGTAGAAATCAAAATGAACTCTTCCATATCTAGTAAAAATGAAAATGAACTCTTCCATATTTAGTAGAAATCAAAATGAATTCCATATCTAGTAGAAATCAAAATGAACTCTTCCATATTTAGTAGAAATCAAAATAAACTCTTCCATATCTAGTAAAAATGAAAATGAACTCTTCCATATTTAGTAGAAATCAAAATGAACTCTTCCATATCTAGTAAAACTGAAAATGAACTCTTCCATATTTAGTAGAAATCAAAATGAATTCCATATCTAGTAGAAATCAAAATGAACTCTTCCATATATTTAGAAATCAAAATGAACTCTTCCATATTCTGTATTTTGAATTGAATGCTATATGTTGTGTATTGTGTGTAGTAAATTTATATTGTTAAAATACATTTTTATTTCTTTTATTATTAATCGACTATTTCCTGACAATATATTTGGGAATAAAAGGCTCATTCATGATAGGAATTACATAATAATTAAGAAGTCGAATAGAAAACGAAAAAATAGAATATGGGTGGTTCATCACAGGTGTATATATGAGAAATACGTCAGGTCAAAATTAACTCAGAGTATCTATTTGTAATATGACTTGTAATAGCTTTGGGAAGGCGGTTGTGGGGGAGAACCCCCCCCATTGTAACCCAGTCCCCATGTGAGAAGTATATTATATTATAGAAAAGAGATAATATAATCATCAATATTAAACCAGTCCCCATTGGATGTCTTTTCACCACACTGGATCCTTCTTCACAGCGAATCAAGTTCCAGATTTTCTGATTTCGATGTTTTACAAATTCTGTTAAAATACCTGTCTGATATTTCCTCTTTATTCTCTCTATCTCGGCATTTGTGATCTTATGAACTTGCATTCTTTGTGTACCCGTTATGGACACCAAGCTGTATGGCCAACATTGCTTGTGTACCCGTCATGGACACCAAGCTGTATGGCCAACATTGCTTGTGTACCCGTCATGGACACCAAGCTGTATGGCCAACATTGCTTGTGTACCCGTCATGGACACCAAGCTGTATGGCCAACATTGCTTGTGTACCCGTCATGGACACCAAGCTGTATGGCCAACATTGCTTGTGTACCCGTCATGGACACCAAGCTGTATGGCCAACATTCTTTCTCGCGTTTTATCACTACACTGGCTGTTTATCATTACACTGACTGTTTTATCACTACTCTGGCTGTTTTATCATTACACTGGCTGTTTTATCATTATAATGGCTGTTTTATCACTACATTTGCTGTTTTATCATTACACTGGCTGTTTTATCACTACTTTGGCTGTTTTATCACGACACTGGCTGTTTTATCATTACATTGGCTGTTTTATCATTATAATGGATGTTTTATCACTACATTGGCTGTTTTATCATTACACTGGCTTTTCATCACTACATTGGCTGTCTTATCACTATACTTGCATTCCACTTCATAGTAGAAATCAGTTCCAGGTCTTTGGATTTCTCTCTTTCACTGACCAAATCCTGATCAAAGTACTGCCTGGTCGTAAACTGTCCTTCCTCGCCAGTATCCTTCCGCTTGATTTCAAAGTCGCAGAAAATTACGAAAGATAATAAAAGAAATCTTTTCCCTCTATAACTACTGTCTTTATTTGTGTGACACATCATAGCAAATTTAAAACTGCTGATAAAAAAGTCTTTGCAATTGAATAAAATATTCTTTTCACGACGACAACAGCATTCCTTTTATATCTTTCGGTTTCTTAAGCATTAAACACCTGACGCATTCCTGGAGACTCTTTCATGTGTAAATATATATTTTTGTATTGTTAGTGTACTGTGGATCACATTAAATTTATTCGGTAGAATACAAGACTGACAGACTTTTGTAAGGAATAGAAGACATTCAATTCGCTACTTGAGTTCGCGCACTTAACCATGTCAATAACACTTGATTACATTGACACATTTAACTAACCGTGACATTGACATTTAATTACATTGACACATTTAACTAACCGTGACATTGACATTTAATTACATTGACACATTTAACTAACCGTGACATTAACATTTAATTATATTGACACAGTTAACTAACCGTGACATTGACATTTAATTACATTGACACATTTAACTAACCGTGTCATTGACATTTAATTAAAATCACAAACATACCTAATCATGCCATTAGCAATTAATTAAGTTCACACATTTAATTAATCATGTCCTTAAAACTTAATCAAATCCACACACTCAACTAATCATGTCAGTAACTTTGAACTAACATTTACTTACATGTCAAAGTAAGTCGATTACAATCATAAACTCAACGTCACAAATGTATCACTCAATGACTATCGGATAACTTGGCAAACGTGTATCTAGTTTAATTTAGCACTTTTAATATTTACTTGATATAATAAACTGTTTTTGAGTTCACCATCTCTATCACATCACACTTGACCTAATTCACATGTGAAATACAGTAAGTGTATCACACGTAACCTAATTTACACGTCACGATATACTCACTTGAGTTCCTCATCGAATCTGACGGTGGCTGCAGAGTGGAAGATGACTGAAACGTCATGGCACAATCGTTTCAAGTCTTCAGGAGATATGCCAAAGTCTGGCTCCAAAATGTCACCATTGACTGGCACCACTTTGGAAACTACATCTGGCTGATCATGGAGGACCTTCTCAAACAACTGCAACAACAACAAAAAACAGGTAAGCATGTAGACAGCTAAAACAAGAGACACACTGACAGACACATAAATAGCAACAACAAAAGACAGGTAAACGTGTAGACAGGTAAAACAAGAAACACATTGAAAGACATATAAATAGCAAGAACAAAAGACAGAAAAGCATGTAGACAGCTAAAACAAGAGACACACTAACAGACAAATAAATAACAACAAAAGACAGGTAAGCATGTAGACAGCTAAAACAAGAGACACACTAACAGACATATAAATAGCAAAACAAAAGACAGGTAAGCATGTAACCAGCTAAAGCAAGAGACACACTGACAGTCTAGTGCACACAAACGTGCAAATCAACAAATATGTTTGTGTTTGCATGTATATTATACATTATACAATATACATTATTCATTACACATTATACACTATAAATTATACATGATACATTAAACATTATACAATATACACTATACATTATTCATTATACACTATACATTATTCATTATACACTATACATTATTTTATCACATTATTTATGATTGCTAAAAATAGCTATGGTTTGGAAACTCATACTGCGATGGCCTTAAGTTTCCAAAAAATCCAAATTAACTTCACTGCATAACATAAATCTCATACACACACACGCACGCATGCACGCACGCACGCACTCTCCCTCCCTCCCCCCTCTCTCTTTCTCTCTCTCTCTCTCTCTCTCACACACACACACAAATACAATTCTGTTAAGTATCCAAACTTTAAAATCAGAGAATCGTGTATGTCGACGCCGATCTTAAGTTAAATATTACATTCCGAACTATTGCTAAATATGGACCTGGTAAACAAAATATCTAGACTTTAATTTAAATAATACATTCTAAACTATTGCTAAATATGGACCTGGTAAACAAAATATCTGGACTTTAATTTAAATAATAAATTCATACCTAATGTTAAACATCAGCACGGCAAACAAAATTTCTAGATGCCGACCTTCAGTTAAATATTATTCCTAAAAACATCTAATGTTAGAGGCCAACCTTGGGTTAAATATTATTCTAAAAACATCTAATGTTAGAGGCCAACCTTGGGTTAAATATTATTCTAAAAACATCTAATGTTAGAGGCCAACCTTGGGTTAAATATAATTCTAAAAACATCTAATGTTAGAGGCCAACCTTGGGTTAAATATTACACACCAAACTAATGTTTTAAAAAAACACGATCTGGTAAAATTCTAACACCGACCTTGGGTTAAACATTACATTCAAAACTATTGTTAAACGAGACCTTTTAAACACCGACCTTGAGTTAAATACCACATTATAAACTACTATTAAACGACGACATTATAATGTACTATTAAACGACGACCTTGAGTTAAATACTACATTATAAACTACTATTAAACGACGACCTGGTAAAATTCTAAACACTGACCTTGGAGTCAAACAACTGCTTCACCCGCTCCTGGGGCTGGACTCCTTTCTTGGGGCGGACGAGGACATAACAAAAGCCGATTTCCGGACACGAGCGTAGTAATTTTTCCAACAGAACTTTTGCCAGGAAACCAGTCACACCGGTGATGAAAATGTGTCGTCCGATAAAAAATTCTGGGATGGGAACACTCTTTAACCTTTCAGCCATTTCCGTTTTTATATTGACATACTGAAAACAAAAGTTCGGTCATGTAAATTTATGTAACAATCAAAGTTTGATGGCAACAGTTTGTGTTACAATCAGAAAGTTGTTTTGCTTGAATGAGTTGAAAATATTAATCCAATTGAACATTAGCTTAATGGAAGGAATCAGAAGTATGTTGTCGATAAACATACGACTTGAACACTGCAAAACGTGTGCTAATAGGTGATAGTTGACAGGCATACGATTATGAATATTGAAATATTTGTGATAGCAGATGAAAGTTGACAGACATACGTTTATGAACACTGCAAAACCTGTCCTAGCGACATAAAACATGAAAATTATATACAGCAGTACACAATTTGAAAAGCAGGAATAATGAATACTACATTGCCAAGAATAGATCAGGACATATCATACTTTTATGGTCGAAGATTATTTAATCCATGAAAAAATAGAACACAGTATATAAATCTTAAAACTTAATCAAATCCACACACTCAACTAATCATGTCAGTAACTTAACAGCATGTTTTATGGTGGAAGATAATTTAATCCTTAATAGAATAGGATATAGAACTGCAAACTTTTATGGTCGAAGATAATTTAATCCTTAAAAGAATAGAATAGGATATAGAAATGCATACTTTTATGGTCGAAGATAATTTAAGCCACGAAAGAACGATTATGAAATGTGGCCGATTTTCGTTTCAAAATTCTTAATAGTTGTGGCGCCTGATTGTACATAAAGGACTTTGTGCGTAAAACCCAAAACATGAAACGAAGACAATAGAATAAAGAAGACTAAAGAGTGCAAAACACCACAAGGAAGAGTAAAAAGAAAATATAATGAATATATATATATATATACAAAATAGAACATGTATAAAAGAGAGAAATCAAGAGTATGGAATACAACCAAACAGGGGACAACCTGTACACAACAGGAAAAAGTTTATATGTTGGCACCGATGGTGTTACATTCTAATGCAGAGTTATACACACGTCATCAATGAACGTGCGTTACATACGATTAGATTTAAAATAACGCCTTTCAGTTACCACTCTGAACAACAACTTAAATGCTGTATGAAACAGTTACGCTTTAATGAATTATCAGGAGCGTTTTAATGAATGGTACAGGAATGCTTTCATGAAATGTACAGAAATGTTTTCATGAAATATACAGGAATGCTTTAATGAATGGTAAATGAATGGTACAAAAATGCTTTAATGAATGGTACAGGAATGCTTTAATGAGTGGTAAAGGTAAGTGAATGGTACAGTTTGCTTTAATGAATGGTACAATATGCTCACTAGACTAAAATCTAAAATGTGATTAATTTTTAATAAAAGGATTCATTTTCCTGAACGGAATGTAAGTAATGAAGACATCTTTGTAACCTGTGTCGTGTGATATCTGAGGTGAAATATTTATGCGATTAATTCAAATGCACTTGGACTCTTAACCCACCTAAAAAGTGCTGATACAGGTATATATCCGATAAAGGTTATTTAAGGGTGCGAAGGCCTGGTAGATATTATGATTATATTTGTTTTTGCTTGTTTGCCCCTACCAGATAAACTGCGATATAAAGAGAACAGGTAATTATGTAACAAGCTCACTAATTTGCAACAAGACTACACCACAGTTAGGATTGACAATACACTAAGACTACTTACAGGAAACACTATACTTACAATTAACAGTAATGCACTAACGAATAAAAGCGGTTTATAATTAACAGTAATACACTAACGAAGAAAAGGGTTTACAATTAACAGTAATATACTAACGAGAAAAAAGCGGTTTACAATTAACAGTAATACACTGACTAGTGAAAACGGTTTACAATTAACAGTAATACACTAACGAGTGAAAACGGTTTACAATTAACAGTAATACACTAACGAGAAAAAGCGGTTAACAATTAACAAATGAAAATTTAATATAGAGAATGAAATGGATGATGAAAGTTAAATTATGAATTCTATAAATATCTTCCTGGATCGGACCGATAAAGACTTATTGTCCCAGTTTCATTATCCAAATTTATACTTCATTTACAAACGTTTAAGGAAGACAAAAAAGTCTCTATGGGTTACATAGTTTAAATTTTGGTAGTTTAAGGAAGACAAACAGGTCTCTATGGGTTACATAGTTTAAACTTTGGTAGTTTTAGGAAGACAAACAGGTCTCTATGGGTTACATACTTAGTTTAAACTTTGGTAGTTTTAAGAAGACAAACAATTCTCTCTGGGTTACATGTTAGTTTAAATTTTGGCAGTTTTTGGAAGACAAACAAGTCTCTGTGGGTTACATAGTTTAAATTTTGGTAGTTTTAGGAAGATAAACAAGTCTCTATGGGTTACATACTTAGTTTAAACTTTGGTAGTTTTAGGAAGACAAACAGGTCTCTATGGGTTACATACTTAGTTTAAACTTTGGTAGTTTTAGGAAGACAAACAATTCTCTCTGGGTTACATGTTAGTTTAAATTTTGGCAGTTTTAGGAAGACAATCAAGTCTCTGTGGGTTACATACTTAGTTTACATTTTGGTAGTTTAAGGAAGTCAAACCAGTCTCTTTGTCTGTATGATTTACTTAGTTTAAACTTAGAAGTAGTTTTTTGAAGACAGTCACAGCCTCCTTCTCGCTATAATACTTAGCCTTGTAATTAGTACAAATTAATCGGCTTAGCGAGTTTACATAACAGTCTCGAGGTATAATACTTAGCCTTGTAATTAGTACAAATTAATCGGCTTAGCGAGGCTTAGCGAGTTTACATAACAGTCTAGAGGTATAATACTTAGCCTTGTAATTAGTACAAATTAATCGGCTTAGCGAGGCTTAGCGAGTTTACATAACAGTCTCGAGGTATAATACTTAGCCTTGTAATTAGTACAAATTAATCGGCTTAGCGAGGCTTAGCGAGTTTACATAACAGTCTCGAGGTATAATACTTAGCCTTGTAATTAGTACAAATTAATCGGCTTAGCGAGTTTACATAACAATCTCGAGGTATGTTCTGTTCTACTTGATTGTGTTGGTATGTGTGTCCAGCGTTGTTGTCAACGTATCAGTAAAGTGTGTTGCTGGAAGTTGATTCCTGTGAATTCCATTTGAGACCCAATACAGTGGATAATTATGGCCTGAGCTTGGTTTTGAGAATTCACAAAGATTATTTTGAATGATCCTATGGTGTGCTGAGTAAACACATGAAAATTGTGAACATTCCTCCTGTTGTGTTTGATAGAGCATGTGGAATTCAAGATGATTCTCTATGGTATGCTTGGTGAACTCATGGAAGATTCTGGAATGGTTGTGTAATGTGCCTAGAAAGGACATGTGGAGCCATGGCCTAAATAATAAAAATAGTATCTGTTTACAAATGAACATGTGCCAGCGACCAGTGCCATCTTTGTAAAGGTCATGTATAACGACTGGAATTATTTCTCTGAAACTTTGCTCTCACTTGATATCCATGAACTTGACTGTGTTAATGTTAAATGACTGCTAATGTCTTAAACTCTGCTCTCAGTTGTGTGATGATATCCATGAACTTGACTGTGTTAATGTTAAATGACTGCTAATGTCTTAAACTCTGCTCTCAGTTGTGTGATGATATCCACGAACTTGACTGTGTTAATGTTAAATGACTGCTAATGTCTTAAACTCTGCTCTCAGTTGTGTGATGATATCCATGAACTTGACTGTGTTAATGTTAAATGACTGCTAATGTCTTAAACTCTGCTCTCACTTGTGTGATGATATCCATGAACTTGACTGTGTTAATGTTAAATGACTGCTAATATCTGTGCTAGGATAAACTAAATGTTTTTCCAGCATTAAATGAACATTGTTGTTAAGTGATTTAAATGTCAACGCTCTTTTGATTTTATTTATATGTTGTATATTTGTTTGTTGATTTAATCAACTTATTGTTACATTTTTTGACCTATTTACACATATTGATAAACATATGTTGGAGAAGACAGTGAGTGGATGGGGGCTCGCTAAATATAGAATAAAAGACAGATATTTCTTCTTATTTGGTAAGAAGTTTTCCACCTACAGAAGTATTGTGTGACGGTAAATATTTGTCTTTAATGTTGTGGAAGAGAGAAAACGCTTACAGTATCCGAGAGAGACGAGGGGTGTTTTCTAGACAATTATTAATAACATAATTTAAGATTCTCATCACTTGTAATTAGTTTATGTGTGATTAAATAATAATAATCATAACCAATAACTTGGTGGAATGACGTCATAGTTATTTACATCTCTAAAGCACATTACAAATAAACTTGATAAATATGTCAGCTACAACTCTAAACACTACAAGTAAACTTGATAAATATGTCAGCTACAACCCTAAGACACTACAAGTAAACTTGATAAAACATTTGTCAGTTACAACTCTAAGACACAAATACACTTGATAAACACGTGTTAGTTACAACTCTAAGACCCACAAATACACTTGATAAACACGCGTTAGTTACAACTCTGAGACACATAAATATACTTGATAAACATGCGTTAGTTACAACTCTAAGACACACAAATATACTTGATAAACACGCGTTAGTTACAACTGTAAGACACACAAATACACTTGATAAACACGCGTTAGTTACAACTAAGACATACAAATACACTTGATAAACATGTGTTAGTTACAACTTTAAGACACACTATACTTACACTTGATAAACACGCGTTAGTTACAATTCTAAGACACACAAATACACTTGATAAACACGTGTTAGTTACAACTCTAAGACGCACTATACTTACACTTGATAAACACGCGTTAGTTACAACTCTGAGACACACAAATACATTTGATAAACACGCATTAGTTACAACTCTAAGACACACTACAAGTACTCTAGACAACCACTTGTTAGTTACAACTCTCAGACACACAAATACATTTGCTAAACACGTGTCAGTTACAGTTCTAAGGAAAACTACATGTACACTTGATAAACTTGATAAACATGTGTTAGTTACAGTTCTAAGGCATACTGCAGGTACACTTGATAAACTTGATAAACACTTATTAGTTACAATTCTAAGAAACACTACAAGTATTCTTGAAAAGCACGTTTGTTACATCTCTTAAATGTGTGTTAGTAACAACTCTAAGACATACTACAAACACGCTTGTTAAACATGTGTCAGTTACAACTCTAAGACAGATGGCACGAGCGCATACACACAAATGATTAGCACATATTTTGTATATATAAGATAAAGTACAAGTACACGCGAGATAAACACGTACTACTTATTAGACAGAGTCAGTGCTTTTACTGTTAATTACGTGTTAAGCACTAAACAGCCAAACTTAATCTTTCTTGTAATAGTTATAAAACAAAGTTAATCCCTCTACTTTTAATTCTGTGCTAAAAAATAAACAGCCAAACTTCAGCTTTCAAAGTGCTAGTTATAAAACTAAGTACATCTTTCTACTGCTCAGCCAAACTTCAGCTCTCATTGTGCTAATTGGTGAAGTTTTTACACACCTATGTTATGAGAACTGTGTGAGTTGTGTCCAGGTATGAAATATAAAAGTAGGGTTGTTTGTTTGTTTTGTTGTGTTTTTTATTTGTTTAGAAGTGGGTGCCGGTTAGTTACTGATGAGAATGCTAAACATATTAAAAATTGCAAAATTTTCTTTGCTAAGACAAATCTTAGCCACTGAAAGAAACAGAATGTCTCCTAGTTGTGCCAGTGAGAGAAGACAGGAATACCAAACAAGAAGACCGTCCCTTACCTGTGTAGCGAAATGAACACAGAATGTCTCCTACCTGTGTTCTTTGCTTGCATGGCTGGCGCTGAATGACAGGCTCACTCTGAATTTGGGACAGTGCTTTCGGCCTAGGCTATGTCGCGCTAAGGAAGGGGTATAGTGGGGGTAGGGGCCTAATAGATAAGATCGAAGTTGGTGTAGGAATTTTTTCTAAGTCGATATTGTTAATTTTAATGACGTCACGTTGTAGTGTGGTGGCGGCACGTACGTCTGTGGCGCTCATGTCTGGGAGGTAGAGGCATACATTAGCCCGATAGTCCGTGGGCTAATGTTGTGGTGGCTGTTGTCGTAGTCCCCGATGTTGTGGGGGAGAGGGTGGGTGGGGTATCTTACAGAGCCCAGGTTAGTAGGACACCAACTCTGCACTTAGTGCATACACACGCCTGGGCTGTTCAAACCCCTGTTCATCTCACTGTTGTTGTCGTCGTTGTTGTCGCTGTCCAAGGTGTTGGCTGGGATGAGCATTGACGGGTGCTGGTGGCCAGTACAGGTGGATCATACCCCCAATGGGGTGGTTAAAAAATAATCACTGCTGTTCTCTGTACTGTCGCCGTTGCTGTTGGTCGAGGTGAAGCTGTAGGACTCTTCGGCGTTGTTGTGGCTTCACTGCTGTTGTTTCCGAAGTAGTGGTGGTGGGCGTAATCTTTTCTCTCTGTCATCTTGCTTGTTGTTGGCTGACATTCTGGTGTTAGTCCTCCTCACAGTTTTCACAGTTAGTCCTCCATCAGTTCTCCTCACAGTTAGTCCTCATTCACCGCTAATCATCCCTCACCTTTAGTCCTCCCTCACAGTTAGTCTCCCTCACAGTCCTCCGCACAGTTAGTCCCCTTACAGCTACTCCTCACAGTCCTCCTCAAAGTGAGGAAGGGAGGAGATGGGTGACAAGGAGCTTTTGCAAGACTGTCTAAAGAAATTTCCATTCCCTCTGTTTCTACCACAGTTGGGTTTGTTGTCTGCGTTTCTGGTTGTTTTTGGTTGTAGCTGTTGATTTCTGATTGGTTTGTTTTCTTTTGGTGGTAGTCTTGCTGGTTTGAGTGTTGGCAATATGTAACTTTATCCTCTTCATGTGTGTGTGTATTTCGTTTAAGTTTTCTGTGTCGCTTGTACTTTGATATCAGCTATTGTTGTGGGCGTCTGTAAGGAGGCTTCTTTCTGGTTAGTTGTTGTGGGCGTCTGTAAGGAGGCTTCTTTCTGGTTAGTTGTTGTGGGCGTCTGTAAGGAGGCTTCTTTCTGGTTAGTTGTCGTCTTTGTGGAGTTGACTTTAGTTTTGGGTGAAAATTCCACATTATTTTCATATTCATTTCTTTATTGCAGGTGCTGAATGAGTCGGATTTTGTCCCTTGTTATGTTGTTGTTGGCTTTCTTTGCGTCCCTTGTTCTGGACCAGTAGGTATTTGTAACATTCCTAGGTGTTCTTGGATGGTGTACCACAAAGGCACTAATTGCCTTGCAGGTGACTCATTATTGCAACTAAAGATTGAGATGAGTATTACATTCCAAAGTCGTCGTTAGATTTTATCTTCAGGATCTCTAGTGACATTCATGATTTTCGAAGTTTGGAATTAATGTTAAATTCAGCTTTTCTGGCGAGATCATGATGTGAAATCTCCCCTTGGTTAATCAGCCCTGGAAAGGGCACAGGAAGGGTTAATAAATCATTGAACAGATTTACAATTTTCGGTGTTGTTGTAGTCTCAAGGTGTAAGGCTATATGTCATCCTGGTTTTCCCCACCCTGAAAAGAGCTTGGGAGTGGCACTGCCAGCAGCTCTTGTGTTTCGTCTTTCCATCTTACTACCGGTGATCCGACGTGAAGAGATGATTACATTACTACTTGTCATTATAAAGACAAGGTCTCATGAACTGGGTCAGTCCATAATTGCACACTTTTTAACAATTTCACCATCCCTAAATATGTTCATGTTCTTCGCAAGTTCCAATGACACAGCTTATGATATCATTATTACAGTGTGTCTAGTACATATATTTGATATCTGAAGATATGTGCAAGTCAAGCTGTAATAATAACGACATGAACTCTGAAGGTATTTGCTAGACAAGCTGTAATAATAATGACATGATCTCTAAAGACATACTAGACAAGTCCAGTCAGAATAAAGAGCTGACTTCCCTCATGAGAGTAAAGATATATACTAGACAAGTCCTGTATGTAATTAAAGTATGAGCAGACAGCTGTCAGAGTTGATCTGAAGAGAGTGACTGACAGAATACTGTCTGAGTGTCGCGCACAGTCTGTTAGTGGCAGAACAGACAGTTATTTCTACCGAAGAATGGATGTATGTGTCAGTATGGTGGTCGACGGTAATGCTGCATCCAGTCTGTTAGTGTCAGAACAGAGAATTTCATTTTTAACCACCGTAGAATTTTATGTGAATACTTTTGTATTCTTTCTATTATTAATGACGGAACAAAATCTTAATGTTCTGACTTCATTTGTATTTTATAGAATTTATATATATTCATTATTTGCTATCAGAGGAAGAAAAGTAATTTTGCATGATGATTTGTGCTTTGTATTTTCATTAAGTATAGAAGCATAAGCGTGTCTTGTTTTTAACTTCTCGCGAAAAAAGGGAATTAATATGTTCTTGTGTTTCATCTGGATTATTGAGCGATATTGGAATATCTACATTTTATTTCTAACAAGTGGAATTGAATTATTCGTATGATGTAAACTTTGGTATCCAGTAATTAGAAAATTTTTGTCAAAGAGAAATTGTTAGAGTTCTGTAGCGTCAGGATCCGCTAAGTAGAAGACAATTTGAGCGTTTTATTGGGATTTATTATGAATGTATGAATTAAGATTCCAGCTACTTGTGTTTACTTATGAAATATTAATTACAATATACTAATTATCATAACCAATAGCGTGCGTATGTCACAAATTGCAAAATAGATCTGATCAACTGTGATGAATCATATTCCAGTATATAATATCTTTGCAATATAGGTCAGATCCACTATAATACACCACAGATTACTATGATATCTCACATATCAATATAGATCAGATCTATTTCGATACCTCACATTCCAGCATAGAAAAGATCCTCTTTGATACCTTATATTCTAGTATAGATTAGATCTACTATGAGATCTTAAATGCCAATCTAGATCAGATCCACTATGATACCTCAAATTCCAGTATAGATTAGAACCACTATGATACCTCACACCACAATGCGCGAATGTTTACTGTCTGAGATCATCATTATTATCACTGCTGTCGTCACCATCCTAATCCTTGTCTTCTTTATTATTGTTGTTGTTGTGAATGTTGGTGTACTGTAGGGACCGTGACGAGAATGATGACGACACCATCTTCATCGTTGTTTCATTGTATGATCTTCTTAATCATATTTATTATCATCTTCATCGTAAATTTTGTTTTTACCACCATCACCATTGTCTTTATATTACGATCTCATCACTCGTAGTCCCGACACCAATTATATCACCACCACACCATCTAACCATCACCACAACTAATCACCACCACCACTACGATCTCCATTAACAACTAATCACCACCACTACTACAATCATCATTAGCAACTAATCACCACCACTACGATCACCATTACTAAATAATCACCAAGACCACTACGATCACCATTAAGAACTAATAACCAAATAATCCCCACAACCACCACTATGATCACCATTAACAACTAATCACCACCACTACTACGATCACCATTAACAACTAATCACCACCATTACTACGATCATCATTAACAACTAATCACCACCACCACTACGATCACCATTAACAACTAATCACCACCACCACTACGATCACCATTACCAAATAATCACCACCACCATCACTGACCTCACCAACACCATTATTTATTGTGTGGACTTATTTGAAATCTTATTGAACAGTAGCAAGATGAAGATATGTTATTACCGTCACGGTATTAGGCCCAGGGATATAATCTGTTGTGGTTGTAGTGTGGATTTATTCAAATTCCAAATCTTAATGTGTAACTGTTCCTAACAAGTAGGTTGTGGTTGTAGTGTGGATTTACTCGAATTCCAGATCTTAATGTGTAACTGTTCCTAACAAGTAGGTTGTTCTTGTAGTGTGAATTAACTTGAGTTCGAAATCATTTTGTGTAAATCTGTCGCTAAACAGCCAAACTTAGCTCTAGTTGTGCTAGTTGAAGTTTCCTCACACCCTGATTTCGCGTTCAACACTAAACAGCCAAACTTAAGGTGTGCTAGTTGAAGTTTCCTCACTCCCTTATAAATTATCCGAACTGTGTTCGTTGTACCCGGGTGTGAAATTCGAAATATAAAATTAGGTTCTGTTTGCTCAGAACTCGGTATCGCCTAGTTTCTGGTGAGAATGTACATTAAAAATTACAAAGTCGTCTTTGCTAATATAAAGTGTGAGCCACTGAGAGTGTACATTTAAACTTGGCTTCGCTAATACAAAGTGTGAGCCTCTGAGAAAGGACAATATTTCGAAAACGGAATGACTAGTATCTATGAACTACTGAAAAGAATGTCCCTTACCTGTGTCACACCGAGAGACGACTGAACTACTGAAAAGACTGTCCCTTACCTGTGTCACACCGAGAGGACAGGAATATCTCTTACCTGTGCTGCTTGCTTGCCTGCCTGGCGCTGAATGACAGGATAAATTACTTGAACACAGATCATACTGACAATTGATAACGTCTTTGACCTTGACCGGCAGATTATACTGAGTTAATGATAAAGACTTGTGGTTTTAAGGCTTTGAATTGATGAAAAACGTTTGGCTTTAATGCTTTGAATTAATGATAAAAGCATATGGGTTTAAAGTATTGCATTATTGATAAAAGCATACGACTTTAATGCATTGAATTATTCATACAAACATATGACTTTAATGTTTTGAATGATGGTAAAAATACATGGCTTTAATGTATAGAATTAATGATTATGACACTTAGCTTTAATGCACTGAACAAATTATTAAGGCACATAGCTTTAATATATTGAGTTAATGATTAAGACACACAGCTTTGATCAATTTAATGCATTGAATTAATGATTAAGGCACATAGATTTAATCCATTTAATGCATTGAATTAATGATTAAACACATCGATTTAATGTATTGAATTAATGATTAAGACACATAGCTTTAATCAATTTAATGCATTGAATTACTGATTAAGACACATAGATTTAATGTATTGAATTAATTATTAAGACACATAGATTTAGTTATTGAATTAATTATTAAGACACTTAGATTTAATGTATTGAATTAAAGATTAAGATACACAGATTTAATGCACTGAACAAATTATTAAGACACATAGCTTTAATATATTGAATTAATGATTAAGACACACAGCTTTAATCAATTTAATGCATTGAATTAATGATTAAGACACACAGCTTTGATCAATTTAATGCATTGAGTTAATGATTAAGACACACAGCTTTGATCAATTTAATGCATTGAATTAATGATTAAGGCACATAGATTTAATCCATTTAATGCATTGAATTAATGATTAAGAAACATCGATTTAATGTATTGAATTAATGATTAAGACACATAGCTTTAATCAATTTAATGCATTGAATTACTGATTAAGACACATAGATTTAATGTATTGAATTAATTATTAAGACACATAGATTTAGTTATTGAATTAATTATTAAGACACTTAGATTTAATGTATTGAATTAAAGATTAAGACACATAGATTTAATGTATTGAATTAATGATTAAGACACATAGATTTAGTGTATTGAATTAATGATTAAGACACATAGCTTTAATCCGCTTAATTAATGATTAAGATATGGCTTAAATGTATTGAATTAATGATTAAGACACATAGCTTTAATGCATTGAATTATAATTAAGACACATAGCTTTAATGTACTGAATTAATAATTAAGACACATAGCTTTAATGCATTGAATTATAATTAAGTCTCTGTGGAACCAACGCCACCCTATTTATTGGTTATGATGAATATTATTATTAATCCTCCATAACTAATTAAAAGTTATGAAAATGTGAATTTATGTTAGTACTAATTCTCCAGTAGACACCATTCTTACTTGGCGGATATGTGGGTGCGGTAAAACGTTTACTCCCTTCCACAAACATTAAAGATAAACAATTACTGTCACACAACATTAAAGATAAACAATTACTGTCACACAACATTAAAGATAAACAATTACTGTCACACAACATTAAAGATAAACAATTACTGTCACACAACATTAAAGATAAACAATTACTGTCACACAACATTAAAGATAAACAATTACTGTCACACAACATTAAAGATAAACAATTACTGTCACACAACATTAAAGATAAACAATTACTGTCACACAACATTAAAGATAAACAATTACTGTCACACAATATTTCTGAAGGTGAAAAACATCTTAGAGCAGTGGTCCCCAACCTTTTCATCGCCGCGGACCGGTCAACGCTTGATAATTTTACCGCGGCCCGATGATGTGGGGGGACGTTGATTGTTTATATTTTAGTTTTGATTTAATAATTTTAATTTAATTGTATTTAAACGTGCCTTCAAATTAAAATACAGTTACACCAAAAAAATGAATGATTTAACATTTTAACTCACTAGAACACTAAATCAGAGAGAACCCTGAGCTTGTTTCTTTGCAACGAGACGGTTCCATCTGGGGGTAATAGGAGACAATTACACCCGAAGTGAGTTGCTTATGTCCATCCGTTGTTTTGTTTTGGTTGCTGTCACTGCAGAAAACCCCGCTTCACACAAATAGGATTCGGAAATGGCAATACGGATTTAAGTGCTGTGGTGGCCGTTGTTGTATTGGCAGGTGAGGGGGTTTACAGAGCCCAGGATAATACCACATCGTCTGTACTTAGTGTATATTTGCGCCCAGGATGTTCACTCCCAACCCTGTAATGTTCACCAGTGGTGTTGTTGTTGTCGTTGGCACTGTTGTTGTTGATGTCCCCGGTAGCCGTTGGACTGTATGTAGGTCGGTGTTGGCGGCAAGCATTAGTTGAATTAGATCCGCAATGGGGTGGTTATAATATCCCCACTGCATGTGATGTTGCTCCCTGTGCTGCCACCGTTGTTGTTGTTGTTGTCGGCGGTGGTTGTTGTGGATTCTGTTGTTGTGGCTGTAGTAGATGATACTGTTGTTGTCGTCTGATGTGTTGTGGCGGGCGCCTTCTTTTTGATTTGGGGCTCCGTTCTGTAGATTCTGTAGTGTTTCCTCGTGTGTCTGTTGTGGTTGTCTTTGTTGCAGTCCCTGGTGGTGACTCTGGCTGTGGATTGGGGGCAGTTGGTTTAGTCGTTGTTGTTGTTTCTTATGGTGTAGTTGGAGCGTTGTCGACTTCTGTTTCGGTTTTTGCGTCAGTTGTCTTCACTTCTTTTTCTGTTTGTATTTTTCTTTCTTGCGTCTTGATATGTACCGTTTGTGTGCTGGAGATTTTTTGGCGTTTCTTCTTATTTTCGGTGGTAGTTGTTTTAATTTCTTTTTCTTTGCTGATAGAGCTTGAAGTCTGAGTTTCCTTATTATCTGTTGTGGGTTTTTGGAGTTTGCGAGAATGCCTGGCTGATTTCTTGTTTTGCTGTTTGAGTTGAATTCACTTTGGCCGTAGGTGGAATTTTCCAGATGATGTTGGTGTTTATTCCACTTTCTCTTGTAGTGGCTTGTAGAGTTTGGGTGGAAACGTGGCTTTTTCCTTTGACTGTTTGAGTTGTGCCGTCTTCCTGTGTGGGTTTTCGCGTTGTTTCCTCCTTTTCCGTTTGTGAAGAGCGTGTTTTTGTTGTCGGCGTTATTTTCCAGAAGATGTCTGTCTGTGTTTCACAGTCTGTTGATGTAGTTTTTTTTCGTGTTGCCTTGTCAGGTGCTTGTTTAAAATCTTATGGAGACCAATTGCGGTTAAGATGGCTTGTTGTGTAGTGTAAGTTCATCTTCTGTTTTTGTGGAAGAGGGTCAACAGCAAATTAGTGAATGCATTTTTTAGTTCAACGTTTTTAGTTTCTAGTGTGAAGGTGAAGGGGGTAACTTTTCGTATGCCCCCATTTTCGGTTGGTTTGCTGATTTCACAGCAGTATTTTGTCCAGTCTTCTCCTTTGTACTTCTTAATGTTTGCACCTCTTCAAACCTCTTTTGCCGTATCTGTCTCAGCTGGGCTATGCGCTCGTTTGTGAAACAGAAAGGGCCGTCCGCATCTTCTGTGACTGACTCAGAATCGCGTAAAATGTCACTTGGTGGAGTGGGCAGTAGTGGCATTTTTGCCAGCCCTGAAAAGGGCTGAGTCTTAGTGCTGGTTTGTCTGGTGTGGCGCTTTGACATGACTCTCCTCCCGGCGGTCCAATGGATGGAGTGCGTTCGTCGGTGGTCCGAAGCGAAGTGTGTTGGTGTGGCTGGGAAGTAGAGCTCGAATTCTTTAAAAGCAAAGACAGATGATCGTGCACCAACTGGGAGAATGAATGCTCAGACTCAATCTCGTCCATGGAAAGTCGCACAAACCCGAAAGAAATACACCAGAGTAAAAATAAAATTGGGGGGCCCTGTACCATTTGGTCCGCGGACCGGTACCATATGGTCCACGGACCGGTACTGGTCCGCGGACCGGGGGTTGGGGACCACTGTCTTAGAGTACAAATCAGAGAACATTGTCAGACTTACAAAGAATTGTGCATGTGCGATGTTCCTTGTAGTATTGTTACATTTTAGTGGACAGCAAACACAAGTCAAATCAAACCTCTTAAATATGTCAAACAGCTTTGTCTTACAGGCTGATTCCCCAAAACTGATCCACTAATTTCTGTTATCACCATCACTAAACTATGCAATTATACATAAGCTACATACATACTGTTCTCTGTTACTTAAGTAATACATTACAAAGCATACATATGTATACTTTATGACACAAGCAACGCATTGTAAACCACTCATGTACTTTACTAAATAATGCAAGCATTTCATTATAACATTTAATACATGATAAACTATACTATATTACAAAGTAAAATATTATCAGCTATGTTTTGCACTATACTAAATGATACAAATAATACATTATAAACTAGTCATGTATTGTACTCTTTTACAATATACCATATTATAAAACATATTAGTCTGTAATGTTGTGAGTCATGGTCTGTGTGACGAATTAGTGAAAAGTGTAGATGAGAAAGAAGTGTTGTGAGTCACGGTCTGTGTTATGAGTTAGTGATTTCGTGTATTTAATTTTGCAAAACATTTTAGAATTTCCAATTTATTAGTAGTAGAAATAGCCAACTACCTAACCTGAACGTTATAAGCTTGCTTATTACACACTTCAGGCCTATTATCGGCCTGCCATCTCATCAGGCAGTGGCGACTTTATATATTAAATTTTACAAAATGTTTAATGAAAACAAATGCAAATTGGACATATTACAGTTACACAGTCAGATTTATATTTCAGGTAGAAATAAACTAAATCATTTGTTGTCTGGAGTACAACCCACAAACCTCGGTTTCAGTTTCAAACAAAATTAAAACCCGAAGTAGATTTTTCATGCAAAAAATTCATTATTTTTTCGTATTTATAAAATATTTTTGTTAACAACACGATAATTGATTTTATCTATGTTATAAATAAATTGATGTATTCATTTAAAAAGATACAAACACTGTGGATAGTATTTGACTATAATATTGAATTAGTGTGTGTTTTTTTTTAAATCTATGTTGTAAATAAATTGATGTGTTCATTTAAAAAGATATATTCCTGTTTGATACAAACACTGTGGATAGTATTTGACTATAATATTGAATTAATGGCTTTTATCTATGTTGTAAATAAATTGATGTGTTCATTTTATAAAAAAAGGTGTTGGTTGGATTGTTGCAGGTAGTCGGTTGTAGTGTTGCAGGTAGTCGGTTGTGGTGTTGCAGGTAGTAGTTGTGGTGTTGCAGGTAGTAGTTGTGATGTTGCAGGTAGTCGGCTGGAGTGTTGCAGATAGTAGTAGTAGTAGTGCTGCAGGTAGTAGTTGTGGTGTTGCAGGTAGTCGGTTGGAGTGTGCAGGTAGTAGTTGTGGTGTTGCAGGTAGTCGGTTGGAGTGTGCAGGTAGTAGTTGTGGTGTTGCAGGTAGTAGTTGTGGTGTTGCAGGTAGTCGGTTGGAGTGTTGCAGGTAGTAGTTGTGGTGTTGCAGGTAGTCGGTTGAAGTGTGCAGGTAATAGTTGTGGTGTTGTAGGTAGTTGGTTGGAGTGTTGCAGGTAGTAGTTGTGGTGTTGCAGGTAGTCGGTTGGAGTGTTGCAGGTAGTAGTTGCGGTGTTGCATGTGGTCGGTTGTGGTGTGGGAGTAATGTCGTGAAAGAATTTGTTTGCAAGAAAGTTGACAGACCACACACACTCGGAAATCAAACTGGCAGACAAAACTCTCCAACACAAATTAGTATTTTCCAAGCACCGTGCTGACATTTCCCTAGCTACGACAACCCAAACTGAATTATAAACGTAAGCACAATACTGTTATGCTGACATTTCCCTAACTATTACAACCCAAAACTGAATTATAAGCGTAAGCACAGTACTGTTACACTGAGATTTCATTCATAAATCCACTGAGATCTGTTAGACTTTTGTCTACATAATTGCTACTTTGTCTGCTAGAAAGAATTATTGGGGAGGAGACTTTCTGTCTACTGACAGTCTTCAAAAGAAACATTCTCATTAACAGAATTTTATTGAAAGGAAACTTTTGGTCGCCATAGAAGCTCGAGACCTAAAGATTTCCAGATCAAGCCAATTTGCTGAGATCGGTTTGCTACAGAACGATAACAAATGAGAGATAGGGCCATTCTTTTCTATTGCTTACTTACTACTGGGGGTTGGAAGGAGGTTGGTTCGCTTCCAGCTTACGTCGATTTCGCGCTGGAAGCTTTCGATTGCGACAAAGTTGCCTGTTTATATACTACAGTTTTATTATCTATCCCAACAAATCAGAAAACGCGGAAATTAAGAAAGGTTTAATGGCACTCGTTTCTGATGTTGGACTACTCACCAGGTGATCTTTTATGGTAATATACATTTATTATTAAATCATAATCAAACTAGCTTTTTGCATGATTATGTATAAAGATATTTTCTATCATCCAAGAAACATATTGTATACATTCATTCCATAATACAAGTTTCAAACGACTGGGTGGCTGGAATAACGCGACTAAACAGATTCTGGTTTTCTCTCTATAAATGTAATGGTTTTTTTTTTGTATAATACGTGGCAAGTTGAAGTGAGCTCTGTGTAAGTGTAAATATATATGTGGTAGGGTGAGCTAGGCTTTGTGTTGAGGTGTAACTATATGCACTAAGTTATATGGATGGACGGACGGACGGACGGACGGACGGACGGACGGACAGACACAGACAGGTACAGACAGACAGACAGACAGATAGATAGATAGATAGATAGATAGATAGATAGATAGATAGATAGATAGATAGATAGATAGAATAAGATAGAGAGATAGAATAAGATACAAGAAGATTATTCACTATACCTAACTTGTTTAATACAATAATCATTGCACAAATATTAGGCTAAATTTTCCAAATAAATTCTGTGACTGTTATTTCTAAATCTGATATACCCGAGGGATTATAATTATTTATCTAACAGAAGTTTTTTTTAAGCTTGTTTTCTTTTCATATACACACAAGTACAAGAAAGTTTTAACTCAAGATTTTAAATATCTATATAACCATTCACGTCATTACAATTTTTAATATTAATAACAATTCTCCCTTAAAGTGAATAAACAAACAGTTTTATAATTATAATTATATATATTATAATCACTGAGCTCTATATATGGAGAGGACAGAAGGCCAAATTCGCTGTCACCAGGCATCCGCCATATTGAACAGACCAAAATATTGTAGCGTCTGTGGTAACTGCCATTGACCGCTCTTTATATTTATACCCAATTTCATGAACCTATAATTCAATAAACATAATTAAATTTACAACACAATACAAATAAACAAATAGGGAAAAGATCATTAGACCTATTGCTTCAGAAAATAATTATCAATGAAATGTGAACGTTTAAAGCGATAGCATTACGATGTAGAAATTTTATTAAGTCTGGTAAAGAATTCTATATTTATTTAAGATTTCGAAAAAAAATGTTTAAATTATATATACATTGAATTTGCAATACTTCTGAATTTGAAAAACCAAGTCAATCTAGCCGATTTCTTTACATTGTAGTTATTGTTAAACTGTGCATTGACGACTATAGAGTTAGTTATACCAAAGAGGTTTTAATTAGTATTGAGTTTTAATTAATATTGAGTTTTAATTAGTTTTGAGTTTTAATTAGTACTGAGTTTTAATTAGTATTATTTATGAAACAATCATGCCTGTGAGAGCTAACTCTGCAAACGTGTTGCCAAAGTTAATCCATATTCAGAATAAACCAGTTTCATTTACACCAGCATTTCTCCAGTATCTCTTTATTGATATTTTGCTAGTTTTGTATATTACCTTTCTATATTTATCATGATCAATGTCACGTGTCTATTTACTGATATTTTGCTAGTTTTGCATATTACCTTTTTATATTTATCATGATCAATGTCACGTGGGTATTTTATCATAAAGATTGTGTAGTATGTTCTTTGATTTTCAAAAATACAAGATACCCTCTTAAATACATACAAATTATTTTAAAATGTGACTAGAGTTATTTTTTATTATTATAATTTTCTTAAATGTGATGAAGAATACTGTTAACATGAAATATTCGGTGATTGTACACTGAAAGTTTTAGGTTCCAAATAATTTCAAGAATTGTCTTCTCCTTTGGTAAGAAGTTTTCCACCTACAAAATATTGCGTGACGGTAAATGTTTATCTTTAATGTTGTGTAAGAGAGAAAACGTTTACAGCGCCCGCATATCCACCAAGAGATAGAGAGAGACGAGTGGTGTCTGCTAAAGAATTATTAATAACATAAATTAAAATTCTCATCACTTGTAATTAGTTATGGAAGATTAATTAATTAATAATAATAATAACCATTAAACTAGGTGGCTTTGGCGTCACACTATCGTCTACGAATAAAAGTTAGGCATATTAATACTTAAATAATGAATTAATTATTACTGGTTTTAAAAGTAATATATATATATTAATACTTAAATAATGAATTAATTATTACTGGTTTTAAAAGTAATATATATATATATATATATTAATACTTAAATAATGAATTAATTATTGATGGTTTTATAAGTAATGGATTCTTTTCATGTCGGTACGGTTCAGAGATAAAGCAAAGGACATTAACATTATTTAAATGAATATATCTTCACAAACACAAACACACACACACACACACACACACACACACACACACACACACACACACACACACACACAAATAATTAGTTAAAAATTCCTACATATTATTAGCAAATGTTTATCCCATATTTTATGTAGATATCTCTGTTGTTTTCACATACAGTATCTATTCTTCCATCAATATACATAACTCCAAATGGCTTATAATATTGATGAAAGCAAAGTTTCTAGAATTTATACATAGACGTTCTTGAGGTTTATAAATCGCATTAATCAAATACTTTCATTTGATAATTGTATTTTATTTAAAGATTTCAATTTCAGGAACAAATCTTTTTCTGCTATCTTAAAGTTGTTTTCTAGTCCATTTATTTTTACTTTAAATTTATTTGAATATATATTAACTACTAGGGACTTTAGTCTAAACAGCGCAAGATTGCTACGTAACTTTGCTCAACTCCAACTTTTGAAATCAGTTTACAACTGCTTACGGGATACAGTTAAGTGAATGCAGCCGAGCGAGCAGCTGCAATCGCGAACACTTGCGACTGTGTTACTTAATTTGTCTGCTGCTAAATCAGACTTTCCCGCCACAGCTTATCACTTCCGAGTGTGATAATAATAAATATCTCTAAATATAGTAAATCGTGCAATATGAGATTACTGAAACAATGTAGTCCTACACTTAGAACGTCTTAGGTTTTGTTCAAACATGAGGAGATAAATATTTTTTTAAAGAGGTTGGGGGTGGCTAGTAATAATTTAGCGTAGTTTTTCATGCTCTGTTTGGTTTCTTGCTTTTTGCAAGCAAAGTACTTTTAAGCCGGCTGTGTAGCAAGCTGACTGAATACAAGGCAAATTCATTTAAGAAATTACACCAAAGACGGTCGGTATTAGTACTTGCACTTGATCTCTGTCGCTATCTTTAGCCGGCTGTGCAGCGAACTGATTGAATACAAGGCAAATTAATTTAATAAATTACATCAAAGACTGTATTAGTACATGCAAAATTACATCAAAGACTATATAAGTACTTGAATTATTACATTTGATGAGAGAATATTCTAATGGTTAAAGCTTATAAGTATTTATTACAGTAAATTAATAGAATGCTTGCAATCATCCTGTAGATTTAGACTGGTAACAAAATTGGCGACACAGGCTAATTCCATCAGTTTTCACCTACAACTTTCCGACATTGTACATGATTTAGGCTAAACAAAAATCTAAGACAAAAGGTAGAATTATAGTGACGAAATTCATTTCATATTATTTATTAACAATTTGTAAAGAGTTCGTTTTATTGAATGTTCACACACACACACACACACCACACACACACACACACACACACACACACACACACACACACACACACACACACACACACACACACACACACACACACACACACACACACTTATTTCCATGTGTTTTTGTAAAAACAATATGAATTTCTTTCTCCAGTGTGTGTGTGTGTGTGTGTGTGTGTTTGCATTTTTTTCTCAAAATTTCCATCCGAAGATCAAGTAAAAGAATTTTCTCAGTGAGTGTTATAATTATTGTTTGGTTTTGTGCATTTTAACTAACTTCGAGAAGGAATTGATTTCCCAGTGGTTGTGTATTTTTTTAATTTATAATTATATTTTTTATTTTGTGCTTCCATCTAAAAGCGAGAAAAGGCCTGATAAGGACCCGTAGTCAATACGTCTGTTCCTAGCCCTCCTAAAGACCCCTAGTTAACATTGACATGGCAGTTCCTAGCCCTCCTAAAGACCCCTAGTTAACATTGACATGGCAGTTCCTAGCCCTCCTAAAGACCCCTAGTTAACATTGACATGGCAGTTCCTAGCCCTCCTAAAGACCCCTAGTTAACATCGACATGGCAGTTCCTAGCCCTTCTAAAGACCCCTAGTTAACATTGACATGGCAGTTCCTAGCCCTCCTAAAGACCCCTAGTTAACATTGACATGGCAGTTCCTAGCCCTTCTAAAGACCCCTAGTTAACATCGACATGGCAGTTCCTAGCCCTTCTAAAGACCCCTAGTCACTTCTAAAGACCTTTAGTTAACATTGACATGGCAGTTCCTAGCCCTTCTAAAGACCCCTAGTTAACATTGTCATGGCAGTTCCTAGCCTTTCTAAAGACCCTTGTTAACATTGACATGGCAGTTCCTAGCCTTTCTAAAGACCCCTTGTTAACATTGACATGGCAGTTCCTAGCCTTTCTAAAGACCCTTGTTAACATTGACATGGCAGTTCCTAGCCTTTCTAAAACCCTTGTTAACATTGACATGGCAGTTCCTAGCCTTTCTAAAACCCTTGTTAACATTGACATGGCAGTTCCTAATCTCTAATATGCGTTTGTGCACTTTCTCATTCTAATTTTCATTTACGATGTGCATTGTACACTAGTATAGGGTGTTGACTATGGAATGTGCATTGAACCACTAGTATAGGGTGTTGACTATGGAATGTGCATTGTATACAGATATATTTTAACATTCTATATATTGATTGTACAACATACTTCGTCAACTGTTTTATGATCGAATAAATATAAAATCTTTTTTTTTTATAATTCCTTACAGATATCTTTAAAGAAATAATTAAATAGGTCATTAATTCCTTACAGATACTTTAAAAGAAATAATTAAATAGGTCATTAATTCCTTACAGATACTTTAAAAGAAATAATTAAATAGGTCATTAATTCCTTACAGATACTTTAAAAGAAATAATTAAATAGGTCATTAATTCCTTACAGATACTTTAAAAGAAATAATTAAATAGGTCATTAATTCCTTACAGATACTTTAAAAGAAATAATTAAATAGGTCATTAATTCCGTACAGATACTTTAAAAGAAATAATTAAATAGGTCATTAATTCCTTACAGATACTTTAAAAGAAATAATTAAATAGGTCATTAATTCCTTACAGATACTTTAAAAGAAATAATTAAATAGGTCATTAATTCCGTACAGATACTTTAAAAGAAATAATTAAATAGGTCATTAATTCCTTACAGATACTTTAAAAGAAATAATTAAATAGGTCATTAATTCCGTACAGATACTTTAAAAGAAATAATTAAATAGGTCATTAATTCCGTACAGATACTTTAAAAGAAATAATTAAATAGGTCATTAATTCCTTAAAGATACTTTAAAAGAAATAATTAAATAGGTCATTAATTCCTTACAGATACTTTAAAAGAAATAATTAAATAGGTCATTAATTCCTTACAGATACTTTAAAAGAAATAATTAAATAGGTCATTAATTCCTTACAGATACTTTAAAAGAAATAATTAAATAATCGTATGTTTATTGACAAAATACTTTTCATTTCTTCCTTTTGGCTAATGTTTAGCTGAAATAATATTTTCGGTCCATTCATAAACAACAATATAATACAAACTTTCATGATCAAACTTTTGTTTTCAGTACACCATTATAAAAACAGTTTTTTCCTTGTAACAATACTTTCATGACCAAACGTTTGTTTTCAGTACGCCAATATGAAAACGGAAATGGCCGACATATTAAAGAGTGTTCCCATCCCAGAATTTTTTATCGGACGACACATTTTCATCACAGGCGTGACTGGTTTCATGGCAAAAGTTCTGTTGGAAAAATTACTACGCTCGTGTCCGGAAATCGGCTTTTGTTACGTCCTCGTCCGCCCCAAGAAAGGAGTCCAACCCCAGGAGCGAGTGAAGCAGTTGTTTGACTCCAAGGTCAGTATTGAGAACTGTTATTTACCAGGCCCTTAGTTCAATATGGGTTTTAAAAGTAATATTTAACTCCAAGTCTGGTTCGATGTGACATTTTTCTGGGAGATGGGCAAGATGTTAATTTTTAATTAACCTCGGCTGCTGGTAATATTAGGCTAATCCCCCAAAACACACCTGACTGGCCACACGTGAAAGAAAGATGAATGATAGATAATGTGGAATAGAAGAGTGATAGTTCTAGAAGACAGCTCCCCCCTCCCCGATACAAGCAGACAGGAGAGTAAGTACAGATGACAGACTACAACATGATGTAACATGTCACTGAGTAACGCTAATGCGAGTGTTCTATACATCATTCAATAATTGTAATCAACAAGAAATAACTGAAACAGCATGGTTACTTGTAGCAAATAGTCCAACAGTTACAATTAGAATTTATAAATGGTTATAATGCCTGTTCATGACCTTGTGACATCATAAGAGAACGCCTGTTTGAGTCTCGTGCACTGTAGTAGTTATTTGGTATGTTCATATGAGTGAACAATAAATGAGCTTATAAGAGAAAACTGAATATTTGTGAGTGAATTATAAATGAGTTTATAAGAGAATGTTTCTGAGTGAACTACAAATGAGTTTATAAGAGAAAACTGAATGTTTCTGAGTGAACTATAAATGAGTTTATAAGAAAAAACTGAATGTTTCTGAGTGAATACTAGAGTATTTTGGTAGAGTTTGTATACAACTTGACTGAAGCTGTGTGGTTGTGACTTTATAAATACATAACTTTAGGTCCCTCTGACATGTCATCTGAGTCCCAATGAATGCTGTTAGCAATGCTCATGTAGTTCATTGAACCGGTCCTTGGCATATGGGTCGTTCTTCTCTGATGCCACTTTGTAGTGCAAAACTCATCAAAGTCAACATTTGGATAAAGTGGTTCTGCTCTGGCATTGTCTGCATTTCTAGGCTCATTGAACTCAACATCTCAGATATCATAGGTAAAGTATCATGTATCTGTAGATAATGTCTCAGAGATCATATGTAAAGTCTCGGGTATCTCTAGGTAACTTCTCAAATATCGTAGGTAAAGTCTTGGGTATCTCTAAGTAACGTCTCAGATATCATAGGTAAAGTCTCAGGTAAAGTACCTATCTCTGGCATAATTTATAGGAGGATGATTTTCTTCTGTGTTGATAACTGGTGATAAGGTTAGTAGCATGAATATACTTTGTTAACACGTGGAGCCAAAACACGTGTTGCCTCAATGGTCAGCTGCATTCGACTAACGATTTACAGGTGTGTTTCTGGTACATACATGTGGCTGAGCAGCACCTTGATTGGTTAGTATAGTGAGTTGTCTGAAACATTCAGGAATGTTCCCGAGGGAAAGGGTCAGCCTTTCTAGAAAGTAGGTTTACGTGTAGTCTATTTTTAGAGGAGGTGTGGGTGTAGGCTACATAGGCCATTGTGTGACAGTTAACACATTATCCTCTGATTTTAAAGCTTGACTTAATAACAGAATTGTGCTTTTGCGTGTGTAAGTATGAAATATAAGTTATGCACTTTTGTTAATTTGGATTTTATGGGAATCTATTCTATCCCAATAATGATTTATAAAATACAAGTATTTTTAACACTCATTAATATGATAAATTATTTAATGTTAAATGTGTGGAGCCGTATTTGTTGAATTGCATGTTCGTGTGAGCGTATGTTACAGTTGCGTGAGAAAGTCTGCCAATCTGTCTTGTTTGTCTGTATATCAGTCAGTCTATCTCTTGCTATTGCTATGTATATGTCTGTCAGTCTGGCTCTTGTTGTTGCTATGTACATGTCTGTCAGTCTGGCTCTTGTTGTTGCTATGTACATGTCTGTCAGTCTGTCTCCTGTTGCTATGTACATGTCTGTCAGTCTGTCTCCTGTTGCTATGTACATGTCTGTCAGTCTGTCTCCTGTTGCTTTGTACATATCTGTCAGTCTGTCTCTTGTTGTTACTAGGTACACGTCTGTCAGTCTGTCTCTTGTTGTTACTAAGTACACGTCTGTCAGTCTGTCTCTTGTTGTTACTAAGTACATGTCTGTCAGTCTGTCTCCTGTTGCTATGTCCATGTCTGTCTATCTGTCTCCTGTTGCTATGTACATGTCTGTCTATCTGTCTCCTGTTGCTATGTACATGTCTGTCTCGTGTTGTTTCTATGTACATGTTTGTCAGTCTGTCTCTTTGTTGTTAGTATGTACATGTCTGTCAGTCTTGTTGTCTTGTTGCAGTTGTTTGAGAAGGTCCTCCAAGATCAGCCAGGCGTGATTTCCAAAGTGCTGCCAGTCAGCGGTGACATTCTAGAGCCAGACTTTGGCATGTCGCCTGAAGACCTACAACAATTGTGTCATGACGTCTCAGTCATATTCCACCTGGCGGCCACCGTTAAGTTCGATGAGGAACTCAAGTGAGTGTCGTGACGTGTGAATTAGGTCACGTGTGATGTGATGCAGTTAATGTGTCATAAGTCACATTTGATTTAGGTCTTGTGTGATATGAAAAGTTTATCATTATATATTGCGCATGTGAATCAGATCCAATGTGATATGATACAGTTGGTGAACTGTAAAAACATAGTTTATTACGTCAACTAAGTGTGAAAGTTGTGCCGTGTTAATTTATGTTTGCAAAGTTAACCAACAGTTATTGAGTATGATAAAATTATGATTTTAATATTGTGAATTAATCAAATCTCATAAACATGATAGTTGATTCTGTGAATTTAATTAAATGTTAATGACATGGTTAAGTACGCGAATTCAAGTAGTGAATTGAATGTGTCTTTTAATCCTTACAAAACTCCACTCTTGTACACTGCCGAATAAATTTTATGTAATTCACAGTACACTACAAATAAATTTAATGTAATCCAGAGTTACACTACAAATACATTTAATGTAATCCAGAGTTACACTACAAATACATTTAATGTAATCCAGAGTTACACTATAAATACATTTAATGTAATCCAGAGTTACACTACAAATACATTTAATGTAATCCAGAGTTACACTACAAATACATTTAATGTAATCCAGAGTTACACTACAAATACATTTAATGTAATCCAGAGTTACACTACAAATAAATTTAATGTAATCCACAGTACACTACAAATAAATTTAATGTAATCCAGAGTTACACTACAAATACATTTAATGTAATCCAGAGTTACACTACAAATAAATTTAATGTAATCCACAGTACACTACAAATAAATTTAATGTAATCCAGAGTTACACTACAAGTAAATTTAATGTAATCCAGAGTTACACTATAAATAAATTTAATGTAATCCAGAGTTACACTATAAATAAATTTAATGTAATCCAGAGTTACATAATAAATAAATTTAATGTAATCCAGAGTTATACTATAAATAAATTTAATGTAATCCAGAGTTACACTACAAATACATTTAATGTAATCCAGAGTTACACTACAAATACATTTAATGTAATCCAGAGTTACACTACAAATACATTTAATGTAATCCAGAGTTACACTACAAATACATTTAATGTAATCCAGAGTTACACTACAAATACATTTAATGTAATCCAGAGTTACACTACAAATACATTTAATGTAATCCAGAGTTACACTACAAATACATTTAATGTAATCCAGAGTTACACTACAAATACATTTAATGTAATCCAGAGTTACACTACAAATACATTTAATGTAATCCAGAGTTACACTACAAATACATTTAATGTAATCCAGAGTTACACTACAAATAAATTTAATGTAATCCAGAGTTACACTACAAATACATTTAATGTAATCCAGAGTTACACTACAAGTAAATTTAATGTAATCCAGAGTTACACTATAAATAAATTTAATATAATCCAGAGTTACACTATAAATAAATTTAATGTAATCCAGAGTTACATAATAAATAAATTTAATGTAATCCAGAGTTACACTATAAATACATTTAATGTAATCCAGAGTTACACTACAAATACATTTAATGTAATCCAGAGTTACACTATAAATACATTTAATGTAATCCAGAGTTACACTACAAATACATTTAATGTAATCCAGAGTTACACTACAAATACATTTAATGTAATCCAGAGTTACACTACAAATACATTTAATGTAATCCAGAGTTACACTACAAATAAATTCAATGTAATCCACAGTACACTACAAATAAATTTAATGTAATCCAGAGTTAGACAGCGAGCAGTATGATGAGTCAGACAGAAAAAAATAATAATAAGACAGAACAACACTGACGAACACAAGAGAAGTGTGTGAATCTCAGCTCTAGGAATTCTGCCTGTCTTCTATTTACGACATGATAAATTAATGTAAGAGTACAGTTGACAATGTTAATTTATAGCAGGATTTAAGACGAGAGTACAGTTAACTATGTTAATTTTATAGCAGGATTTAAGACGAGAGTACAGTTGACTATGTTAATTTTATAGCAGGATTTAAGACGAGAGTACATTTGACTATGTTAATTTTATAGCAGGATTTAAGACGGAATAAATACGTGATAAAACATGTTTTTGGCAGTGTTAGGTAATTCAAGGCCATACTTATTTTGTGGTAGAAACAACTACAGATAGGAATAAACTCTCAGTTCACTAAGAAGTTTTGAACCCAAACCCACACACACACACACTTTTATGCATGAGTGAAAGAAATCTAAGCATTTGAAATACAGATTAAGCTTTTCTCCACACTTCTTGCTGTAGAAAGTGAAAATGCTGTTGTTGAAATCCAAATGGAGTTAGTGGAGCTTTAGTGTGATACCATTTACAACCAGATTTTGGAATTCCAGAATTCTACAAATTTCTTTCACGGGTAAAATACCCAACGGTTTCTATCCTTTTTTGAAAATATATTGGAATATTTAGAAGTACTATTATATATGCGAACAGTAATTTTTATCCAATAAGATTAACAAATCAGCGTGAAGATCAAAGATTACTAAAAACTCTGAGATTAACCTCAGGATATGATACTATCTCAGGATATCACACTTCATGTTAGATATCACAGTTCTTATCAGGATATCACCTTTCATCTTATATCACACTTCATCTTAGGATATCACACTTCATCTCAGGATATCACACCCACTACTAATGATATCATTGATGCTATACATTATAAGCTAAATGGACAAAAATAGGTACTTATAATTTAAAATTTATTTTGCTAGTTGATTTGTGTTAACATACTATGTTACTCCATTATTTATTTTGTAAACATACTTGTGGCGTATGAGAGAGGTTACTTTGGTGTTTCCTTTGGTTAATTCACTAGTTATTTTGTGGCGTATGAGAGAGGTTCCTTTGGTGTTTCCTTTGGTTAATTCACTAGTTATTTTGTAGCTCACAAAGTCATTTGAGTTTGAAAACCCTGATTAATAGTTTTTAATATTATGATAAACTGTTTTCTAAGCTGAGGGTATTTTCTTTCTGTTTCAGTAGTAAATTATTTTGTTTAATATCTTCTATTTTACCCACATTTTCTTAGTGTAAATTTATCTCTGTAATGTATTCATTTCATTATTATACATGGCTACTAGAACTTTCCGTTAAAAATGTTTGAGTGAATATAATTTCTAGTGTTTTCTTTCTCTTAATATGTATATTATTTTCTGTGTTGGCAGTAGTGATTGACTGTATGGTCATAGGCAAGTACTGTCACAGTGTGTTGCATAATAAGTGGGCTGATCTGTGTTTAGACAATTAGCTTTGATTCACTTAAACTTAGCACACTAATCACATAGTGTGTTGCATAATACTTGGGCTGATCTGTGTTTAGACAATTAGCTCTGATTCACTTAAACTTAGCACAATGCGATCCAGCGTTTCTATTTATAGCTTTAAGAAAACAATATTAAATGTGAGTGATACCGTTTAAGATTGTAGCATAAGCAAAGAAAGCAGGAATTTGACCTAAAAAATCTATTTTTATAACAGCTATGGCAGCGCGCATGCTACTTGACCTATATGTTCAGGAATGTCTTGAATAATTAATTAACTTACCATTTACAGATTATGTCTGTGTCAGGGCAGTTAAATATTGGGTACATAACTTACCATTTACAGATTATGTCTGTACTGTTAGAGTTAAGCATTAGATTACAATTATAAGACCGTCCAAACACTCCTGATAAAGATAATGTTATTTCCAGATTCATTATATTTGTATTATATTAATAGTAAAAATGGAAATTTCCTAGAATATGTATGTCAAAGTTGTTATATAGCCTACACTAAGACATGGTGCTGATAAGGAAAATTATCTAAGTGAAATTGCTTAGAAAAGTGTGTTGTTATGGTTACGTAGATTACATGGGATACTGTAGACTAAGAGCACTCTTGAAGTATCATCTTACTTTTCCTTTCAGTTTGTCAGTACGTATGAACATCATCAGTATACAACATTTGTTATATTATCTTAATTTTTCTTTCAGTTTGTCAGTGCGCATGAACATCATCAGTATACAACATTTGTTATATCATCTTAATTTTTCTTTCAGTTTGTCAGTACGCATGAACATCATCAGTATACAACATTTGCTGGCCGTCTGTCGTCGAATGCCGTGTCTGGAGGTGGGTCTGGTATAGAATATGTCTGGAGGTGGGTCTAGGTATACAGTATGTCTGGAGGTGTGTCTAGGTATACAGTATGTCTGGAGGTGTGTCTAGGTATACAGTATGTCTGGAGGTGGGTCTACGTATACAGTATGTCTGGAGGTGTGTCTAGGTATACAGTATGTCTGGAGGTGTGTCTAGGTATACAGTATGTCTGGAGGTGTGTCTAGGTATACAGTATGTCTGGAGGTGTGTCTAGGTATACAGTATGTCTGGAGGTGTGTCTAGGTATACAGTATGTCTGGAGGTGTGTCTAGGTATAAAACTTTTGAATACAACTATCATCGCATTGCACGGGTGGTTGTTTCATGTATAGAGCACCGATAGGTGTAGCTTGGGTTTAACAAGAGTAGGTCTGTCATGCATGTATAGATAGGTGTAGCTTGGGTTTAACAAGAGTAGGTCTGTCATGCATGTATAGATAGGTGTAGCTTGGGTTTAACAAGAGTAGGTCTGTCATGCATGTATAGATAGGTGTAGCTTGGGTTTAACAAGAGTAGGTCTGTCATGCATGTATAGATAGGTGTAGCTTGGGTTTAACAAGAGTAGGTCTGTCATGCATGTATAGATAGGTGTAGCTTGGGTTTAACAAGAGTAGGTCTGTCATGCATGTATAGATAGGTGTAGCTTGGGTTTAACAAGAGTAGGTCTGTCATGCATGTATAGATAGGTGTAGCTTGGGTTTAACAAGAGTAGGTCTGTCATGCATATATAGATAGGTGTAGCTTGGGTTTAACAAGAGTAGGTCTGTCATGTATATATAGATAGGTGTAGCCTGGGTTTAACAAGAGTAGGTCTGTCATGTATATATAGATAGGTGTAGCCTGGGTTTAACAAGAGTAGGTCTGTCATGTATATATAGATAGGTGTAGCCTGGGTTTAACAAGAGTAGGTCTGTCATGTATATATAGATAGGTGTAGCTTGGGTATGGAAAGTATGAATACACGCACGCCTAATGGTAGATGGGGTATAAATAAGCGTGTAGAAATAAATTCATTATGCAATCTGTAATGTTACTGTTAAAGTCACCTATTTGTGTAGTGTTGTGTGCCAATTAATGTGCATAAATTATAACTTCACATACTTTATGTATTATGATCTGAGTTAAGTATGTGTTTGACACAGAGATAAAGTTTATGTTGGACTGAGAGAGAAAAATAGGTGTTGGACTGAGAGAGGAAAATAGGTGTTGGACTGAGAGAGAGAACAAATTACTTTTATTAATATTCATACATGTTAATTTACTATTATTAATATTCATACCTGATAATTTACTTTTATTAATATTCATACGTGTTAATTTACTATTATTTATATATACATTACCTGTTTTACTATTTAAGTCACTGGTCCATGTGTCGACCGCTTATGCCAATTGTGACCAGAAGTCAGTTGCTGAGCGGGTATACGAGCCACCCCTACATCCCAAGAAACTGATTGAAGCAGTGGAGTAAGTCAAAGTCACCCAGAATCAGAACCATAAAATCCAAACAGCTCTCCAAAGTTGTTGTTGTTGCGGTCTGAACCTCTCTCTATAACACATACATGATCTAAATGATCATCACGTGATAACCAGCAGGGGTAACGTCACTCATGTCATGGTGACCGGACCCAGCATAGATTCAGAAAAACTTGTAGCACTAGCTATCAATCACTGTGATATAGGTTTAGACTTGTAGCACTAGCTATCAATCACTGTGATATAGGTTTAGACTTGTAGCACTAGCTATCAATCACTGTGATATAGGTTTAGACTTGTAGCACTAGCTATCAATCACTGTGATATAGGTTTAGACTGTACGTTGGAAACAAAACGAGGATTTCCTCTAAGATTCCTCTAATATTTTTCTCTAATTTGAATAATCATTTGCTGATTTCTGAAATAAAATTATTATTAGAATACAACCATGGAATACAGTGCTCCTTTTCAATTCAAACCAGTCATTATTGAAAACAATACAATTTAAATTGTAAGTTTAACAGATCCTCATTTTTACTTTCCAGAAAGGATTCGAACTTTAACTCTAATTCCGTTGGCTCCATATAGTCTATAGGACTCCCGTAACGAAGACCTTTACTTCAGTTCGACTTTGCACAGAGTGAAACTTGCTTCATCAGACAGAGTATCGGTATTTGACCACGCCCTTCTTTTCTTGGTCAACCAATTAAAATTTCGCAATGTCTCCGCCTTACATTTCGACACACAGGTCTAAATCCTTTCCCCCGAGACTGTTTCCTGTTTATACCTCACTACCATTCCGGACTTCACACCAAACATCCGACTCAGCAGTCATTTCATTCTAATCCACAATCAACACACATCCATGCTTACTTTACAACTTTAAACATTCACTCAACATCCGGAAGTATGCATTTCCGTTTCTAAACCAACCTAGATAGCAGAATACAAAATAACTTTATATTCATATAGCTCTGCATTTTCAACTTTGATCAATCAAATAAGAATTATAATTAATTAATACATTAAAATGTTTAATTAATGAGAAAAGAAATCCCATTTCATAATGTGAATACAAATGTCTTGAATAGATAGGAGTAGTAATGTGCGTTGTTGATGCAATGGTATGATGTGATGTGAGGTACAGCTTTTGTTCTTAATGTACATAGTGTGATGTGAGGTATATAGTTTTTGTTCTTAATGTACATAGTGCGATGTGAGGTATAGCTTTTGTTCTTAATGTACATAGTGTGATGTGAGGTATAGCTTTTGTTCTTAATGTACATAGTGTGATGTGAGGAGGTATATAGTTTTTGTTCTTAATATACATAGTGTGATGTGATGTATGTAGTTTTGTGTTCTTAATGTACATAGTGTGATGTGATGTATGTAGTTTTGTGTTCTTAATGTATATAGTGTGATGTATGTAGTTTCTGTTCTTAATATACATAGTGTGATGTGATGTATGTAGTTTTGTGTTCTTAATGTACATAGTGTGATGTATGTAGTTTTGTGTTCTTAATGTACATAGTGTGATGTGATGTATGTAGTTTTGTGTTCTTAATGTACATAGTGTGATGTGAGGTATATAGATTTTTGTTCTTAATGTACATAGTGTGATGCATACAAACTTTTGTTCTTAATGTACATAGTGTATTCCAGCTAGACAAATCACAATCATTCTTTTTGTAGTCAGGTTAGAATTAATACAAACATTCATTTTTTTAGTCCAGCTAGACAAAATACAAACATCCCTTTTTGTAGTCAGGATAGAATTAATACAAATACCCCCTTTTTATAGTCCAGCTAGACAAAATACAAACATCCCATTTTGTAGTCAGGCTAGAATTAATACAAACACCCCTTTTTTATAGTCCAGCTAGACAAAATACAAACATCCCTTTTTGTAGTCAGGATAGAATTAATACAAATACCCCCTTTTTATAGTCCAGCTAGACAAAATACAAACATCCCTTTTTGTAGTCAGGCTAGAATTAATACAAACACCCCTTTTTTATAGTCCAGCTAGACAAAATACAAACATCCCTTTTTGTAGTCAGGCTAGAATTAATACAAATACCCCCTTTTTATAGTCCAGCTAGACAAAATACAAACATCCCTTTTTGTAGTCAGGCTAGAATTAATACAAACACCCCTTTTTTATAGTCCAGCTAGACAAAATACAAACATCCCTTTTTGTAGTCAGGCTAGAATTAATACAAATACCCCCTTTTTATAGTCCAGCTAGACAAAATACAAACATCCCTTTTTGTAGTCAGGCTAGAATTAATACAAACACCCCTTTTTTGTAGTCAGCTAGACAAAATACAAATATCTCTATTTGTAGAATAGCTAGACAAAATACAATCATTCCTTTTTATAATTCAGCTAGACAAAATATAAAAATCCGTTTTTTTTTTTTTAGACTAGTTAGACAATTATACCTTTTTGTTTTCTAGATAAAAGTTATGTCTATCTATACATATATTCTGTGACGATGAAAAGAGTTTCATGATGTGGTTCCTTACGAGTCATTGTTAAAATCTTATAGTAACAACACACCTGCTATCGTTAACCTAAAATCAATCAATATTGGCATGTCAGCTAACACAACAAATGTAAATTTCACAATGCTGTCATTTATCATACAGAGACATCATATACATAAATATATTCAAATAGTTCAAAAAGTAATGTATTATTATATATTCACAAATAATTTCACTTCCACTCTTCACACTTCACTTATGCGTGTGTAACAAAGAAATAGAGTTTCTATCATCATAGGGACTTCAATATTTTATTAGAAAGATGGCGGCTCACAAGACGCGTGCTAACAAAGTGCATCAGTTTAGGAACATGATAAATTCATTCTAAAATTACTTAATAATGTCGCGGGTGTATTTTTGCACAAGAACACATGCAAATAATAGATCATAATTTCATAAATAATAACATCCCTAACAATAAGCATTTTAAATAATAAAATATTCCTAATTCCATTCTCACATAGTCAACATAGGCAAAGTATATTACTGCAGTCTACTCTCATAGTCAATATAGACAAAGTATATAAATGAAGTCTACTCTCATAGTCAATTATAGACAAAGTATATTACTCCTGTCCAACGGTTTAAGTTTTCATGGTTCACTGATTCCTCGACGTCTTTCACTGGTATGCAAGAATCGAATCAAAATTCTTAACGGTAAAATTACCATGTGACTTTAGTTCTGTCGGCGTTGAACAATAAAACAAACTTTCAATATAACTTTGGTTATTATTTTCTTTAGTTCTGTCGGCATTGCACAATAATTTGACTTTCTGACTGTATGTGACTTGTCCTTCATTTGACTAGTTGACTTGCATTTGACTTGCTGACTATATGACTTGTCCTTCGTTTGCGTAGTTCACTGTATTTGACTTGCCCTGCATTTGACTTGTTGACTGTATTTGACTTGCCCTGCATTTGACTTGTTGACTGTATTTGACTTGCCCTGCATTTGACTTGTTGACTGTATTTGACTTGTCCTTCATTTGCCTAGTTGATTGTATTTGACTTGCCCTGCATTTAACTTTTTGAATGTATTTGACTTGCCCTACCCTGCACTTCACTTGCTGACTTGACTGTTTTTATTACCAGGTGGATGGACAAGGAGATGATTGGTGTTCTGACGTCAAAGCTGATCGGTACCCGGCCTAACACGTACACGTACACGAAGGCCATGGCCGAATCTCTCCTGGTGGAAGAAGCCCGGGGAATCCCCGTAGCCATTGTCCGACCGTCTATTGTCGGCGCCTCGTGGAAAGAACCTTTCCCGGTCAGTGTTTGGAGGCGTTGACATAAAAATGTATATGTGCGTTAAAAAAAAATATAATGATGTGTTCACCTGTGATGTGAAAAGATCTCTCTGTACAAGACATGGTGTGCTGTAACAATATGTGTAAAAGACATGACGAATTTTAGTGTAGAGGCCTGTGTATGGGACAAGGTATATGTGTGCGCACATTTAAGTATAACCTGATAACAGGTAATAACCTGTTTGTGTAGATGTCTGTGTAGTGACAGAATATGTATGTGTACAAAGATCTTTGTATAGTGACAAGATGTGCGTGTATGTAGATGTTTGTGTGCCGTCCATGTTTATCTAATTATTTATGAATTATAATTATTTTGATCATCTTTACGTTTAGACACATTGCAGTAACGTAGCTATGAAAACGATCGTTTGAAATTCGCTTAGTCGTAGTTACACGCCATTTGTAGTGCCTCAAGGCCATTACTCTAGGCCAGGGCTATTCAACTGTATTTACTCAGGGGCCAAAATGTTGAAAATGGGGATCGTCACGGGCCAGAGGTCCGAGCACCATCTTGGAAAGATCATTAATAAAGTCTAGGGTATAAATGTTTTGGCAATGAACCGTGGGCCACTTCCAAGTCCTGGTCGCCGCTGTACCCTGGGGTGACTTTGTAATAATGAATTATATCAAACATGTGCAATTAGTTAAGATACAAGACACCTACAGGTGCCGATGCAGAGCATGGGTTTCTGGTTAGATATGTATATCTGCAATTGTTACGCCGATATACTGGTACGCTGCCAAGTTGGCTTGGTCCCCACTCAGATTTCGCTGAGAATCAATATTTATGAATATAGACGATTATAAATAGACGAACAGAGGACAAGACGTAATCATTAGATTATCACTTCGGACTACGAAAACAAACGACAAAAATTACTTCACTAACAAATAGGCGAGGTTACAATAATAACAAGAAATTTAATAAAAGAAAAGTTAACAAGAAATTTATGATTGATGAACTCACTTACTTATTTTTTTAAGAAAAGTTAACAAGATTTTAAAAAATAAGTAAGTGAGTTCATCAATGGCAAGTTCGCTACACTGTAGTCACTTTCACATCACAACTCAACTTATGGGCTGGAGTGACGAACACAGTCTGGTAGACTCTGAATGGTCCATGACATCATATCACGGGTTCAAGGTTCATGAAACCAGATTAAAATACAATCAGTTCAGGAACACAACAGCCCAAGCCCGAAACAAAATAAAGCAGAAACAGCCAAACCCCAAACCCTGAAACAGTTTTGACCACCCCTGCCGATCTAGTAAAACGGATCCCATTGTATATCCAAAACCACACAAGCACTGATCCCTTGCCCGTTTATCGGCCATTGATCACGCAAACAACAAACACTCGCTCACTTATGTGACACAAGTACTAACAGTAAATCTGCCGCCATGCATGACTCATTCGTTCAGGACCTCACTGCCGAAACAAGCAGGATTTAATACACACACGTTTTTCAAATTACAATAGAGTTCAATTTAAATTGCAACATGAAAATTTATAAAATATATAGGAACATTCCCCATCATATAACAGTCTGTGGGTCACATTCGGCCCGCAGAACCCCAGTTGAATAGCCCTACTTTAGACACTGACTGGTTCCCACATGTGACGTGCAAATGGGGTGATCAGAGGAAAGGACACAATGACAGCCCGACCCTTCTAGGTAGACCAGTCTAAGTAACGGTGCTAGGAGATCGGCCCGACCCCTCTAGGTAGACCAGTCTAAATAACAGTGCTAGGAGATCGCACCTGAATGAGACACTAGTATTAATAATAATATTACAAGACTGATAACTAGCAGTAGTAGTAGTAATAATATTACAAGATTGATAACTAGTAGTAATATTACAAGACTTCTAACTAGCAATAGTAGTAGGTAGTAGTAATATTACAAAACTGGTAACTAGTAGTAATATTACAAGACTGGTAACTAGTAGTAATATTACAAAACTGATAACTAGCAGTGGTAGTTGTAATATTACAAGACTGATAACTAGTAGTAAAATTACAGGACTGATAACTAGCAGTAATATTACAAGACTGATAACTAGCAGTAATATTAGAAGACTGATAACTAGTATTAATATTACAAGACTGATAACTAGTATTAATATTACAAGACTGATAACTAGTAGTAATATTACAAGACTGATAAGTACTAGTAGTAATATTACAAGACTTATAGCTACTACCAGTAGTATTACTTCTAGCAGTAAAATTCGGGACGCCTTTTCACCCCAAAGAACCAAATGATACCAAAACCAACTACCAAACGATCCCAACGAAATGATAGCAAGCCAACTACAAAAGGAATTAATGACCAAATGAACTGACGAAGAAAATTAACAAACTCCCTTTGCTACTGAAAGAAACATTTCGACTGTCCAGTGGGGAAAAAAGCACTGAAGTTGATAAATTCTTATGGCTATTAACAAAAGTAATAATACTTGTAACAACAATGAAATAGATGAACTCATACAGTGGAACTAACTAAATAATACAAACAAGTCCGTTTGGTTTCGTTTGGGCGAAAGGACGCTCCCGTAAAAATGAGTGATCAGTGTGTTTCATTTTAACAGGGCTGGGTGGACAGTTTGAATGGACCTGCAGGAATGCTTCTTGCGGTAAGTTGTCGTTTTCAGCATGTTGTCAGACCGGCGTTTACGTGTGGCTGTTTTGTGTATTTATGTAGTTAGATAGGCGTTTAAGTGTGACACTGTTTTCTGTATTTATGTAGTTAGGAGTTTGTGTGACTGTTTTCTGTATTTATGTAGTTAGGCGTTTAAGTGTGACACTGTTTTGTGTATTTATGTAGTTAGATAAGCGTTTAAGTGTGACACTGTTTTGTGTATTTATGTAGTTAGGCGTTTAAGTGTGACACTGTTTTCTGTATTTATGTAGTTAGATAGGCGTTTAAGTGTGACACTGTTTTCTGTATTTATTTAGTTAGATAGGCGTTTACGTGTGACACTGTTTTCTGTATTTATGTAGTTAGATAAGCGTTTAAGTGTGACACTGTTTTCTGTATTTATGTAGTTAGATAGGCGTTTAAGTGTGACACTGTTTTCTGTATTTATGTAGTTAGGCGTTTAAGTGTGACACTGTTTTGTGTATTTATGTAGTTAGGCGTTTAATTGTGACATTGCTTTCTGTATTTGTGTAGTTAGATAGGCGTTTACGTATGACACTGTTTTGAGTATTTATGTAGTTAGATAAGCGTTTAAGTGTGACACTGTTTTGTGTATTTATGTAGTTAGATAGGCGTTTAAGTGTGACACTGTTTTCTGTATTTATGTAGTTAGATAAGCGTTTTTTGTGCAATCAGATGTGCTTTGACGTAAACTTGGCACACATGTCGTAGTCATGCTTTGACGTAAACTGGAAACAAATGTTTTACTCTTGCTTTGACGTAAACTGGACACAAATGTTTTACTCTTGCTTTGACGTAAACTGGACACAAATGTTTTACTCTTGCTTTGACGTAAACTGGACACAAATGTTTTACTCTTGCTTTGACGTAAACTTGGCAAACATGATTGATTCGTGATATGATGTAAACTTGACATAATATTATATTTGTGCTTTGACATATATTTGACACATATGCTTTATTCGTGCTTTGACGTCAACTCGATACAATGTTTTATTCGTGCACTGACACAAACTTGACACAAATTTTTTATTGGCATCGTGCATAAACTTTATATAAATGTTTGCCGAAAACCTTGCGCATATGTTTTATTGAAGTTTTGATTTAAACGTAAAACATATATGTTTTTTTTTCGTGTTTTAGAGTAAACTTGACACAAATGTTGTAATCATGTTTAAAGTAAATTTGACACAAATGTTTTATTCGTGAAATGTTGTAAACTTGACACAAATGTTTTATTCGTGAAATGTTGTAAACTTGACACAAATGATATATTCGTGATTTACGTGAACTTGACACAAACGTCTTCTTCGTGTTTTGAGGTCAAGTTGACACAAATGTTTTATGTCTTTGACTTGAGCCCGACGCCGATGTTATATTTGTGCTTTGACGTAAACTTTTCAATTTGTTTATTCGTGTTTTCACGCTAACCTGACAAATGTTTTATTCATGTTTTCACGCTAACCTGACAAATGTTTTATTATTTTGTGTTTTCACGCTAAACTGAACTGACAAATGCTTTGTTCCTGCTTTGAGAAAACTTGACCAAAATAATTTTACTCCTGCTTTGACGTTAATCTGACAAATATTTTACTCATGTTTTGATGTATACTTGACACATTTAAAAAAAAATTCATGCTTTGACGTGTACGTGACAATAGTTTTTTAAGTTATTTTTTTAGGTAAACGTGACACCAATATTTTATTTGTGCTTAGACCTAAATGTACCACAAATGCTTTATACGTGCTTTGACATAAAATTGACACATGTTTTATTAGTGCATTGACGTAAACTTGATACAAATTATTTTATTCATGCTTTGACGTAAACTTGATACAAACGATTTTATTCGTGCTTTGACGTAAATTTGATACAAATGATTTTATTCGTGCTTTGACGTAAATTTGATACAAATGATTTTATTCGTGCTTTGACGTAAATTTGATACAAACGATTTTATTCGTGCTTTGACGTCAACTTTGCGAAATGTTGCATTCGTGCTTTAAAGTAAACTTGACAGTTTTTCGTTCTTCAATGTAAAATTGACAATGATTCTATTCGTGCTTTAACGTAAACTTGACAATGATTCTATTCGTGCTTTAACGTAAACTTGACACAATTTTGTATTCATGCTTTAACTTGACAATGTGTGTTTTGTGCTTTGACGTCAACTTAACGCAGTTTTATTCGTTCCTTGAAGTCAACTGAACACAAATATTGTTTTCGTTCTTTGATATCAACTTGACACAAATGTTGTTTTCGTGCTTTGACGTCAATTTGACACAAGTGTTGTTTTCTTGCTTTGACGTCAACTGAACAAAAATGTTGTTTTCGTGCTTTGACGTCAATTTGACACAAATGTTGTTTTCGTGCTTTAGATTGGAAAAGGATTATTGCGAACGTCACACGGTGAAGTAGAAAGTGTGGCTGACATAATACCTGTTGACATGGCAACCAATGCTATGATAGCCGCTGCCTGGTTCACAGCAACGCAAAAGTAGGTCATGGAAATAGAAAATATGGTTAAAACGAAATCAATCTCAGTTAAAAATTAAAATAATTATATCACTAAAACATAAACGATTTTGTCATGTAAAAGGAATGATTACGTCACTAATACAGAAATGATTTTGTCATTTAAAAATAAGTGATTTTCTCACTTAAAACATAAAATAATTGCGTCAATAAAACAGAAATGATTTTCTTACTTTAAAAATAAAATGATTACCTCATTTAAACAAAAATGACTTTGTTTCTTTAAAAATAAAATGATTACGAAACTAAAACAAAAATGACTTTATTACTTTAAAAATAAAATGATTACCTCACTTAAACAAAAATGACTTTGTTTCTTTAAAAATAAAATGATTACGAAACTAAAACAAAAATGACTTTATTACTTTAAAAATAAAATGATTACGTCACTAAAAAACCAATGAGTTTGTCACTTTAAAAAAACTGAATTATTTTCTCATTAGAAGAGAATAGTCTTACTAAAATGAAAGTATGTCTTTAAAAACTAAATTATGTTCGCTACGAAGATTGAAGCAATAACATTTAAATTATGTCTGAATGACAACGAAAGTTTGTTGTCACTACAGGGAACTAAATTGTCACCAAAGTAAAAGTTTGTAACTAAGACAAAATAATAAATCACGAAACGAAAGTTTGCCGCTAACCGCGAAATATGTCAGTAAAAAGTGTTTATCGCTAACACCATAGATCACTAAAACGACAAAATGCCACCACTAAATGAATGTCACTAAAACGACAAAATGCCAACACTAAATGGATGTCACTAAAACGACAAAATGCCAACACTAAATGGATGTCACTAAAACGACAAAATGCCAACACTAAATGGATGTCACTAAAACGACAAAATGCCAACACTAAATGGATGTCACTAAAACGACAAAATGCCAACACTAAATGGATGTCACTAAAACGACAAAATGCCAACACTAAATGGATGTCACTAAAACGACAAAATGCCAACACTAAATGGATGTCACTAAAACGACAAAATGCCAACACTAAATGAATGTCACTAAAACGACAAAATGCCAACACTAAATGGATGTCACTAAAACGACAAAATGCCAACACTAAATGAATGTCACTAAAACGACAAAATGCCAACACTAAATGAATGTCACTAAAACGACAAAATGCCAACACTAAATGGATGTCACTAAAACGACAAAATGCCAACACTAAATGAATGTCACTAAAACGAACTTGTCATTAAGACGAAATAATAAATCTCTTCAACGAAATTTTGAACGAATTCACTACGACAAAATAAATCACTAAAATGACAGCTTGTCATAAGACGAAATAATAAATCACTAAAATGACAGCTTGTCATAAGATGAAATAATAAATCACTAAAATGACAGCTTGTCATAAGACGAAATAATAAATCACTAAAATGACAGCTTGTCATAAGACGAAATCACATTTCACTAAATTAAAGGCTTTTCCCTAAGCGAAATAGCAAATCACTAAAAAGAAAGTTTGTCTTCCTGAATGTTGAGCCATTTCAATGTCTTTTCTTCTATCTGAATTAACTGACTGGGTGGGCCATTTAAATGTATATTATTGTTGTATGATGGGGAATTTTCCCATATATTTTATATAAATTTTCATTGTTGCATTTAAATTGAGCGTTATTGTAATTTGAATGACGTGTGCATATTGCGTCATGTTGACTTAGAAGTGAGGTCCTGAAGGAAAGTGCATGTGGTAGATTTATTGACCGGTGTTTGATGCTTGCGGCAGAAAGGTGATAGAGTGTTTGTTGTTTAAGCTTTTTGCGGCACTGTGTGTGTTTGATATGCAATGGAAGCTAGTTAGGAAGAAGTTTAGAAGTCGTTAGAAAGGCATAATTCGTATTAGCGCTAAGTAATTGGTCGGATCGAAAGCATGTCTAACAGACGCAGGTCTATCCCAAGGGTGATAAAAGTCCCATAGCGAAAATTTTATCTCCAATCGTTCCTGAAAATGAGTCTTTGGGTGGCAACTGGAATCGTAGTCCCTCCCGACCACGGGTTGTATATGAAAGCAAAACTTTTGGCTGAATAAGATAAAATGTCTTTATATTGTATGAATGGTTAGGTCTTATTAGGATGTTATATGCTATGTTTTATTTTGAACATGTTAATATTTCTTAGGCTTAATATTTCAGAGGCTTATGCCAAACTTAGTATTTATTAATAGAGCAATTGACTGGACACTTAGGCTTTGCAATTATTTGTGTTGCAGGGTTTTTATTTTCAGCTGCTCGTTTTGTAGCTGCCTGTTTTTGCTAATAAAACCTAATCATTCATACAATACAGAGACGTTGTACCTTATTCAACCAATGGTTTTTGCTCTCATATACAACCCGTGGTCGGGAGGGACTACAACTCCAGTTGCCACCCAAAGACAAATTTCAGAAACGAGTGATGATACAATTTCGCTATGGGACTTTTATCACCCTTGTGATCACACCTGCGTCTATTAGACACGCTTTCGATCCGACCAATTGCTTAGCGCTAATACAGATTATGTCTTTCTAACGACTTCAACGCTTCCCATTGTATACAAAAGCACACACACGTGCCGCAAAATACTCTCTAGTTAGCTTATTGGCCATTGATCACACAACTTAAACAACAAACACTCGATCACCTATCTGCCGCAAACATCAAACACCGGTCAGTAAATCTACCCCCATGCACACTCATTCGTTCAGGACCTCACTACTAAGTCAACATGACCAATGCGCACACGTCATTCAAATTACAATAATGTTCAATTTAAATACAACAATGAAAATTTGTCACGGTCGAGGGGAAGTAAGCGGCTAAAATTTATTTTTTTTATTTTACCTTATTGCCTCCCTTTGCTCTGAGCGAGTGGCGTGATGCATGCATTGTCAGTCAGTTTGCGAGCGTGACTACATATTTCTTATTTATAACATTTTTATTTGATTTGTTTACTTGTTTATTTATGTTAGGTGATAACAATTAAATTAGTGATAGGTAGATTGTATATTTATTGTTAAATGTTCATTAAGTAGAAATTTAATTAGGGATTATTTTAGCCAGTGCACCACTCAATGAATGCATCAAATAATAGGCGTCCATTATTTCACGTGCCTTTTATTTCTAGAAGGCCGTGGAAGAGTTGAGTTACATATATAAGAATTATAGGGACTTTTTCCCAGTCAGTGTTGAGTGTATGCGCGCAGAGTGACAGTAGGAGCTACAGAGAGCTTAGACGATTTTTTGTCGTCACGTTCTGGCGCCATCCATTTTGCCTAATTTTCATAATTAGCAAAATAGGACTACAGGAGTGCTCACCCTTCGTTGGCAGAGACTTTCGTACATTGAAGTATCCTCATGGGATAGGACCAACCGGCCTCCACCCACCCAGCCATATGTCGGGCACCCTCCCTAGATTGTCGGCAGGAACCAGGGCTATCGTGATACAGACTGGGGATTCTGAGACAAGTCTGGACGGGGCATTCTTCATTCACACTCGTTGGTTCATCAACCACCTTTACCTCGTCGCTCTTCAGCGAGTTGTACTTTCAGCGTTCATCAACGCAAAGGGGAGATCACCGGGTTTATCAACCTGCGTGCGTACTGTTTTACCCCCCATCCCTGTCCAGGGGGAGGTCATCATTACTTTTGTTTCCGGTTTTTCACTGAGGAACATTGTTGTTATTTGACTGTGAGAGGAAAGATGAAATTCATTTTCTGTACTTCATATTTTGTGGCCAGTGTGTTGACATTTATGTAGTTAATATTTCCAGGACATAATTCTTTGTGGGCAGTGCACAGTATCATTCCTCAGTAACTGTAAGTAGTGTAGTTAAGTTAGTGCTGCATTCATTTAGGTAGATAGTTTAGTCATAGTTTATTAATTATTTGAAACTTTGGAAACATTTTTCCTATAAACATTTAATATTGATATTGGGTATTTACCTTAAACAGTTTACAAACATTTTGACATGTATCTACAGAAACATTGTCCTATAATAATTTAATATTGATATTGGGTACTTACCCTAAACTGTTTACAAACATTTAATTTAATGTGAGATAATTTGAGTGTTGATATTTGTTATCACCGCTCTATATTGTATATTATTTGGTAGGATCATTGTGATCTTCACCATTAGATATAATATTATTGAATTTGTTTATCATTTCATTTTATTTTAATTTTATCATATCCATCGCTCTGGTCCCCCCGCCCCATGAATGTTGCTGAGTGGATGTTGCTGAATGAATGACTAACACCGTACGAGAGAGTAGCCCATTGTTTTTTATTAGAATACATTCCTTTTTTTTTACTCTTCATCAAGAGTTCGGTTCTTTTCTCTCTCTGTTGTGAATGTGCGTTGGTACGGTTGTTTGTTTGTTCGTTCTGTTCGTCCCTCACAATACATTCATTCCGCATTCATACATACACACTGACTTTCACACTTTACCCCACATGCTACAGAAATATTTCCCCACAAGAACATCTTTGGTATCTGTGTGTGAGAGTGATTTATTTTTAACAACTTAAATCATTCGGCGTGATCTCAGCAAGTCGCGGTATCTGACCTGAACCCCCCCCCCTTTGACCGAGAAGGAGAGAGAGGCCAGCGACAGTCAGCAACAACAACATTAACGACACACCACCCGCGACATAAAATATGTGGGAAAATTCCCCATCATACAACAAAATCTATATTTTCATGGCTATAGTATGGAATGAGCCATTCGATGTATATTTTCTTGGTTAGAATAATGGAGTGAGGCTTTAAATGTATATTTTCTTGGTTAGAATAATGGAGTGAGGCTTTAAATGTATATTTTCTTGGTTAGAATAATGGAGTGAGGCTTTAAATGTATATTTTCTTGGTTAGAATAATGGAGTGAGGCTTTAAATGTATATTTTCTGGGTAGAATAATGGAGTGAGGCTTTAAATGTATATTTTCTTGGTTAGAATAATGGAGTGAGGCTTTAAATGTATATTTTCTGGGTAGAATAATGGAGTGAGGCTTTAAATGTATATTTTCTTGGTTAGAATAATGGAGTGAGGCTTTAAATGTATATTTTCTTGGTTAGAATAATGGAGTGAGGCTTTAAATGTATATTTTCTTGGCGAGACTTGTGGAGTGAGTTGTTTTAAAAAAATATATTCGTTGGAGAGACTTGCTAAGTGAATCTGTAAAATGTATGTTTTCTGTGGCTACACGTTGGTTGATGACCGGAGTCTCCAAAAGTGTACAATTGTAGCTGGTTTAATTAGCGTAGTGTTAGTTGTGACAGGATAATCTGACTTGTGCATTTTTTCCGCAGACCAGAGTCTCCGAAAGTGTACAACTGTACAACAGGACAAATAAACAGCTTCACGTGGAAAATGTTTGGTAAGCAATCAGTGTGTTGGGAGTAAATTTACCTATCCCTATTTCTAGACTTAATTGTTGTATAAATTGTTAAATTTTCAAAGTCTTGGGCATTCTTTATGATGGTATTTTTTGTGTCAGAGCTGGAGTAAACAACTCGAGTTGAGAATATGCTAGAAATTGCTGATGCAATCCAAACCAGTTAGATCAGTAGTTTTTATTATCCCCTGGTTAAGATTTACAAGAACGAAACCAGCCAATGGACTGAGATCAAGTTTACAAGCTGTAGACAATTCTATTGTCTAATCACACTTTGAATTGGGAGTGGCAAGAAGTCCACTCACGAAAAGCAGCCTTAGCTTAATGGTGAGTGAACTGACTGAATGAAAGAGAATGGATTTAGAAATATTTCGTACATTTTACTATTGATATGTTATACTTGTGTTTATGTAGTCAACCAATCAGTTAACGTATTACATTATTAAGCAGTCAACCAATCGTTTAACGTATTATATTATTAAGCAATCAACCAATCAGTTAACATATTACATTATTTTGCAATCAGAGAGAATGTCACTGCGGTATTTCTTGAAGAATCCATGTAACACGGTGGCTCGCGTACCAAATGGCAGTTTCGAAAAGAGCATATTTTGGAGAAACTTCCGCAAGGTCTTTGACCATTTCATACCTGCCTATGTGATGGACATCTTTCTCTGGATAAGCGGCCGTCGACCACAGTAAGATTTGATACTGTTGTTCATTATAGTAAACCGACCACAATAAGATATGATATTACTAATGTGGAGTATTATAGTAAACCGACCACAATAAGATATGATATTACTAATGTGGAGTATTATAGTAAACCGACCACAATAAGATATGATATTACTAATTTGGAGTATTATAGTAAACCGACCACAATAAGATATGATATTACTAATGTGGAGTATTATAGTAAACCGACCACAATAAGATATGATATTACTAATGTGGAGTATGGGACAGTAAACCGACCACAATAAGATATGATATTACTAATGTGGAGTATTATAGTAAACCGACCACAATAAGATATGATATTACTAATTTGGAGTATTATAGTAAACCGACCACAATAAGATATGATATTACTAATTTGGAGTATTATAGTAAACCGACCACAATAAGATATGATATTACTAATGTGGAGTATGGGACAATAAACCGACCACAATAAGATATGATATTACTAATGTGGAGTATGGGACAATAAACCGAAAACACTAAGTAATGCTAATATTAATGTAAATGATGGGATAGTAATCCAAAAACACTAAGTAATGCTAATATTAATGTAAACGATGGGATAGTAATCCAAAAACACTAAGTAATGCTAATATTAATGTAAATGATGGGATAGTAATCCAAAAACACTAAGTAATGCTAATATTAATGTAAATGATGGGATAGTAATCCAAAAACACTAAGTAATGCTAATATTAATGTAAACGATGGGATAGTAATCCAAAAACACTAAGTAATGCTAATATTAATGTAAATGATGGGATAGTAATCCAAAAACACTAAGTAATGCTAAAATTAATGTAAATAATGAAATAGTAATCCGACCACAATAAACTGATGATGGAATTGTAACCCACTATTAAAAGTGAAAGTGTGCAACTATTAATGTTTATTATAGTAATCCGATCACAGTAAGTTGTATCAGTATTAAGATACATTATGGGATAGTATAGGTTGTGCCAAAATTAATGTACATTAGGTAAGCCGACCACACGTTCTGCCAATATTAGTGTTCATTATAGTAAGCCACATTAAGTCGTGCTAATATTAATGTTTAATAAGGCGACCACAGCAAATTATGACGATATTAATGTATAGTATAATAAGGCGACCACAGCAAATTATGACGATATTAATGTACATTATAGTAAGGCGACCACAGCAAATTATGACAATATTAATGTACATTATAGTAAGGATTGTAGCAATTTGTCTTCTCTGTCATTACTGATTCAAACTATACTTTCGAAAATATCCATTTTTTAAAATTTTGTCATTATATTCTATTTTTATGTCTATTGATACAAATCCATTTTATTCTTATGTTTCTGTTATCAATGCATTGTACTATTTTATTTTTATGTTTCTGTTATCAATGTATTGTACTATTTTATTATGTTTCTGTTATCAATACATTGCATTATTTTATTTTTATGTTTCTGTTATCAATGCATTGTATTATTTTTTTCTTATGTTTCTGTTATCAATGCATTGCATTATTTTTTTTCAGATTTTCTACGTACATAAATTTTGTTCTTTTGTCATTAAGTTGTATTTATTTTTCTTTAATATAATTCCATTTTATTCTTTTGTTTATTTATATCGATGCATTTTGTATTTATGTTTCTTTTTGCCATTACATTGTATTTATTTTTCTTATATAAATCAATTTTATTGTTTCTTATAAAACAAAACCACTTATAAATTTATATCTGTGAATTCACTATTGTGTCCTCCTATATTATCTGATTGGTTTTCGTTCTTTGAGCATTGATCTCTAAGACATCCTTTACATGGATATGAGCACATCATCCAGCTTGTAGCCATCTTGGACTATCGAAACACCACGTGATGGATAGGCATTACGTTAAAATACAGATGGAATTCTAAACGGCAAATCAAATGTGTACACTAATTCATTACAGTATTACTTAATTTAAACAGTTTTCCATTATCGAACGTATCAAACGTAAACAACATTACACGTGTATGGTTTTCACTTTCTTTTCTGATAAAGCTTTATAAAGCTTTATCCATATAATAAATGACTTTCAAATCAAGGGAGATAATTCGTCTCAACGCATTCATTGAGATCAAGTGAGGTTACAGTCAAGTGGTTAGTTTAAAATGAGGTTATAGTGTAATTATTTAAATTAGAGTTATGGTTAGTTTAAAATGATATTATGTTTTCAGTTTAGAGTATAGAGTTACGGTTAGTTCAAAATGAGATTATAGTTTCAGTTTTCCAGTTTAGAGTTATGATTAGTAAAATAAAACACTGACTCTTGCAACAGAATATAGAAATGAGTATCGCTCTAAAAGCGGAGTGTCCTTTATTTTATATGTTACTGATGAACATCTCAATATGTAGGGATACTTTTTAAATTTTCTCATCTCGTCCACAAATTCTTGGTTGTCTCAGGTTTGTCCACCTCCAGAACAGAATATGGAGAGCACTTTCCTGCATGGAATATTTTTCAACTCGCCAATGGAAATTTCACAATGACAATGTTTTTATGCTGCTAAGCAAAATGTCTCATGAGGATAGGATGGTAATGAGATTGTTCATGATCATTAACAGTTGGAATTAAAAACATTTTATCTTTTTGAGTTGTTGTGTCGTTGTGTTTTTTTTCAACTGTAGTTAGATTTGTTTTACAGATACCTCTGATGTTAAAGGCAATTCTTATTTGATGAAAAGTTCATCATATAATAATAATTTGTATATTTTGTATTATTTGTGGAGTTGGGTTTTTTTGTATGATTTTTGTATTTTGCGTGATTTGTGAAACAAATTTACAGGATATGTTTGTGAATCAAGTTTACGGAACATGTGTAACATGTTTATGGAACATGATTATAGGATATATTTTTTTTAGATTTAGAATCTGACAGTCGTCAAATATGGAACATGATTATAAGATATATTTATTAGTTTTAGAATTTGACAGTCGTCAAATATGGAACATGATTATAAGATATATTTATTAGTTTTAGAATATGACAGTCGTCAAAAAACAAAAACTGAGCAGGTAATTGTTTTTATATCATGAAATGGGAGTTTCATGTTTTATTAATTATAACTTAATAAGCTTTTGTATACATTGTAATTTAATACGTCGTTGTATTGTTCTAGGTCACATGCTGCTTATATTGTAATTTAATTTGCTTTTGTATATATTGTAATTTAATGCGTTGTAGTATTCTAGGTCACGTGCCTTTTACATTGTAATTTAATACGTTGTTGTAGTGGTTCTAGATCACGTGATACTTGTAATATAATACGTTGTTCTAGTTATTCTAGATCACATGATACTTACATTGTAATATAATACTTGTATTGTTCTAGATCACGTGATACATTCTAATTTCTTACGTTGTTGCAGACATTTCCATTTGACTCTCGCAGCATTGACTGGTCCCAGTACATGGAGAACTTTTGTCTGGGAGTCAAACAGTTTTTGCTGAAAGAAGATATTTCAGACCTCCCTAGAGCTAGAGTAAATCTTCAACGGTGAGTATTCAAATTTCTTTTCCTCTTTATTTACTGACAGCTTTCTACGAATTAGGAAAAAGCATTCGATTTATTTCGTTTCAGTTTTGTTTAAAAAATCACTGAAAACTGAATGTTAACACGTTAAGTTTATTCATTGACAACTGATTATGCATATCTGTCCAGCCACTAGTAAATGTATGCATTGGCATCTTAGGTATGTCAGCCCAGCCACTAGTAAGTGATTAAGAGAACACCATTATCTATTTTCTCTCTAAGATTACAGCTCAAAATATGTGGTAATCCAACCGTCTAATCTTTCTGAGTAGAACGCTGAGGGGATATGGAAACAGCTCCGTGTAATTTGTTTTAGTCTAGCACTGAAAACATAATGGAATCCGACTCTAACATTTTTTTAGTCTAGCACTGAGGACATAATGGAATCCGACTCTAACATTTTTTTAGTCTAGCCATAAGGAAATCCCACTGTTTAAGCTGTTAACGTCTAGCACTGAGGACATAATGGAATCCGACTCTGAACATTTTTTTAGTCTAGCCTTAAGGAAATCCCACTGTTTAAGCTGTTAACGTCTAGCACTAACGAGAATCACACTGCCGAGTCTGTTCAGTCTAAATAGAATCCCACTAAGCAAACAGAACAATCCTACCATCTATTCTAGTCAATCTAGCACTAAGCAAACAGAACAATCCTACCATATAGTCTAGTCAATCTAGCACTAAGCAAATAAGACATTCACGCTTCTAGTCTGGTCAGTCTGGCTTATTATGTCTAACATTAGGATGCTAAAGAATCATACTTTCTAGTTTATCAAAGTTAGTGGATTATGATGATAATAAAACCCCAAGATTTAATTCATTAGAGTTGTGTATGAGCACCATCTGTACTTTTCATTATTATTAGTATTTTATTTGCCACTTATGTAGACTGTAGGTTGTGAACCAAGTTATGGAATCTTACAAAGATTCTGGGATATCCAAGACCCTACTGAGAATGTGACTCTTCTGAGGAGTGCTGCTTATGTAGTTTGCTTTTGTGGCAATTCTGTGTTGTCCAGGTAGTTTATTGAAATCTTTCACCTCAGGTGTTATGGTTCCGAACGATCCTATCACTGTATGTCTACCCAAACCAAAACAGGTCTACCTAAACCAAAACAGTTATACCCAAACTAGTTATACCCAAACCAAAACAGGTCTACCTAAACCAAAACAGGTCTACCCAAACCAAAACAGGTCTGCCTAAACCAAAACAGTTATACCCAAACCAAACAGGTCTACCCAAACCAAAACAGGTCTACCCAAACCAAAACAGGTCTACCCAAACCAAAACAGGTCTACCTAAACCAAAACAGGTCTACCCAAACAAAACAGGTCTACCCAAACCAAAACAGTTATACCCAAACCATACAAGTCTACCCAAACCAAAACAGTTATACCCAAACAAAACAGGTCTACCCAAACCAAAACAGTTCTACCCAAATAAAACAGGTCTATCCAAACCAAAACAGTTATACCCAAACCAAAACAGGTCTACCCAAACCAAATCAGTCATACCTAAACCAAAACAGGTCTACCCAAACAAAACAGGTCTACCCAAACCAAAACAGTTATACCCAAACCATATAAGTCTACCCAAACCAAAACAGTTATACCCAAACAAAACAGGTCTACCCAAACCAAAACAGTTCTACCCAAACAAAACAGGTCTATCCAAACCAAAACAGTTATACCCAAACCACACAGGTCTACCGAAATCAAAACAAAAGACACAACTCAGGCAAAAGTTACACCTAAAAACCTATGTCAGGACTATGGAGTAAATCTCCGGCCTTTCCAAGCTCTATCTATAAGAAAGCAGTCCCGTCATGGACAGCGATGATTAGTGTCAATCGCTGACACCTGTGAGTATTTTGGTTTGACCTTGCGAGGCACACTGCCGTGTCAAAACATGCTCCACTTGGTTAGATTCAGTGGCAGCTTGAGTTGTCATAGTAACGAATTAACAACACTAAAATATGGGTGAAAACAAACATCTGCACATCACCAACAGCCTGGCACAGTTCAGACAAGGAGCATGGTTTCACCACTCTATTCCATAAAACATTTTTAATTGTACAGCGACAGACTGTTGCAAGTACCCTATGGGTCATACCAAATATTTACTAGCTAAAGATATAAAGATAAATATGGACAAGATAAACATGGATAACATGGACAAGATAAACATGGAGAATACTGCTACACATACATTTTTCTTACTGGCAGAAGATCGATATTTATTTTTATTTATTTATATATTCGGGGCAAGAGGGGGGTGGGAGTGTTGTAAATCAGAAAAGACCAATCAATGCATTGACATATGAGCTAAAAGCACTCATTACTGGAAAAAAGAGATAAAACCACATTGAAGTAAAAGGACCAATAAAATTGATGAGATAAACTACACTGGACTAAAACGACTCATAACTGACAACAGAGATAAACCACATTGAACTAAAAGGACCAAATACTGAAAACAGATATAAAACATAATGAACTAAAATGATCTAAAACAGACAACAGACATAAATCACATTGAACTAAAAGGACCCATAACTAACAACAGAGGTAAATGACATTGAACTAAAATGACCCATAACAGACAACAGAGATAAATCACATTGAACTAAAAAGACCAATAACTGACAACATATATAAATCACTTTGAACTAAAAGGACCAATAACTGACAGCATATATAAATCACATTGAACTAAAAGGACCAATAACTGACCATTTATAAATCACATTGAACTAAAATGACCATAACTGACAACAGAGATAATTCACATTGAACTAAAATGACCCATAACAGACAACAGAGATAAATCACATTGAACTAAAAAGACCAATAACTGACAACATATATAAATCACTTTGAACTAAAGGACCAATAACTGACAACATATATAAATCACATTGAATTAAAAGGACCACTAACTGACAACATATATATATATCACATTGAACTAAAATGACCCATAACTGATAACAGAGGTAAATCACTAAAAGGACCCATAACTGACAACAGAAATAAATGACACTGAACTAAAAGGACCCATAACAGACAACAGAGGTAAATGACATTGAACTAAAATGACCCATAACAGACAACAGAGATAAATCACATTGAACTAAAAAGACCAATAACTGACAACATATATAAATCACTTTGAACTAAAAGGACCAATAACTGACAGCATATATAAATCACATTGAACTAAAAGGACCAATAACTGACCATTTATAAATCACATTGAACTAAAATGACCATAACTGACAACAGAGATAATTCACATTGAACTAAAATGACCCATAACAGACAACAGAGATAAATCACATTGAACTAAAAAGACCAATAACTGACAACATATATAAATCACTTTGAACTAAAGGACCAATAACTGACAACATATATAAATCACATTGAATTAAAAGGACCACTAACTGACAACATATATATATATATATCACATTGAACTAAAATGACCCATAACTGATAACAGAGGTAAATCACTAAAAGGACCCATAACTGACAACAGAAATAAATGACATTGAACTAAAAGGACCCATAACAGACAACAGAGATAAATCACATTGAACTAAAATGACCCATAACAGACAGCAGAGATATATCACATTGAACTAAAATGACCCATAACTGACAACAGATATAAATCACATTGAACTAAAAGGACCAATAACTGACAACAGATATAAATCACATTGAACTAAAATGACCCATAACTGACAACAGAGATGAATCACATTGAACTAAAAGAATCACAACATAGATAAATCACATTGAACTAAAATGACCCATAACAAACAGAGATAAATCACATTGGACAAAATGAACCCTAACTGACAACAGAGATAAATCACATTGAACTAATATGACCCATAACAGACAACATAGATAAATCACATTGAACTAAAATGACCCATAACTGACATAGGTAAAAAAGAAATGAACATAATGAGACTAGGATATGATTTTTTTTCGCTTTGATGGCTATTGCTCATTGATTATGTCACCGTTTGCTTATTTAAAAAGTAACTGTATTGTAATTTCACGATTTAGATGTTTTGGTTACATACGTAAAATTTCATGTTCTGGTGAATTTTTGCAGGATACAGCGAATACACTTCATTTTGAAAGTGATCGGACTTCTCTTGGTGTCCCAAGTGCTAATCCGAAAGTATGCTGTACTTAAGGCGTTGTGGAATTTTCTCTCGAGGTCATCTGTCTTGCTGTGTTTCAGGCGTTGTGGAATTTTCTCTCGAGATTAGCTGTCCTGCTGTTATGAAAACTGTCACGTTTGTATTGTCGTAACAGACGCATTTTATAAACGTTACTTACTGGTTTGGCTGTCACACTGTCAAAAAAAAAAAGACACTTCGCTTGATAGTATCATCACACTGGGCAACAACAAATTTGATGTCTAAGATTTTTTGATGGATGGAGACTAGATATCAGAGACGCTGGGATGCAGTCATGATGGCTGATTACTGTTGGACTCTAACATTCCTACTGCTGAGCATTCTAGAAGTTCGAAGAGACGGAAGTTCATGTCCTGAATTTTGAACAATGATGACCTAATATTAATTTATATTTACTTATCAATGTCTACTATTCAATGTACACTAATCAACGTTTGTAACATTTAATAAATAAATTGTGTTAGAAAACGATTTTTTAAAATTTAAATTATTTTCTTTTAATTAAAAAAACTTTTGGAAGAGAAATATTAACAAAAATTGTCTAATAATGTTACAAAAATGTAATCAATTTAGCTATAAGATCGGAAATTTAAAAATCGAATTAAATCAAAAACCTGACCTGATTAAAAATATCAGATATCATTTTCAAATTTAGCAGTGCAAAATTATCCTAAATCAGTTGAAAAATCTTAGATAACTTACAAAAAATGTTTTTTGTGACGCAGTGTAATAATCGAAGTTAATGATGTGAGTGGGTAGAGGGTACCTTACAGAGCCGCATACTAAGTTTGACTTTGTAGATACCCTCACCCGGGATACTCACCTTGTCGATAATGGTGTTGGCCATTATTGGTGTTCCTTGTTCTATTATTGTTGTTGCTGCTGTTATTTATTTGTTGGTGTTTGTTTCTACCTCGACCTATGTTTGGTACCGTGGGGCTAGTTGTTGTAATCTCCAAAGTGACGGTGTGGAGACACGTCTAGATGTGACGTAGATGTATACCAGGGACGGTTAAAAGGTCCCAACTGGCTCTGTTCGTGGTCTGTCGATTGTTGTTTGGCGAGCTTCAAATCAGTCATTGTTCAAATTGGTGATGGTTATAGTAACGGTTGTTGTTGGTGTTTTTGCTGTTCTTGTTCCCTTATTTTTTATTTAGCTATATTAGATCTCTGCAAATATGGTGATTTATAATAAAATCTTTGTGTTCGTGTTTTATATATTTAAGCTATGTTCAGCTGTCATAACGTCACACAGATTTATCTCCCTTGACAGGATATTATAATCCTTTGATATATACAAGATCACCAAAAACGAATTATGAGGATTTAATTGTTTAATATAAAGAAAAGTTGAAAAACCTTTACACATGTCATTATGTTTAGATTACCTTTACAAAATATCATTTGGGTGACAGTTTTTGTACAAAATATCACTATGGTTACATTACTAGTTGCAAATATCATTATGTTCATATTACCAGTACATAATATAAGACATTGAAGGCCGGAGATTATTCTGTGATAAAACTATCGCCATTTATCATTTAATATTAATTAATAATATTTATGTTTATAGATCTTCTTTTGGTTAATTTATATCATATTTTGTATGTTTATTAGTTAAGGTTATTTTCTGTACCCACTATTTAGGCAATTTACTACTGGCTAGCTGCATTGTCCATGTTGTATTTGTGTGTTCTCACCTTGAGGGTGTGTGTGTGCAAGAGAGTGAGTATGTGTGAAATTGACTCTATTGATTTTTACGGTTTCTTCCTGGACTTTGTCAGTGAATGACGGTTAGTCCCGTTAGTCTCGTATACCTGCAAAGCGCGGTAATCTTCGGCTGTCCTAAGGCGGGAATTCCTCTACTCTACCTTGACATACTTCCGAAATGAGTTTGTCTCGGACCACCGACTCTGATAATTATTTCATGCCACACTTCCGGAAATCACCAAGGGATCATCCACTGCAACTTCAGTTCCCATTCACACCAAGTCGGAAATTGTTAAGACAGGAAGCTTTAGACCTCTGACCAAAACTCTAGTTCCCATTCACACAAAGTCAGAAATTGTTAAGACAGAAAGCTTTAGACCGTTGACGCTCGAATGTACCGGAAGTGGACATTTGTATCGCAGTCATCTCGGTGATTAGTTAACGCCGACAAAGGAGTAATTAGTGATGAACTTAAGTCAACTCGGAATTAAGGGTTCTTAAACAGACGTGCATGGCCTGACTCGTGGTCATACCAGGGTGAGTATACCTCGCAGTGACGCAACGTGAAATCAGCAGACACTTTGCCAAACGACTTTGAATATCCATCATGTGCAGACTTTCGCGTATTCCATTGGTTTTTAAACCGTAATAACTGAACATCTTGTCAACAGAAATTCCAGAGCTCAACTTCTCAACGCGTGACCCAGTGCACTACAATGACTACATTACTAGTGCCGCCCAAAAACACTGGTTAGTGTACTAAATGTATGTTGATTCATTGTGGACTTGGAGTAAAAATTCCTTAAGAGGTAGCACATTGTCTATCTAGGGTTGTTCTGTAATATCGGATTTATAAAAAGAGTTTATTTCTACTTTCTGTCACACTGCAGGGAAGTAGTGGTGAAAGTGTTGTGATATTGTTAATGAGGTGACATAATGGTTAGGAGTGGTCTGGGAAGTACCCATGGATAGTATTCCATTTTCCATTCAGTACTCTAATTGGCGTTTCAACAGCTGAATGACTTGAGTGCAGTCAATACTTCATTCGGTGTTTCAACAGCCATTGGAGTTGAGCTTGTGTATTAATACCTCAAGTATCAGCGAGTTAACAAGCTATGGTTAAAGGTTGCAGCATTAGTACGTCATAACATTTTAGTGCTAGATAACAAGCTATGGTTAAAGGTTGCAGCATTAGTACGTCATAACATTTTAGTGCTAGATAACAAGCTATGGTTAAAGGTTGCAGCGTTAGTACGTCATAACATTTTAGTGCTAGATACTATGTGCACTCAGACTAGTGCTGAATACAAAGTAATTTGATGTTGTTACTATGGTAACGTAAATTAAGTCTGGTACAATATTGTATTTCTGTTCAGTCAGTATTGCAATTCTGTCCAATAAGTATTACAATTCTGTTCAGTCAGTATTGCAATTCTGTCCAATAAGTATCACAGTTCTTTTCAGTCAGTATTGAAATTCTGTCCAATAAGTATTACAATTCTGTTTAGTCAGTATCACAATTCTGTCCAATAAGTATTACAATTCTATCCAATAAGTATTGCAATTCTGTCCAATAAGTATTACAATTCTGTCCAATAAGTATTACAGTTCTGTTCAGTCATTGTTGAAAGTATTTTCAATCAATATTGCACTTATGTCCTGTCAATATGAAATTATGTTCCGTCAATATTGAAATTCTGCCCAATCAGTATTGCAATTTTTTTCAATTAATATTTAACTTATGTCCAGTCAATATGAAATTCTGTTCAGTCAATATTGTAATTTTGTCCTGTCAATATTGCAATTCTGTTCAGTCAGTACTGTAATATTAGTCAGTATTGTAATTCTAACCAGTCAGTATTGTAATTATAATCAGTCAGTATTGTAATTCTAACCCGTCAGTATTGTAATTCTAATAAGTGAGTATTGTAATTCTAGCCAGTCAGTATTGTAAATCTAATAAGTGAGTATTGTAATTCTAATCAGTGAGTATTGTAATCCTAACCAGTCAGTATTGTAATTCTAACCAGTCAGTATTGTAATTCTAGCCAGTGAGTATTGTAATTCTAGCGTCAGTATTTAATTCTAGCCAGTCAGTATTTAATTCTAACCAGTCAAGATTGTATTTCTAACCAGTCAGTTTTGTATTTTAGCTTCAATAGCAGATGTAGGTTTAGTCTGATTTTTGCCAGCAAAGCTTATTTAAAAAAATGGAAGTTGTAAAGTCTTGGTTTGTGTATCGGACTGTTTACCGAATAGATGATGTGAAGTCATGATTTATGTATTGGGCTGTTTATCGAGCAGATATTATTATATTCTGATTTGTACATCAGGCTGTTTATTGGGTAGATGTTGTGAAGTTCTGATTTGAATATCGAGCTATTTATTGAGCAGATGTTGTGAAGTTCTGATTTGCATATCGAGCTGAATTAAGAATTGCTGACATCGCTAAAAATCGACATAAACGTGAGAGTGTTGTGTGAACAAAGCCTTCATGCTTGTCCTTGTTTGTTCTGTCCGAGTCATAGCACAATACATGTAAGTGATAATGGTATTGATATCTTAAAATATTAATGTGGATTTGCTGTAAACTTAAAATTTACAATAACATAAATAGATGATTAGTATCTGAAGTTTGTTAATCATTCTGACCAATAACTATTGAACTCTGGCAAGATTTTACCAATCTCCGCATTATTGGAGGCGTCACTATTTTATTTATAAGGCTGTACAACTAATAATTGTAATCTGTTTGAATTTTGTATTTGTTGTGCTAGATTTTAATAGCATCCTTTCATTGTTTCTCATTAAACTTGTTATTTTTTAAACTGGGTGTTCTGTGGATTGATATTAGTGAATTGTCTGTGCATTGTTGCTCTAGTCTTTCATCGTATTTTTACTTTTTGTTTCTTTCTTCCGCGTCATTTTCTGTCCCAGTATGACGCAGGTGATAAGCAGGGGCGTGATCAGATGACGTAAACGCCAACTTATGGGGAAGCTGCAGGAGATAAATCTAGATCTATTTTGAGAACTTTCATTTGTATTTACCTCAAATATAATAAGACGGTCATTCATAAGTATTAATATCTAGTCACAACATTTTCTTAAATGACACTTATAACTATTTGATGTCTAATCACAACATTTTCTGAAATGACACATAACTATTTAATGTCTAATCACATTTTCTGAAATGACACGTAGGAATGTATTAATATGTCATCGTAAAATTCTCTAAATGACTGTAGCGCGAAAAATGCAAGGTAATACATTAAAATTAATTAAATGTATTTTTCTAAATTCTCTCAAATTTAATTTTCCTTAAGACAAAAATTTACTCTAAATTTTGCCTTGTAAAGCCGGGGGGGGGGGGGGACAACAGAAGGATAGCTGAGCACAAATTCGTCTAAAGCCAGGACCGCTTGAGTATAGAGAGACAGAACACATGCTGTGTTTTGCATGACACAAATTCTCTAATTTGCAATAGTGGTATCTGGGAGATAGGTACTAGTATACAGATTTCACTCTGATAAGGTTCTGTAAAGTGAAGGCTGGGAGATAGGTACTAGTATACAGATTTCACTGTGATAAGGTTCTGTAAAGTGAAGGCTGGGAGATAGGTACTAGTATACAGATTTCACTGTGATAAGGTTCTGTAAAGTGAAGGCTGGGAGATAGGTACTAGTATACAGATTTCACTGTGATAAGGTTCTGTAAAGTGGACATACTAATAACAAGAAAGTGACTAAAGTATCGAGAGCTACATATTAACGTTGAGCCATCTACATCAGTTTAGAAGTGTGTTAAGTGTGTTAGGGAACATTCTTTTTTTTTAACAATAACTATAAATGTGTTAAGTAACAGTACCAGAGTTAACTAGAATTCTAAATGAACTGAAATTGTGTGAACATTCTAGCTGGGTGTGGAATAAAGGCACTGTTCCAGACTTAATGCAGATGACCAGCATTGCATCCACCAATACAAACCGCAGGGATAGAGAACTATGCTCGTTGTACATTTTGTAATCTGTTCTGTGATTTAATGTAAACTTCCTATTCTATTCTGATGTTTTTTTTATATACATTTTTGCATTTTTAAGTAGAAAGTTATTTCCTACCTAGTAATTGTTCTAGGAAGCATTAATATTATTCTCCTAAGTCTGTAGTCCTAGTAATTGTCATAAGGACTAATTGTATTGTCGTATCATTAGTTCTGTCTTGAATGGGTGATAGGTGGGGGCTCCGCCAATGACGTAATAATGATAGAAAGCCAGTCTACGCAGATTTTTTAAGATAAGTCCTATCCCCGAAAATAGGGAGCATTTCATGGAGGCCTAGAACAAGGACAGAATGACATGACGGGATAGTTCAGTTGAGGGCCGTTGTACTAGACAAGTAACACCTGAGAGGGGGGAATACAGATTCGATAGACTTTCAGGGTTTGACTTAGTCGCTCCAAGACCGCAACGACAAGACCCTGTAGGTGATTATAGTGATTGGGAAAAGAGAAATATTAATATGCATTATTTACGAGTATAATGTCATATAAATAATTAACGAAAAGATGCACACAAACCTTTTGCCACAATGACCATTTGCAGTGACGTCATCAAAATCTCTTTTAAATATTTAAACGTAAAGAACATTTCAATGCTCGGAAAGCAAAACATTTAAAAAGGAATAGACAAAAACTTTTAACACAATAATATAACAACAACAAATCATTAACCAATTTTGCTGTTTGCGTTGTACAACTTGTAGACAAATGTTGTGGTAATGCAATGCACAGAAATACTCCATAAGCAATAATCCAAACCCAAACTGTTTCTATATCGATATCTTAATTAGTAGAAGTCTTGTCATCAGACCCACATTGCATCGATATCTTAATTAGTCAGTCTGGTCATCAGACCCATATTATATCAATATCTTAATTAGTCAAAGTCTTGTCATCAGACCCACATTGTATCGATATCTTAATTAGTAGGAGTCTTGTCATCAGACACACATTGTATCGATATCTTAATTAGTAGGAGTCTTGTCATCAGACACACATTGCAGAGCAGAACTATTGTGATCCAACGGAAGAAATAAGCAGAACTGAACCCCTGAACATTTCCGTGATATTTTCTTCGGAAATATGAAAATCTCTGGAACTGATTGAGTGAGTGAGGAATACTGTGGTTGTATGCTTTCTGTGGGTAATGAACCGTAAAGTTCTGTCTTGACTGTATGTCTTAAATTTATTATATCTTTCATACGTCACAAGTATAATATACTATGGTTGTATGATTTCTATGGGTAATGAACTGTAAGGTTCTGTCTTGACTGTATGTCTTATTAAACATTGTTAAATTCATTATATCTTTCTGACGTCATAAGTGTAATATACTGTGGTTGTATGATTTCTGTGGGTAATGAACTGTAAGGTTGGTTCACGTTATAATTTGATTGATTAGAGGCAAAGGGGCAAGGATTAATCATCTTTGATTAGTGCGAAGTCTTATTGGTGCTCAGCTTGGTGTGTATTTAACTGGATAAGAAAAAATGGTCTACTTTTAATTTTATCTGATTAGTACGAAGTCTTATTGGTGAATGGATAGGTAAAAATTGTCTACTCTTAATTTTATCTGATTAGTACGAAGCGAAGACTAAGTATTATTTTCAGTCACTTAGGGCTGGCAACCCCAAAACAGCCAGCAACAGTGCATGAGCAAAATAAAAAGAGTATTACCTCCCTTGCTTTGAAAACTTGTAGCTAACAGCTTGCTCGGTCGTAAACTTGAGCGTCAAAACCTTGAATTTAGAATTTTGTTCCCTAATCGGTATCCATCACACGAGTCGTAAACTTGAGCGTCAAAATCTTGAATTTAGAATTTTGTTCCCTAATCGGTATCCATCACACGAGAAACAAATGTGTTCAGTACGTTAGTACTAGTCTCTGTATCTCACAACGGTTAACATAGGTATCCTCGCAACATAAGCACGTGTTCAGTACGTCATATGTATCGCTACATCTCGGAACGATTCACTGAAATAGCGGTGAAATGGGCCAGCAATTCTGAAAATTTATAGCGACAGTCTGACGACTGGATAATAAAAACAACGGAAAGTAAGTATACAGTCATTATCATAGTGACAGTTTGATGTCTGGATTAAAATACACACACAAAATAAGTATACAGTCATTATCATAGTGACAGTTTGATGTCTGGATTAAAATACACACACAAAATAAGTATACAGTCATTATCATAGTGACAGTTTGATGTCTGGATTAAAATACACACACAAAATAAGTATACAGTCATTATCATAGTGACAGTTTGATGATGTCTGGATTAAAATACACACACAAAATAAGTATACAGTCATTATCATAGTGACAGTTTGATGATGTCTGGATTAAAATACACACACAAAATAAGTATACAGTCATTATCATAGTGACAGTTTGATGATGTCTGGATTAAAATACACACACAAAATAAGTATACAGTCATTATCATAGTGACAGTTTGATGATGTCTGGATTAAAATACACACACAAAATAAGTATACAGTCATTATCATAGTGACAGTTTGATGTCTGGATTAAAATACACACACAAAATAAGTATACAGTCATTATCATAGTGACAGTTTGATGTCTGGATTAAAATACACACACAAAATAAGTATACAGTCATTATCATAGTGACAGTTTGATGTCTGGATTAAAATACACACACAAAATAAGTATACAGTCATTATCATAGTGACAGTTTGATGATGTCTGGATTAAAATACACACACAAAATAAGTATACAGTCATTATCATAGTGACAGTTTGATGATGTCTGGATTAAAATACACACACAAAATAAGTATACAGTCATTATCATAGTGACAGTTTGATGATGTCTGGATTAAAATACACACACAAAATAAGTATACAGTCATTATCATAGTGACAGTTTGATGATGTCTGGATTAAAATACACACACAAAATAAGTATACAGTCATCATCATAATGACAGTTTGATGATGTCTGGATTAAAATACACACACAAAATAAGTATACAGTCATTATCATAGTGACAGTTTGATGTCTGGATTAAAATACACACACAAAATAAGTATACAGTCATAATCATAGTGACAGTTTGATGATGTCTGGATTAAAATACACACACAAAATAAGTATACAGTCATTATCATAGTGACAGTTTGATGATGTCTGAATTAAAATACACACACAAAATAAGTATGCAGTCATTATCAGAATGTATTTTTATAGCAACAGTTTAATGTCTGGTTAATAAAACCTGAACAAAGTAAGCATGTAATAATTATCAATAAATGTGTTTCCATAGCGATAGTTTGATGTCTGCTTAATAAAAACAAAGTAAGCGTGTAATAATTATCAATAAATGTGTTTCCATAGCGACAGTTTGATATCTGATTAATAAAATCAAAGTAAGCGTGTATAATTATCAAACATTTGTTTTCATTTCCTAACACTTCCACATACATGCCTGTAAATAAATATTTATTTAAACAGTAACAATTCTTTTCTCTCACATTCTGACATACACAAGCACAAGCACACATACACACACACCACACACGCACAAGCAAATACACAACTATCCTAAATAAGCAAAACACACCAAACTAGCATCAACAAAACAAAAATACAGGCAAAGAAAAAATAACAAAAAGAGCAGATTGAGTATAACAAACATTTAATTTATTTCTTCATTATTAGCTATGTTGTCATCTAGGCCTCAAGGTCAGCTTGAAGAAGTACTGCTTGGAGATACTGGGCCAAAGGCGTTTCCACATTGAAGAAGTACTGCTTGGAGATACTGGGCCAAAGACGTTTCCACATTGAAGAAGTACTGCATGGAGATACTGGTCCAAAGGCGTTTCCGCATTGAAGAAGTACTGCTTGGAGATACTGGGCCAAAGACGTTTCCACATTGAAGAAGTACTGCATGGAGATACTGGTCCAAAGGCGTTTCCGCATTGAAGAAGTACTGCATGGAGATACTGGGCCAAAGGCGTTTCCGCATTGAAGAAGTACTGCTTGGAGATACTGAGATACTGGGCCAAAGACGTTTCCACATTGAAGGAGTACTGCTTGGAGATACTGGGCCAAAGACGTTTCCACATTGAAGAAGTACTGCTTGGAGATACTGGGCCAAAGGCGTTTCCGCATTGAAGAAGTACTGCTTGGAGATACTGGGCCAAAGGCGTTTCCACATTGAAGAAGTACTGTCTATTGTTAGCGAGACACTGGGCCGAAGGCGAGTCCACATTGAATAAATAATGTCTTTGTTATATGGATACTGGGCCAAAGGCGAGTCCACTTTGAATAAATAATGTCTTTGTTATCGGGATACTGGGCCAAACGCGAGTCCACTTTGAATAAATAATGTCTTTGTTATCGGGATACTGGGCCAAAGGCGAGTCCATAATGAAGTAAATGCTTGTAGGATCTTTTGAAAACTTAACCCCGTCTGGAAAAATGTCGCAAAGTATTATGAAGAGTTTTTGAAAGTTGCCCACATAACGACTCGAATTTTCCTCAACATTTGGAATAATATACTAAACATTTTATGATGTTGATAAAGTAACTGGCTGATAACTAAACTAGATATATTTTTCAAGTTTAGGTCAATACCTACTTCAGAAACACTTTAGCTACTAAGTAAACTACTATTGCGACTACTACCAAAAATAAACATTATTTTTTGTAATTTGAGTACATTATGTTCAGTCCCCACAAAAAAATACATGAGGTAAACACTATTTACTATTAACTATTAAAGAAAGCTATTAAATAACAAAATCGTTAATTAAGGAAATAATTATTTCTGGAATACTCTTATGTCCATATATAGTGAAAACGCATTTGTAAAGCTAACACAGAAAACATAGCAAGATGGCTACGTTTTTTTGATCCATTATTACTTTTCCTTTTGTACATTATAGGCAGCATATTATGCGTCGTTATTATAAGTCATGACTTGTCACTCCATTAGGTCATTGTTTTATGTCATTTCATGTAGAGACAAATTCTATTACGTCAACACCTCCTTATTTGTTTGTACCCTACCATACACCTAATATGTTTTATATATACGTCACTACTTCTTGACACTGCCTCCTTATGTGCAGCCCATACGTCACTACTTCTCGATACTGCCTCTTTACCTGCCATTTGTACGCCACTCTTGATACTACTCTCTTATTTGTTGTCAATACATCACTTTTTACACTACTCTCTTATTTGTTGTCAATACATCACTTTTTACACTACTCTCTTATTTGTTGTCAATACATCACTTTTTACACTACTCTCTTATTTGTTGTCAATACATCACTTTTTATACTACTCTCTTATTTGTTGTCAATACATCACTTTTTACACTACTCTCTTATTTGTTGTCAATACATCGCTTCTTCTTGACACTACCTTTTTATACGTCACTGTCTCTTGGTTGTATCTCCTTATTTGTTGTGTCTACGTCAGTAAATTTCGTTTAAACATTACTTACAGTTCAAGCACAAAATAATAATAGTTATCAACGTCTCTTTATTGGCTGTTCATAAAATTTATTTCTTCTTATCTTTATATTATTATTGCTTTCTATATGTCATTTTAGTATCTCAATATCATTATTTGCTGTTTAAGTGTACTTGTTATTATTTATACATTAGTATTGCTCTCTATAGTCTCGTCCTGTAGTCATTATTTATTGTCTATACGTCATTACCCAGATCAATAGATCTTTATTTGCTGATTGCAATGTTATGTCCTGTCCCTGCTCGACAGTATAAAATATATATTAATGGAAGCTGTGCGTACAATATAAAATATATATTAATGAAAGTTGTGCGTACAGTATATAATATATATTAATGGAAGTTGTGCATACAGTACAAAATACATATTACTCGAAGTTGTGCGTACAGTACAAAATACATATTAATTGAAGTTGTGCGTACATATCTCCAGGTCATAGTCATTGCTCCACCGCTCTATAATGTGAGCTAAGACACTTTTCAAAACTCTGACTCTACCAAGTGCTCTATAATGTTAACTAAGACACTTTTACCAAGCGCTGACTCACCCGAGTGTTTTATAATGTGAGCTAAGACACTTTTCAAGCGCTGACTCTACCGAGTGCTCTTAGCTAAGACGCTTTTCCCAGGCGCTGACTCTACCGAGTGCTCTTAGCTAAGACGCTTTTCCCAGGCGCTGACTCTACCGAGTGCTCTACAATGTTAGCTAAGACACTTTTCCAAGCGCTGACTTTAGTGAGTGATACGAGTCAACAAGTTACACCTGTGTACTTCGGGTGTGAAACGGTCAACATAGAGATCAAAATGATTTGGCTAATGTTTATGTACAAGAGTTTCTACTGAAAATAGAATTGCTTGCAAAAAGATACAAAATATTCTGCATTCACACAGAATGCTCTTTTAAAGAAAAGAGCAATGCACAAATGAAGACTTTTATAGTAGAGAGCAGTGCACAAATGAAGACTTTTAGTAGAGAGCAGTGCACAAATGAAGGTTTTTATAGTAGAGAGCAGTGCACAAATGAAGGCTTTTATAGTAGAGAGCAGTGCACAAATGAAGGTTTTTATAGTAGAGAGCAGTGCACAAATTAAGGTTTTTATAGTAGAGAGCAGTGCACAAATGAAGGTTTTTATAGTAGAGAGCAGTGCACAAATGAAGGTTTTTATAGTAGAGAGCAGTGCACAAATTAAGGTTTTTATAGTAGAGAGCAGTGCACAAATGAAGGTTTTTATAGTAGAGAGCAGTGCACAAATGAAGGTTTTTATAGTAGAGAGCAGTGCACAAATGAAGGTTTTTATAGTAGAGAGCAGTGCACAAATGAAGGTTTTTATAGTAGAGAGCAGTGCACAAATGAAGGCTCATTTATTCATGTTAGAACGTACAATAGACCATAAAGAATACGAATAATAAAAAATTCTTTAGCGCAAAATAAAAAAGATAATAAATAAATAGACCATAAAGAACACGAATAATAAAAAAAATATTTAGCGCAAAATAAAATGATAATAAATAAAGAGAATCTACGTACACTTTGTAAATCATTAACATAAATGATTAAAACCAACAATATCAGACCGCTTCAGATTTGGATAGGATTAATATGACATAATTCCAGCTGTGAATAATCTGAACAATATCCATCATATCTAACACTGATTAATCTGTAAAACATCAATCAGACCAAACATTAAGGATTAAGAAGAATCAAACACAATTTCAAACGTGATCGAACAGTGATCAACATAAAACATAATTGTCATCAAACATAAAGAGTATCGATGACTTCAAACATTGATCATTATCAACGTTGGTTTTAAATAGCATCAGTAAAAACTATTTCAACAGTATTAAAATAGCCCTGCCTTGTCCCCCAAATATAAAAAAACTTTTAGCATTAGATAACAGTAATGATGCAAAACGAAGTTTGAAAATTCAAGCTAAAACAATATCACGGCCAGGGTGGGCCTCGTGTCTTGAAAGCCAAGGTTGCCTAGTGATAAACAAAGGAGGGTCTGTCTCTTGAAGGCCAAGGTTGCCTAGTGATAAACAAAGGAGGGTCTGTCTCTTGAAGGCCAAGGTTGCCTAGTGATAAACAAAAGAGGGTCTGTCTCTTAAGGCCAAGGTTGCCTAGTGATAAACAAAGGAGGGTCTGTCTCTTAAGGCCAAGGTTGCCTAGTGATAAACAAAGGAGGGACCGTCTCTTGAAGGCCAAGGTTGCTTAGTGATAAACAAAGGAGGGCCTGTCTCTTGAAGGCCAATGCTGCCTAGTAGGGCTGTCAATTTTTTTCAAAAATAGCTGCCCGGGTACCCGTTCGAAAATTAGCATAATCTCGTGATCTCTACACAAAGCTACTTAACCATTAGGCATGCGCTCTATTTCACTCAGTAGCCATTGGTGTGCATCTAGTGACTTACTATTAGTTATGATCTTTATATGTACAACACAAAATTTTATTTTTAATATGATCAATCACTACATAAACTAAACATCGCCGACAGAATTTCATTGCACAGATTGCATTTCGCCACGTCACTATCCAATCGCTTGGCATGACTCCACCAGACGATGTCTTCCCCATATTAAAAATATTACAACATTATTATTTAATTTACTGACGTTAAAATACTGACAAGTTTGTTTACTGAAGTCTTATTAACATGCTACACGTGTTAATACAATCAAAAGAAAGGGCGCGAGCTATGGTGATCCATGTCGTCCATAATTAGATCTAGGTACAGCAGCTGACCAGTGCGCGAGCCTACCAACAGCCGGTGTCATCAAATAAAGTTTCCCCCAAACTGAAGTCTCCTAAGGAGGTTTTATTTTAAAACAAACTCTCCAACGGATATTTTGTTTTAAAATAAAAGCTCCTAATTAAAATATACTCTCCCCTTAATTGTATTAACAATGCACTGCATAAGGCAACAGGGCTTTGCAGAATGACGTCACGAAATCGGATGACGTAGCCACTATCGAGCGCTGCACTTCTGGCTCTCTGCTGATGGGGCAAGGCTTAGATGCAAGTTTAACTGCACTCAAAATAATTCTCAAAATGTTAAATTTTTATAAACAACTCGACGGAAGCAGCCTAGAACAAAGAATTACGGAATAGCTCGGCCTATAAAACTGAAGCTACAACGTAACTTTAATTGATTCAAGTCTGAATCTTTTTCACTCCTAGGTGAATTTATTTTGGGGTGGATTTATTTTACATCCATGGGTGATTTTATTTTAATATGAGAGAATCCATTTTCTCTCTCGGAGATTTTATTTAAAATGAATCCACCGTAGGGAGACTCTGTTTGGGGGAGGAATTATTTTCCAACACCTGCACGATTTAGCAGGCCGAAATCTATGTGCGGCATGAGAGCCACCAGTGTCATTCTCTCATATAAAGCGTGATTGGCTTGCTCTCCCTCTGTCAGTCTTCTTTGCACACCCTTTGCATAACCCATTTTTGTGCCTCATCCTCAGATGTGCAGTGCCCTAGCTGGTGTATAGACATATTGGCCATGTTATCATGGGTACCCGTTTACAATTTTACTCCCGGGTATTAGCATGGCAACGGGTACCCGGGTACCCTTTCACATCACTACTGCCTAGTGATAAACAAAGGAGGGCCTGTCTCTTGAAGGCCAATGTTGCCTAGTGATAAACAAAGGAAAGCCAGAAACAAAATCATCACTTTGGAGTCTGCCCACATTTGTCCTCCAGAACTGGTACCTGCAAAAAATTACGCCACAATGAAATGACGTCATTGTAATTATGCTACTTAAGAAAAATTACGTCAATGAATGATGATAATGAAGAATAGAGTTGACAGCTGAAGACTGTTGATAGAATGATTTAAAGAAGAAATTATATGATGTTAGTGATGTTACAAAAATGACGCCAGCAATAGAATTATTTATATGACGTCAGTCGTGATGCTAGAAAAGAAAGGAAATGACTCATTAATAGCGGAATGATTTTAAGAAGAAATGATATGACGTCAGTGATGATGCTAGAAAGGATAATAAATGACTCATCAAAGGCGGATTGATTTAAATAAGAAACGAAATGACCATAATGACGATGTAAGAAAGAAAGGAAATGACAAATCAATAGTGGAATGATATTAAGAAGAAAGAAAATGAAGTAAAAAGTAGAATGTTTTTTTTAAATAAGGAAAATGGTTCAAGGAGCAGAAAGATTTAAAGTAGAAAATGAAATGAACATAAAATAAACTGTAATGACGTCAAAATTGCAATAATTTACAGAGAGAGGACATAGCATCAGATATGCAATACTTTTTTTATAAAGAAAATTACCTCCAATATACAAAAGATTCAGAGGAAAAAATATAATGACGTAGATTCCGTTAAAAGAAAATGACGTAAGAAAAAGTAATATGATTGAAAGAAGAAAGGACAGAAGATATATATATGAATGTTATAAGCCGTGTCGATAAGAAAACATAATTATATGTAGACTACGCAAAATGTCGTGAGTGCGTATATGTAAGTTGTAAGACTATGTATGGTGGGGAAACATGTACGTTATAAATAGCAAGTGTAATGGAGAAATACACACATGTACGTTATAAATAGCAAGTGTAATGGAGAAATACACACATGTACGTTATAAATAGCAAGTGTAATGGAGAAATACACACATGTATGCTATAAATAGCAAGTGTAATGGAGAAATACACACATGTATGCTATAAATAGCAAGTGTAATGGAGAAATACACACATGTATGCTATAAATAGCAAGTGTAATGGAGAAATACACACATGTTGTAAATAGCAAGTGTAATGGAGAAATACACACATGTACATTGTAAAAAGTATGTGGCATAGAAAAACACATGTGTACGTTGTTAAAAATAACAACAAGTGTCATTGAGAAACACAAAATGCAAGGGTCATGAAGAAATAGAAATTACCAAATGCAGCTTGTTGTGCACTTTGATAACCACTAAGTATATCTAGTGTAACATCTATTTAATCACCACTAAGTATATCTAGTGTAACATCTATTTAATCACCACTAAGTATATCTAGTGTAACATCTATTTAATCACCACTAAGTATATCTAGTGTAACATCTATTTAATCACCACTAATTATATCTAGTGTAACATCTATTTAATCACCACTAACTAATGTAACATCTATTTAATCACCACTAACTAATGTAACATCTATTTAATCACCACTAACTAATGTAACATCTATTTAATCACCACTAAGCATATCCAGTGTGGCGTCCATTTAATCACCACTAAGTATATCTAGTATGGCGTCTATTTAATCACCACTATGAAAAACCAATGGGGCGTTCATTTAATCACCACTAAGTATATCTAGTGTGGCGTCCATTTAATCACCACTAAGTATATTCCGTATGAAGTCCATTAAATTACCACTAAGTAAAATCCAAATTAACGTCCATTTAATCGCCACTCTGTAAATCCATCGTGGCGTGCAATTTAATCACCACTAAGTAAATCCAGTGTTGCGCCCATTTAATCACCATTAAGTAAAGCCAGTTTGGCGTCCATTTAATCATCACTAGGTAAAACAAAATAATGTGGTCTCCATAATCACCACTATGTAAAACAAATGTGGTCTCAATCACCACTAGGTAAAACAAATGTGGTCTCAATCACCACTAGGTAAAACAAATGTGGTCTCAATCACCACTATGTAAAACAAATGTGGTCTCAATCACCACTAGGTAAAACAAATGTGGTCTCAATCATCACTATGTAAAACAAATGTGGTCTCAATCACCATTAGGTAAAACAAATGTGGTTTCAATCACCACTATGTAAAACAAATGTGGTCTCAATCACCACTAGGTAAAACAAATGTGGTCTCCATAATCACACTCTGTCAATTCATTGTGTGCTCTTAGTCCACGAGTACAGACAGTCGTTGTAATGTTACTTGGAAAATGAAATAAAATAATGCACGCCTGACTATTATGAAGAGATATGTCATTTGTCGTTTGCATATATAAGGGTATGGCTGTCATGAGACTGATTATATTAGCTCACTAATTTACTAACTTACCGATTCTACTAGCTCACTAATTTACTAACTTACCGATTCTACTAACTACTAATCACGTACTGATTCTACTCGATCACTGGTCTATTAACTGCTCTACTAGCTCACTGGTCTACTAACTAGCTGCTCTACTAGCTGATCGATCTAATAACTCACTGTTCTACTAACTCACTAATTTAGTAACGTACTGATTTTACTAGCTCATTGATCTATTAACTCATTTTAGACTAGCTCACTGATTTACTTACACACTGATTCTACTATCTCACTAATTTTACTCACTAATTCTACTGACTCAACGATTCGAATAGCTGACTGACCTACTAACTCACTTATGCTACTAGTCACTCATTTACTCATTATTCTACTGGCTCACTCATTTACTCACCAAAAGACTCCATTAGCTCATTGATCTACTCACATTCTACTAGCTCACTCATTTACTCACTTATTCCGCTAGTCACTGATCTACTAACTCACTTATACTACTGGCTCACTAGTCTGCTCACTTATTCTACTAGCTCTCTGATCTACTAACCGCAGTATAAGTGGTGTATGTGCGTCAAATTCCTTGTCAGGTCTTTTATGGACAACAGCAAGGTGCTGGGAACATTTTCGCTGACGTCACAATCTTTTTGGGCTTGTAGTAAGCACTCTAGAACTGAGTTCACCATCCTGAAATTGACCAAAAAGTGACGACCATGAACTAACGTAGAGAATACGTAGATTAGGTCATCACAGGGAGGTAAACTTATATGTCATTTAAAATAAATGACAGACAGCAATGAAATACAGTAACAATTACATGGGAGCTAATGCTTGGCGTCATGAAACATGTTACACGCAATTACAATGGCAGTTAAGAGAGAAGAACATGATACAATGTTTGATAATGGAATGATAGTTAACAGCGAAGAAATGGCTGCTACAACTGACAATGGAATGACAGCAGTTAAAAAAAAATAATGGTGTAGCAGAGCAAATTTGTCTATCCCTATTTGTAAACTTAATTGTCTTATAAATTGCTAAACGTCAAAGAGAACCGAACTTGGGAACTGCTTGAACTGATAATTTTAAGTGTCAAAGTTGGAAATAAACAACTCGGGTAAAGAATGTGCTAGATCTGTGATGTAATCTAAACTAGTTTTATGTGAATGAGTAGTTTTTATTATTCAATTGTTAAGATTTACGAGAACGAGACCACCAATGGGCTGAGATCAAAAGTTTAACTGCTGTAAAGAATTCTATTGTCTAATCACTTTGAATTTAGAGTGGCAAGAAATCCGGTCATGAAATATACTGGTGAGTTAACTGACCGATTGAGAGAGAATGGATTCAAGATATTTCATGGACTTTGCTACTGATATTTTATACTTATTTGTTTTACGTAGAGATAGTTTATGTGAGTAGACTATTATTTCTAAATATTATGAACTAATATGCTCATTTGTAGTATGCTAAACACTTGACGTTGTTTCTAGTGAATACGTTCATAAAACTGATATGCTATAGTTATTATGGTGTGTGTGTGTGTGTGTGTGTGTGTGTGTGTGTGTGTGTGTGTGTGTGTGTGTGTGTGTGTGTGTGTGTGAGAATAAACCAATCCTGCTGACCAAACAAAGACTGTAAGCTATAAAAAAATCATATCATGAGGGAATGGTAGAGGTAGTGCTGTTCGAAAAGCTGTAGAAATTTCATTAAAAAGAAAATATACACAATATAGAAGAGCAGTATTCTTTATAACAAATAAAAGTATTATATAAACCTACTAATATAGTACAGATGTGTAATCTAAAATAATAAAAACAATGCATTCGAATATTTCTTGATGAGATTTATATTCATAAATGTACAGTACTCTCAAGAAATAAAATAATCTTGTTAATTAAGCATTTTTACTTACAACAAAAGTGAATGTTGCTATGGTGCTCTATGATATTGGTGGTGAGTAAGGTAGTGAGTGATGGTGAGAGGGGTAGTGATATTGGTAATGAGTGAGATATTGAGAGTGATTGTGAGTGGGGCAGTGATATTAGTAATGAGTGAGATAGTGAGAGTGATTGTGAGTGGGGTAGTGATATTGGTAATGAGTGGGGTAGTGATATTGGTAATGAGATAGTGAGAGTGATTGTGAGTGGGGTAGTGATATTAGTAATGAGTGACATAGTGAGAGTGATGGTGAGTGGGGTAGTGATATTGGTAATGAGTGGGGTAGTGTTATTGGTAATGAGTGGTAGTGATATTGGTAATGAGTGGGATAGTGATATTGGTAATGAGTGGGGTAGTGAGTGATGGTGAGAGGGGTAGTGATATTTGTGGTGAGTGGGGTAGTGAGTGGTGGCGAGTGGGGTAGTGAGAGTGATGGTGACGGTAGTTGTGTTAATGAAAGAAGATGTCCAGAAAAAAACTGAACTTTAAGAAAGCGCTTGACTAAACGCCAGAAAAAATGTGCCTGTGTGGCTTGTGCAGATGACTGAGTGCAAGAGAGAGAGAGAGAGAGAGAGAGAGAGAGAGAGAGAGAGAGAGAGAGGAAAACATGACTGATGGAGGACCACTCCTCTGTGAAGTCAGATCAACGAATTTTGCAGTAGAAAAAGGAGAATTATAGTGAAATCCAGTGTCAATGGTATTAAGTGGCTTGGCAGTGTGTTTTCGCTAGTGACAATTGAAGGGGTCAGTGTACTAAAAGATAAAAAAGTTACTTATTTATAAAGTGATTTAAAAAAAAATACTCTGTAGTATGGTCATGTGTTAAGGAATTTAAAAAGTAACTGATTGGTTGTTTGGAATGAATAGTGTAACTATAAATAGTGACCGGTTTTTTTCGTGACGTGTTTGTCACGTGGATAGCCAACGGGTTAAAATCACACCTGTGTCTGCTGGACACGTCTTCGATCTGGCCAGTTACTTAGAGATAATGCTCTTATGACTTTCGTAACAACTTCTGACCACCTCTGAAGATCCAGTAACAATGCCTCCCATTATATATCCAAAACACACGCATGCCGCAAATTAATCCCTTGCTACGTTTATTGGCCATTTAAACAACAAACACTCGCTCACCTACTTTGCGAAAACATCAAACACCGGTCAGTAAATCTGCCACCATGCACGACTCATTTGTTCAGGACCTCACTTCCGGAACAAGCATGGTGCAATATATGCGTCATTCAAATTTCAAATAGCCTTCAATTTAAATTGAACGTCATGAAAATTTATATAAAATATATGGGAAAAATTTCCCATCATATAACACACACAAACGCACGCACGCTCACACACACACACACACACACACACACACACACACACACACACACACACACACACACACACACACACACACACACACACACACACACACACGCACACTCACTACCACCACAAACAATGAAAAGAAGAAGAGAATAGAAACAAGACTGGTACTGAGCAAAGTATCAGAAAATATTTACTCAGGATAATGTGATAGTAATTGTTTTAAAATGAAATACAATGATTGCGCGAAGACGTATAGGAATCATCAAACTATGTCAATTACAAAACATATATTATCAGATATTTGGAGGTGTTTGTAGTCTTAAAGGTAGCACATTAATTATTTATTGTAACTGCTACCCTGAAACAGATGATGATTGACCAAAGAGTGTGTCGATGTTTAAAATATCAACAGATTAAGCACAAGGAACCCTCTGACCATGTCTGTGTCAGTGCGGTTTCTAGAAGACAGATTCAAAACAATCCCATGTTACTGCAGTTTGGACAAGCAGTGATTGTAAACATGTCCGTGTTACTGCAGTTTGGACAAGCAGTGATTGTAAACATGTCCGTGTTACTGCAGTTTGGACAAGCAGTGATTCAAAATATGTCCAAAGAAAGACACACAGTTTAGATTTTTAACAAGATAAAATGAATATACAAATTCTCAAATTCTTACTTTTGCTGCTACGTCTTGCACCAATTGTTAACGAAAAGATCGGAATTAAAAAACAAATGTCATGTCTTGATTTCAATTTTCAAATATGTGCTTTTTATTTATTCGATGAGTGCTAGCTAATTTCCGAGTCCATGATGACTGAACTCGCCGAACGGAAATGAAAGTTCTTTATGTGTCACGCTGCACGCAGACAAGATTGGCCCACCAAGACACACCACTAGCCTGGCGTGCCCAACCACGGCAAGACTGGCCCACCAAGACAGGGCACTAGCCTGGCATGCCCAAACACGGCAAGACTGGCTCACCAAGACACGGCACTAGCCTGGCATGCCCAAACACGGCAAGACTGGCCCACCAAGACACGGCACTAGCCTGACATGCCCAGAAATGGCAAACATTACAAAATAAATGTCTGCAAAATAATCACACCCAACTGCTTCATATCTGTTGGAATGACTGTTCAATTAAAACTTTTGAGACACAGCAAATGCAGCTTGCAATGGAGCCACGAATGGATGGCAACAGATATTTGGGGCGCCGCAGATCAATTCTGGACGTCGCAGAAATATCAACATTTATTTTAGCACGATGACTAACAAAATATGAGTTTAAATTGTTCTTGAAGAAAGAAGTTTTTCGTGACAAGCCCAGTTTTAATTGAGCTGCAGAAATCTCGAGCTAGTGTTGAAAGGGCAGATTCGCAGCGTGAAGGCAACATCCCAACCACCCCACCCCAACCACATAGTGGGGCCCCACAAATCTTTACGCCGCCGGTAGCAGAACATGGTTGTTATGGTACGCGTTAAATTTAAGTGTTTACATGGTTGTTATGGTACGTGTTAAATTTAAGTGTTTACATGCCTCTAGCGGAAGAGTTTACATGCCAGTACTTGAAGTGTGTCAATGGATACAGGAAGTGTTTAAATGCCAGTACTAGAAGTGTTTAAATGCCAGTACTAGAAGTGCTTAAATGCCAGTACTAGAAGTGTTTAAATGCCAGTACTAGAAGTGTTTAAATGCCAGTACTAGAAGTGTTTAAATGCCAGTACTAGAAGTGTTTAAATGCCAGTATACCTGACGTGTTTATAAGCATAATGACCAGTTCCCATTCGTAAACATGACAACCGAATTATTGCATGAATTAAATAATACTGAGCTCACTTGGGAGAGTTACGAGTAATTAATGTTTTCCAGGGTAAACAAGGCAACCGAACACCCTTAAGCAGTCCTTTTCTACCCTAACCCTAACCAATTAAGCAGTCCTTTCCTACCCTAACCCTAACCCTAACCGAACACCTTGAGCAGTCCTTTCCTACCCTAACAGTTTAAATCGACTTGTTACAAACTTGCGGATATGTAGGTCATGTACCTGCGTGCTATCGCTTCACATAATTTTTTTTTAATAATCGGCCGTGTTGGCTGCTGCATCGACAGTTTTAATTGCAAACTATTACGAACATTTTTGTAGGAAATTGCAAAGTGCTACGAACATTTTTGTAGGAAATTGCAAAGTGCTACGAACATTTTTGTAGGAAATTGCAAAGTGTTACGAACATTTTTGTAGGAAATTGCAAAGTGTTACAGTTATTTTTTTGTATGACGTGTTTGATGCGAAATTGCAGATGGAGTGGAGAACACCAACAATACATGACAGTACAATGCAGATACCACATTCACACTTTCAAAACAATAGGAGAAAAGGAAAGTTATTATTTTGTAGGAATATGTTTAATTTTATTATCCTACGGGCTCTCTTTCGTGTGGTGACTAGAATCGCTTGTTCCCAAAACCATTCGGTCATAAAACATGCTCTCTGGGGACATGAGCGCCTTTTCCTAACTGAATACGAAAATAATAATAATAATAAAACGTTGACAAAAGAAGTAAGTAAAAAGCAACAAATTAAGAGTATGCAAAAGTGTGGCAATTTTTGCTATAAAACGCTACAGCAAAAACACAAAATTATTTCTAAAAATGTCAAACAAAGGAGAGTCCTGGAGCTATTTAGCTCCTCCACAAATTAATACATAGAGATAATAGTTCAAATCCTAAATTCCTACATCCTCTACTTACTCATCGTTAAATTTATGTGCACTGAGGTTTCTAATGAAAGATTAAATCTTTGATTACTCACTGTTTTACTTTTGTACCCCTCAAAACTTAAGCTTGGTGTCTGATGAAAAAGTGACACATTTGGCCATGCAGGAGAAACGGAAAACAACTGAAGTAGGTTGCAGCAAGTAGTCGCTGTCGTCTCTGTTTCTCATGGAGTTGTTTGTCAAACGGAAAATAACTGAAGTAGGTTGCAGCAAGAAGTCGCTGTCGTCTCTGTTTCTCATGGAGTTGTTTGTCAAACGGAAAACAACTGAAGTAGGTTGCAGCAAGTAGTCGCTGTCGTCTCTGTTTCTCATGGAGTTGCTCGTGCTTCCTCCTCCTAACACACTTCTGTCAGTGATCTACCCGGATGCAAGGCCTCTGGATGGCCACAGGCAAAATGTCCTGTCTGACTGTTTTGCTAAGGCACTGTAATGGCCCATTAAGTTATTAATGAATTTCTTCAATAGAGTGGGAAGATCTCTTACCATATGACACTGCATTAAGATACCCAGCTACTATAGGGTACCTGACATGGCGACATGGGACGATCTCTTACCATATGACGTCACTGCATTAAGATACCCAGCTACTATAGGGTACCTGACATGGCGACATGGGACGATCTCTTATCATATGACGTCACTGCATTAAGATACCCAGCTACTATAGGGTACCTGACATGGCGACATGGGACGATCTCTTACCATATGACGTCACTGCATTAAGATACCCAGCTACTATAGGGTACCTGACATGGCGACATGGGACGATCTCTTATCATATGACGTCACTGCATTAAGATACCCAGCTACTATAGGGTACCAAACATGGCGACATGGGACGATCCCTTACCATATGACATCACTGCATTAAGATACCCAGCTACTATAGGGTACCAAACATGGCGACATGGGACGATCCCTTACCATATGACGTCACTGCATTAAGATACCCAGCTACTATAGGGTACCAAACATGGCGACATGGGACGATCCCTTACCATATGACATCACTGCATTAAGATACCCAGCTACTATAGGGTACCAAACATGGCGACATGGGACGATCCCTTACCATATGACGTCACTGCATTAAGATACCCAGCTACTATAGGGTACCAAACATGGCGACATGGGACGATCCCTTACCATATGACGTCACTGCATTAAGATACCCAGCTGCTTTTCCATCATAACTATATTGGTACATAATGTGGCGACGTAAATGAAGAAGTGGTGCTATCCATGTCACACCATAAACATATTTATCAACTCGTCGTTTCTCAGTCAAAAAGCAGAATTTTATAGTCACTATAATGTTTTATAGTCACAATAATGTTTTATAGTCACTATAGATGTCTTATAGTCACTATAGATGTTTTATAGTTACAATAGAGGTTTTATAGTCACTATAATGTTTTGTAGTCACTACAATAGAGGTTTTATAGTCACTATAATGTTTTGTAGTCACTATAGATGTCTTATAGTCACTATAGATGTTTTATAGTCACAATACTTAGCGTATACAATATCTAATAAACAGTGTTATTAAAAACAGTTACAACGTAGCTTTCAAAGTACAATCAACTAGGATCATTTGGCTCCTTTTGCGAGAAAGGATTTGGAGCATCATCATCAAGAACCACTAATTCTTCTTCTTCTCCTTCATATTCTTCAACAATAGAGAAATCTTCTTCACTAATGTCGGCAAGTTCTCCAGGGACAGGTACAATGACCAAATTGAAATTGTGAAACAAGCTTGAATAATTTGTCACTGAGAAGCAAACATGAACAGTTTAATCCAGAAGCAAGCTGAACAGTTTAGAAACAGTGAAACAAGCTTGAACAATTTGCCACTGGTACGCCATCTTGAAAGATGGTGTTTTGGTTAGGTTTTATTTTAACAGACATTTACAGATCGTGGAATACCTTGGTACAGATTTTGATTAAACACAAAGTTTCCCCATGCAGATTTTAATATTCCTGAACTGTGTTGCCTAGGTGATGACATTAACACCCTAAGTCCGAGGAATGTTTCCTCCAGGCGCTTCTAGCGTATAAAAATAAAATCACAGTTTTTCCAAAATGCATTTCTTTCTTTTCATTACTCCAAAAAAAATCACATTTACATTTCTTTCTTTATTTTTTTACTCTTTCTTCACGCTAACTTTCTTTCTCTCACCACTGATGCAATCAACAACTGCCTAGAGAAAGCAATTTTTTGGTACTGACGTGAAGAAAGCAGTCTTTGTGGCACTGACCTCTGTGTACAATGTAATTTTCGCCTCTTTTTATTTTTAAGCATTCATTTTCGTTTTCAACATTGCAAACAAGATGCACTTTCGCGAGTCAAACTGAAAACAGATACACATGTACGCAAAATATAAGTTCAAAGGTTTAATTATGTCTGGATATAGGTAAAGCTGAAAATATGCTAGTTTATATCTAGACACTAAAGAACAGACTGTTTAATTATGTCTGGATATAGGTAAAGCTGAAAATATGCTAGTTTATATCTAGACACTAAAGAGCAGACTGTTTCTAATGCATCAGATCACAACGAGTAGAAAGAAATGAGTGTCTAGTTACCAGTGAGTAGAAAGGAATGAGTGTGCAGTTACCAGTGAGTAGAAAAGAATGAGTCTAGTCACCAGTGAGTAGAAAGAATTAGTGTCTAGTTACCAGTGAGTAGAAAGGAATGAGTGTCTAGTTACCAGTGAGTATAAAGGAATGAGTCTAGTCACCAGTGAGTAGAAAGAATTAGTGTCTAGTTACCAGTGAGTAGAAAGGGTGAGTATGTTTATATATCCATGAGTAGAGTAAAATATTTTTTTAAATATCAGAGAACAGAATAACGGAATAATCTTTATGTATCAGCTAACAGAATAAAGGAATAATGTTTATGTATCAACTAACAGAATAACGGAATAATCTTTATGTATCCCGCTAACAGAATAAATGAATAATGTTTATGTATCAGCTAACAGAGAAAAGGGGGTGGATTACATTTAGATACCAGTAGTAAAATTGAACAGGACGGATGGATATATTTGACACCAATGAGCAGGGTGGATGGATATGTTTGACATCAATGAATAGAAAGGATGGATATGTTGACATCAACGAGTAGAAAGGATGGATATGTTGACATCAATGAATAGAAAGGATAGATATGTTGACATCAATGAATAGAAAGGATGGATATGTTGACATCAATGAATAGAAAGGATGGATATGTTTGACATCAATGAATAGAAAGGATGGATATGTTGACATAATGAGAAGAATGGATGGATATACTTGACACAAAGGAGCAGAATGGATGTGCTATATTTATATGTGCCAATGGATACAATGGAAGTAATATATTTATATAAGTGCTCTGATGTGGGGGGTTTAAGAAAGATATTTGAAAATACTTAAAGTGGCCAGCCACACATCCACTCACACTTCCATGTGCCAGGTGTTGACAATTAAAAGGTAATTTAAATTTTTTACCAGCCATGTTCTAAGAGGGATTTTCTGGGCAGAAAAGGATGGATGCTCTTTGGGAGGTGATTTTGCATACACAAAAACAAACCATGCTGGTCACGTGGTCAGTCCGGCTAAATATCTGGCGAATTACGACAACGTGACCTACTAGGTCGGCCAGGATTGTAAAATATCGCCAGCGATTACCAGGGTCTTCACGCTAACAGTTAGATAAGAAAATGCAAGATCTGGAGTCGAGCCCTCACTCACGAATCTAGCAGTGTTCTAAAGTCCTGAGAATTTCAAGATAAATAAAATGTTTGTTGGTTATCCCTCATGCCGTCACAAGTGCACTGAAAGGATGGGTTGTGCTTAGATGTCAGTAGGGAAGACAAATGGATTATGTATAAATGTCAGTAAGGATGATGAATGGATTGTGTTTAGAAATCAATGAGTAGAATGGATGACCTGTGTTTAGATATCGGTAGGTAAAATTGATGGATTGTTGTCAGATATAAATGGTATAATGGATGGATTAGTTTTCGATATCAATGAGCAGAAAGATATGACATGTTTGATATCATTTAACGGAACAGAAAGATTATTTTTAGGTATCAGTGAACATAATGGACATACTATGTTTAGATGTCAGTCAACATAATGGATGGTCTATGTTTGGACATCAGTGAACATAATGGATGGTCTATGTTTAGACATCAGTGAACATAATGGATGGTCTATGTTTAGACATCAGTGAACATAATGGATGGTCTATGTTTAGACATCAGTGAACATAATGGATGGTCTATGTTTAGACATCAGTGAACATAATGGATGGTCTATGTTTAGACATCAGTGAACATAATGGATGGTTTATGTTTAGATATCAGTGAACATAATGGATGGTCTATGTTTAGATATCAGTGAACATAATGGACAGACTATGTTTAGATATAAGTGAACATAACTGACAGATTATGTTTAGATATCAATAGTAGAAAGGACGGATTATGTTTAGATATCAGTGAGCAGATGGGTGGAGTATATTTAAATTAGATATTCAGCGAGCAGAATGGATGAAGCATGTTTTGGATACCAGTGAGTGGAATATTTATCCTGCATCTAGGTCATAATAAGTGGAAATGAATGTTATGGTTAGATGCAAATGTTGATAGACTGTCTCGATACTGAGTGTCTATGTGGTTAGATTCAAATGATGACAGATTGTCTAGATACTGAGAGAATATGCGGTTAGATGCAAATGATGATAGACTGTCTAGAGACCTGTGACAAGAATAGATAAATTAGATCTAGATACCAATAGGGTGGTTGAATAAAGTATTTCTAGATACCAGCGAGCATAATCGATAGCAATATCTAAAAAGAACACGTATAGACTGGATATATCTAGCTGTCAGACTGAATAGACTGGATACAATGTATTTAGACACCAATTATTTGAATGGATAGACCCTGTATAACTACCGGTGAGAAGTGATTATACTGTATCCAGATACCAACCGGATTATTTAAGTTAAACAGTCTAGAACTCTAGATAGTATTGAGCAGAATGAATAGCTATTTTTAGATTATCAATGAATCGATTGGATACAATGTTGTTTAGATCCAAATGAGTTCAATGAATAAATTGTCTAGATACCAGTGAGTAGAATGGAAGGACTGTCTAGATGTCAGTGAGTAGAATGGATGGACTGTGTCTAGATGTCAGTGAATGGATGGACTGCGTCTAGATGTCAGTGAGAAGAATGGATGGACTGTGTCTAGATGTCAGTGAGAAGAATGGATGGACTGTGTCTAGATGTCAGTGAGTAGAATGGCTGGACTGTGTTTAGATGTCAGTGAGTAGAATGGATGGATAGGAAATGGAAACTGGAAGAACACGTCTCGATGTCAGTGAGTAGAATGGATGGATAGGAAATGGAAACTGGAAGAACACGTCTCGATGTCAGTGAGTAGAATGGATGGATAGGAAATGGAAACTGGAAGAACACGTCTCGATGTCAGTGAGTAGAATGGATGGATAGGAAATGGAAACTGGAAGAACACGTCTCGATGTCAGTGAGTAGAATGGATGGATAGGAAATGGAAACTGGAAGAACACGTCTCGATGTCAGTGAGTAGAATGGATGGATAGGAAATGGAAACTGGAAGAACACGTCTCGATGTCAGTGAGTAGAATGGATGGATAGGAAATGGAAACTGGAAGAACACGTCTCGATGTCAGTGAGTAGAATGGATGGATAGGAAATGGAAACTGGAAGAACACGTCTCGATGTCAGTGAGTAGAATGGATGGATAGGAAATGGAAACTGGAAGAACACGTCTCGATGTCAGTGAGTAGAATGGATGGATAGGAAATGGAAACTGGAAGAACACGTCTCGATGTCAGTGAGTAGAATGGATGGATAGGAAATGGAAACTGGAAGAACACGTCTCGATGTCAGTGAGTAGAATGGATGGATAGGAAATGGAAACTGGAAGAACACGTCTCGATGTCAGTGAGTAGAATGGATGGATAGGAAATGGAAACTGGAAGAACACGTCTCGATGTCAGTGAGTAGAATGGATGGATAGGAAATGGAAACTGGAAGAACACGTCTCGATGTCAGTGAGTAGAATGGATGGATAGGAAATGGAAACTGGAAGAACACGTCTCGATGTCAGTGAGTAGAATGGATGGATAGGAAATGGAAACTGGAAGAACACGTCTCGATGAACTACGAGTCATTTCACGTCCACCCATAACTATTTTCTTTTTAAATTCTCGCATCTTTTTTCTGGTGTAAATAAATAAATAAACTATATAAAACTATCAAGTCATTAGGTTAACTTACACTTAACAATATAATTGATTTTCGTCTTGAACGCATTTTTTTTCTAAATAAGATTGTTTTTTTCCCCCCTTCATATCTGATGGTATTTGGGCATTTCTTAATGATATTTGAAATAAATTTTATTTTTCAGTGCTCGTGTGGTTGATGACTCTGCATTTATTTACAAAAAATAAATTTCAACAAGTGCCAAAATGCGGCATTCAATAAACAATTTAAAAAAATACGAACACGCATGCTCTTGTCTTGTTTTCTGTTTGCAAGGCTTCAGTTGTTTCCCTTTCATTGTTGAAGCAAATTCCGTACTCATTACAATTCACACCAGCACAACGCCCATAGCAGGTCAGGACTGAAATACAGATTAAAGAGGTCAGGACTGAAATACAGATTAAAGCAGTCAGGACTGAAATATAGATTAAAGAGGTCAGGACTGAAATACAGATTAAAGAGGTCAGGACTGAAATACAGATTAAAGCAGTCAGGACTGAAATATAGATTAAAGAGGTCAGGATTGAAATATAGAATAGAGTACTCTCTATAAAAAGAAAAGAAAAGAGTAGTCAGGACTGAAATACAGTTTTAAAGCAGTCAGGACTGAAATATAGAATAGAGTACTCTCTATACATATATAAATAAAAAGAAAAGAAAAGTAGTCAGGACTGAAATATAAATAAAAAGAATAGTCAGGATTGAAATACAGACAAGAACAGTCAGGACTAAAACACAGTAAAGAAAAGTATAAAAGAACAGTCAGGACTAAAACACAGCAAAGAACAGTATAAAAAAAATAGTCATGACTAAGTAAGGAAGGTCAACAGAATAATGTCACTGACTACAATATGGGTAACATTCAAGTAATGAAGGTCAACAGAATAATGTCATGAACTACATTTTGGGTAACATTCAAGTAAAGAAGGTCAATCATAAAATAAGTATCACTAACTACATTTTGGGCATCATTCATGCAAAGGAAACAAGGTCAACAGTATAATAACTGTTACTAACAGCATTTTGGACAACATTCATATTAAACAAGATCAACTGTATAATAAGTGTCACTAACTACATTTTAAGGTCAACAGTATATTAATAGTGTCACTTGCTATTTTTGGTGATATACAGGCACTAGAAATAAGGTCAACAGTATATTAATAGTGGCAGTGTTTATATTTTGGTGATATACAGACATTGGAAATAAGGTCAATAGTATTTTAATAGGGCCACTGGTTATTTTTGGTGATATACAGACACTGGAAATAAGGTCAACAGTATATGAGTAGTGTCAGTGTCCATATTTTGGAGATATATATAGGCAGTGTAAACAAAGTCAACAGTTAAAAAACAAAAAAAAAATCAACCCACAAAGACACAATGGTCACTACCAAACCCAAACTCACAAACACAGCTACACAACACCTCCACCATAAAACACCCCACCCAGTCCACATGTACCCAACCCCAAAGGCAAAAGTGAACACAATCTCTACTAACAACAACTAATGCAGTCCAACATAAAACAAGACAGTTGTAACTCAGTTGAAAGTCTTAAAGTCATTGGGAAATCAACTGTAGCTCTGCAACTGTCAACAAAAAAAAAGAGAGAGAGAAAGGACTCACAACAGTCACAACCACAAACAGTCAAAGAAAAACAACCAAACATAGCAACACAACTCCACTACCCTCCTCAAATACCAGGGAAAGGAGGAAGGCCCTATAAAAACCGAGAACATCTAGTAGATGAAAGGTTTTCCCACAATTCCTGTGGAGAAAAGAAGTCAATGGAAAGAAGAAGAAGTCAACAGTTTAAAAATACAATGTTGTTGACTACATTTTGTTGATATACAGGTATTGTCAAGCCAGGTGAACAGAATAATAATAATTTCACTGACAATAATTATTTGTATGATATACATAGAGTTTGAAAAAAGGTGGACTGTATTATACTAGTGTCACTGACTATATTTTCACATCAGAGACATGGCCATAAAAGATCATTACTATAATAATATAGTCACTGGCTACATTATTGTGACATACAGCTGTCAAACAAAGTCAACTATAAAACTGATTACATTACGGTGACATACAGATAATGTCAAATAAGTTCAGCTATAAAATTGGCTACATTATATAGTGTCACAAATACCGTCAAACATGATCAAGAGTATAAAAGTGTCACTGACAACATTTTGATGATGTACACAATAGTCATAGAATAATGCCAGCTTTCATATTTTGGTTTCTTTCACTCAACTGTGTACAAGTAAATATCATCACTTAAGTAGTTTAGCCAAATAGTTACACATGTGTGTGTCTATTGTCTTTATACTGGTCACATACAGTTATATTAGAAATAATAGTTACATATGTGTGTGGTTGTTTGTCTATATATATTGGTCACATACAGTTACATTAGACAAAATAATATAGTGCAGTTTATCAATTACTGTGTTTGGTGACTTGTACTGTTGTAGATAAAATCTTTATGCTGATTACAGAAAGACATTATTAAAGTTGAACTGCCAATAATGATATTTTTGTCACATGCAAGGAAATTAAAATAGACATTATTAAAGTTGGTTATGTTTTGAACTAATGCAGACTTCCTTAAATTTGTATTGCCAATAACAATATTTTATCACATGAAGACATTAGTAGAGTGATATTTCTAATAAATATATTTCTATATCTAGGCCACATTCATAAATATAGGAATATATTTATTTCTAATAATAACACTTGATTGCACAACAGTTGTCAGTTTGTATTGTCAGTTATTATATTTTGTACATATGCAGATAGTAGTAAATTTTCATTGACAATTATTATGTTTAGGACTAATTCAGACAGAAGTAAATTTGCATTGACAATTATTATATTTTGGACTTAAATAGTCATTAGTAAATTTTCTATTGTCAATTATTATATTTTTGACACATTCACTGATTCAGACAGTAATAAATTTGTATTGTCAAATTATTATATTTTGGACATGCAGACAGAAGTAAATTTGTATTGTCAATTATTATGTTTTTGACTCATGCAGGCAGTAGTAAATTTGTATTTTCAATTATTATATTTTGGACTTAAGCAGTCATTAGTAAATTTGTATTGACAATTATTATATTTTTGACTCATGCAGACAGTAGTAAATTTGTATTGTCAATTATTATGTTTAGGACTCATTCATGCAATAATAAATTTGTATTGTCAATTATTATGTTTTTGACACATGCAGTAAATTTGTTAGTATGTTTAAGACTCATTCAGACAGTAATAAATTTGTATTGTCAATTATTATATTTTTGACACATAAAAGCAGTAGTAAATTTGTATTATCAAATATTATATTTTGGACGCATGCAGACAAAAGGTGCATTAGTCTGGCACTTACTGCAAACTCCCAGGAGTTGACAAACTGTACTACCACGACCCATAATTTGTTAGTAAGTTGTCTTTCCTTTTCAGTGTCACATCAGTGGTCAGTACTTTGTGACACTGGACTAACATCCGGCCCTAACCCTAACCTTCCAGCCAACCACTGCGCATGCTCGAACAGTGCTGGTCAAAATGGAAAGAAAGGCCGAGGAAATGAGTACTGACTGGATAAAAATAGTCTTTCTGTGTCAGTCTTGGGTTTTATACTTTTAAATAACTGAAACAGTCCATCCCTTCTAGCAATCACGTTAGCTACAATTAAGAAGCCATTTTCTCACTAGGTCAGTGGGTCACTGCCTCCAGGGGGAGACAAGTCTGAAACCTACCGTCGTGCTTCGAGATACAGCACCTACAACTATTACACTTGTTGCACAGCACACATTTCGTGCCGCTGCTAACGGTAGCCGTGGAGCACGCAGCTGCTTTGAATATCGGAGATCGATTGCTTGAAGATTGTCCCTGTCAGCCTGCAAATCGTTGCTTCCCCTGTTGGTCTGCAAAATCATTACCTCTGGTGTTGGCCTGCAAAATCATTGCCTCTGGTGTTGGCCTGCAAAATCATTGCCTCTGGTGGCCTGCAAAATCATTGCCTCTGGCATTGGCAGCAAGCAAATCGTTGCTGTTGTGTTTATATTATTATTATTTACGAATTGTACTTGAAGGGGGGGGGGGGTGACTCCTGTTTGTAGCCATCGCAAACAAGAGAGTGAATGTTAGAATTTAATTATTTAATTATTAATGAATATTAAATTAAAGAAATATTAAAGTTCTTTGTCAAACTACTTTTGGTCCTCCAATATTTAAGTATATTTAATCTTAGCCTGTCATTACTCAAAGACACCCAAACTACTTTTGGTCCTCCAGTGAGGCAATGAATGAATATTTAAGTATATTTAATCCTAGCCTGTCATTACTCAAAGACACCCTATCATTATTCTTATACAGCCTGTCATTAACTCTAAGAAGACACATTTCCTTAGTAACAAGTCATAAGTTTAAAACTCCTTCAAGAAGCAGTTTTGTCAACTAGCCGCATTTAAAAAAAATATTTCTCCTTTCATATAAGACAACCTCTTTTACACAATTATCTCCTAAGGACAACTAACTACACTGTGTTGACACTGAGACAGCCAGTCGCTCAAGTCTGAAAAAAAGTTTCTTATCTAAGGATTCGCAGTTTGAGATATTTGGTTTACGTGCGTGGAATCTCTTCAAGTCCATTCACCATGACAACCCTAGGGATAACGTTATCAAATCTTATCCAGCCAGCCAACCCTAGGGTTAACGTTATCAAATCTTATACATAGCCCTTATCCAGCCAGCCAACCCTAGGGTTAACGTTATCAAATCTTATACATAGCCCTTATCCAGCCAGCCAACCCTAGGGTTAACGTTATCAAATCTTATACATAGTCCTTATCCAGCCAGCCAACCTTTGTTATGTTGTTCTAAAAGGATAACTGTAAAAAATCCCATACAAGGCCCCTATCTAGCGTAATAAGTCTTCACCTTTGTACTACAACTATACGCTGATGTTACTTAACTGAATAACTCAAGCTGCCATAATGACATATCTTCCACTATGCAAAGTACTGGGACGTGTTGCTTCCACAATGCAAAATACTTGCTGCTTCCACTATGCAAAGTACTGGGACGTGTTGCTTCCACAATGCAAAATACTTGCTGCTTCCACTATGCAAAGTACTGGGACGTGTTGCTTCCACAATGCAAAATACTTGCTGCTTCCACTATGCAAAGTACTAGGACGTGTTGGAAGTGTTGGACGTGTTGGAAGTGCTAAATCTGGGATAAAATGTAACACGTTACAAATGAATGATGAAAATATGTGACCTCCCTAATGTGTGTTTCATTTCTTACCTCTGAGTACATTTCCATTACGTGACGTCAGTCTGGGTGTCCTTTTTGACAATTTTCTCTTCAAAATGTCTTCAATATCAGCAGGCAATGTGTGTGTGTGTGTGTGTGTGTGTGGTGTAAAAAGAACAAGAGAGATATATGAGGTGTAAAACGTAAAAGAGAGATTTATGTGGTGTAAATAGAACAGAAGAGATTTATGTGGTGTAAATCGAACAGAAAAGATTTATGTGGTGTAAATAGAACAGAAGAAATTTATGTGGTGTAAATAGAACAGAAGAGATTTCTGTGGTGTAAATCGAACAGAAAAGATTTATGTGGTGTAAATAGAACAGAAGAGATTTATGTGGTGTAAATCGAACAGAAGAGATTTCTGTGGTGTAAATCGAACAGAAGAGATTTATGTGGTGTAAATAGAACAGAAGAGATTTATGTGGTGTAAATAGAACAGAAGAGATTTATGTGGTGTAAGTCGAAAAAGAGAGATATGTGTTGGTAAAACGAATCGCAGCGACGTATATGGTGCTAAAACGAGCCAGTGTGATACATGTGATGCACAAACAACCAGTGTGATACATGTGATGCACAAACAACCAGTGTGATATGTGCAATACTGAAACTATGATGTATGTGGTACTAAAACTAATTAAATTAAAAATTAAAAACCGACACAGAGCGATATATGATACCAACCAACTAGAGCGATACCTACGATGCCAAAACGAACCAGTGTGATATATTTAGTACCACAACGAACTAGAGCGATATATATAGTGCTATAACGAACTAGAGCGATATATGTAGTGCTATAACGAACTAGAGCGATATATGTAGTACCACAACGAACTAGAGCGATATATGTAGTGCTATAACGCAGTGGTCCCCAACCTTTTCATCGCCGCGGACCGGTCAACGCTTGATAATTTTGCCGCGGACCGGTCAATGCTTGATAATTTTACCGCAGCCCGATGATGTGGGGGGGACGTTGATTGTTTATATTTTAGATTGTTTTGATTTAATAATTTTAATTTAATTGTATTTAAACGTGCCTTCAAATTAAAATACAGTTACACCAAAAAATGAATATAAAGTGATTTAACATTTTAACTCACTAGAACGCTAAATCAGAGAGAACCCTGAGCTTGTTTCTTTGCAACGAGACGGTTCCATCTGGGGGTAATAGGAGACAATTACACCCGAAGTGAGTTGCTTATGTCCATCCGTTGTTTTGTTTTGCTTGCTGTCACTGCAGAAAACCCCGCTTCACACAAATAGGTTTCGGAAATGGCAATACGGATTTAAGTGCTGTGGTGGCCGTTGTTGTATTGGCAGGTGAGGGGGTTTACAGAGCCCAGGATAATACCACATCGTCTGTACTTAGTGTGTATGTGCGCCCAGGATGTTCACTCCCCACCCTGTAATGTTCACCAGTGGTGGTGTTGTTGTCGTTGGCACTGTTGTTGTTGATGTCCCCGGTAGCCGTTGGACTGTATGTAGGTGGGTGTTGGCGGCAAGCATTAGTTGAATTAGATCCGCAATGGGGTGGTTATAATATCCCCACTGCATGTGATGTTGCTCCCTGTGCTGCCACCGTTGTTGTTATTGTTGTCGGCGGTGGTTGTTGTCGCAGCGCTGCCGTTGTTGTTGTGGATTCTGTTGTTGTGTCTGTAGTAGATGATACTGTTGTTGTCGTCTGATGTGTTGTGGAGGGCGCCTTCTTTTTGATTTGGGGCTCCGTTCTGTAGTGTTTCCTCGTGTGTCTGTTGTGGTTGTCTTTGTTGCAGTCCCTGGTGGTGACTCTGGCTGTGGATTGGGGGCAGTTGGTTTAGTCGTTGTTGTTGTTTCTTATGGTGTAGTTGGAGCGTTGTCGACTTCTGTTTCGGTCTTTGCGTCAGTTGTCCTCACTTCTTTTTCTGTTTGTATTTTTCTTTCTTGCGTCTTGATATGTACCGTTTGTGTGCTGGAGATTTTTTGGCGTTTCTTCTTATTTTTGGTGGTAGTTGTTTTAATTTCTTTTTCTTTGCTGATAGAGCTTGTAGTCTGAGTTTCCTTATTATCTGTTGTGGGTTTTTGGAGTTTGCGAGAATGCCTGGCTGATTTCTTGTTTTGCTGTTTGAGTTGAATTCACTTTGGCCGTAGGTGGAATTTTCCAGATGATGTTGGTGTTTATTCCACTTTCTCTTGTAGTGGCTTGTAGAGTTTGGGTGGAAACGTTGCTTTTTCCTTTGACTGTTTGAGTTGTGCTGTCTTCCTGTGTGGGTTTTCGCGTTGTTTCCTCCTTTTCCGTTTGTGAAGAGCGTGTTTTTGTTGTCGGCGTTATTTTCCAGAAGATGTCTGTCTGTGTTTCACAGTCTGTTGATGTAGTTTTTTTTTCGTGTTGCCTTGTCAGGTGCTTGTTTAAAATCTTATGGAGACCAATTGCGGTTAAGATGGCTTGTTGTCTAGTGTAAGTTCATCTTCTGTTTTTGTGTGGAAGAGGGTCAACAGCAAATTAGTGAACGCATTTTTTAGTTCAACGTTTTTAGTTTCTAGTGTGAAGGTGAAGGGGGTAACTTTTCGTATGCCCCCATTTTCGGTTGGTTTGCTGATTTCACAGCAGTATTTTGTCCAGTCTTCTCCTTTGTACTTCTTAATGTTTGCATCTCTTCAAGCCTCTTTTGCCGTATCTGTCTCAGCTGGGCTATGCGCTCGTTTGTGAAACAGAAAGGGCCGTCCGCATCTTCTGTGACTGACTCAGAATCGCGTAAAATGTCACTAGGTGGAGTGGACAGTAGTGGCATTTTTGCCAGCCCTGAAAAGGGCTGAGTCTTAGTGCTGGTTTGTCTGGTGTGGCGCTTTGACATGACTCTCCCCCCGGCGGTCCAATGGATGGAGTGCGTTCGTCGGTGGTCCGAAGCGAAGTGTGTTGGTGTGGTTGGGAAGTAGAGCTCGAATTCTTTAAAAGCAAAGACAGATGATCGTGCACCAACTGGGAGAATGAATGCTCAGGCTCAATCTCGTCCATGGAAAGTCGCACAAACCCGAAAGAAATACACCAGAGTAAAAATAAAATTGAGGGGCCCTGTACCATTTGGTCCACGGACCGGTACCGGTCCGCGGACCGGGGGTTGGGGACCACTGCTATAACGAACTAGAGCGATATATGTAGTGCTATAACGAACTAGAGCGATATATGTAGTGCTATAACGAACTAGAGCGATATATGTAGTGCTATAACGAACTAGAGCGATATATGTAGTGCTATAACGAACTAGAGCGATATATGTAGTACCACAACGAACTAGAGCGATATATGTAGTGCTATAACGAACCATTACTGTTCAAAGTTTTCTTACGGCTTTTACCACATAATGTTTGCACATTTTTGTCACTTCTCTCTTTTTCTGTTTTGTCACTGTCTTGACTCTGGTCTCTCACTCACTGTCGACTTTGGTCTGTCACACTGTTTTGTCACTGTCTTGACTCTGGTCTGTCACACTGTTTAGTCACTCTCTTGACTCTGGTCTGTCACAATGTTTTGTCACTGTCTTGATTTTGATCTGTCACTCACTGTCTTGACTTTGGTCTGTCACACTGTTTTGTCACTGTCTTGACACTGGTCTGTCACACTGTTTTGTCATTGTCTTGACCCTGGTCTGTCACTGTTTTGTCACCTGTCACAATTTTCATTGATCATTTGTCACAGTATTCAAAGATCACCTATCATAGTATTCACTGGCCACCTGTCATAGTGTTCACAGATCAACTGTCATAGTATTCACTGGCCACCTGTCATAGTGTTCACAGATCAACTGTCATAGTATTCACAGATCAACTGTCATAGTATTAACTGTTCAATCTGTCATAGTATTCACAGATCACCTGTCATAGTATTAACTGATCACCTGTCATAGTATTCACTGATTCTGACATCCTGTTGCAGGATGTCATTCATTATACTGACTGAAATATAAAGATACTTTTAATCTTTATTCAAATCTTTTCTACAAATCGTACAAATTCTGGCATCCTGCAACGTATCGTCATTATACTGACTGAAAGTCGTGTAAACACTGCAATTTATTATAGGAAATAACTAACGTACAGAGTCGTATATTATGAATTAATCAGTATTGAACAACTTTTGATATTATTCCAGTTTATAATTATTTTTTTTAATCTCCATTTTGGAATAAAAGAATATACTTTTTTTCTGTGTGGAATAGACGGGGTCAAATCCGGCACAGAGCTATTCATACATGACCTTGCTGTAACCTTTTCGTGCAAAGGCCGTCTGCGGCGAATACATCACAGCGAACCCTCCATTCAAGCGACGACATTTATAGCGGACTTCACGTATTGTGGAACGGAAACAAGAACAGACCATCAGAAGTGGCTGTCTGAACGATTTGTCGGTGACAGTTAGAGGACCGTTTTCCTGCGTCATAATTAACAAGTCAAAATCATTCTTAAGGCTATTTTGGTAAAAGGTGAATTTGAATCAAATTCATATATGTTGAATATAGTCGAACAGTTGATTATGAAAGTACACAGATTACACTTTAGTTCGCCATTCGTTTGAAATGATGGCTTTATTCGTGTCGTGTTTGCTTACCTTGTTTCTTGAGTTTGTTTCCATGGTAAAGAGAAATATTGTTTGGGTTGATATTGATTTCTTCAACACTCGGAGAATGTGAGTGCTAATTTTGACAATTTTCTTTCATTTAAATGAAGATGTCAAGAATTCATGAAGCGATATTGATTGCCTCAACACTCGGAGAATGTGAGTGCTATTTTGGAAGTTTATCTCGCATTACATTAAATTGTCAAGAATGCATAAAGCGCAGCGAATGTGGAGCCGAGACAGCTAAGCCCTACTCAGTCGAAAAAGAAAACATTAATTCTGATAAAAAGCTTGAATACTGTAGTTCTCGCCTAATTAGTTCTTCGAATTATCACAAGCAGACGATACAGAAACAACATTACACGGTTGTTTTTTGGTTTGGTTGGTTGTTTTGCCTCACGAACCCAACACGTCACTCATGACCTCAATCCTCAACTAATATCTGTTCACTGCAAAGTCCAGCATAGCAGTCCTTGTATTATACATACTTTATTAACTGTCTGTTCACTGAAGAATTCTAATTTACATATACTATATTAACTGTCTGTTCACTGCAAAATCCAGCATAGCAGTCCTGTATTATACATACTTTATTAAATGACTGTTCACTGCAGAATTATGTATTACATATATTATATTAACTGTCTGTTCACTGCAAAATCCAGCATAGCAGTCCTGTATTATACGGTTTATTAACTGTCTGTTCACTGCAGAATTCAACCACAGTCCTGTATTACATAATATATTATATTAACTGTCTGTTCACTGCAAAATCCAGCTTAACAGTCCTGTATTACATTTACTATATTAACCGTCTGTTCAATGCAGAATTCAACCACAGTCCTGTATTATACATACTTTATTAACTATCTGTTCACTGCAGAATTCAACCACAGTCCTGCATTATACATACTTTATTAACTGTCTGTTCACTGCAGAATTCAACCACAGTCCTGTATTATACACACTTTATTAACTGTTCACTGCAGAATTCAACACAGTTCTGTATTATTGTGACAGACTTCTGACCAGAATTCTGTGTCACGAACTTCTGACCCACATCCGAAACTCGAATATCATATTTGAATTGAATTCCTTTGTTAGAACCCTCCCGTCATGCACCGCATGAGGAAAAAACAATAGTGATTTCATCCCTTGTTATGTAACTTTAGACGAAGTCGAGAAAGTTCGAATCAACAACATACCTCGTGATCTAGTCACGTGATGCATTCATGCACTACAATAAATACTCTTGACATGGTAATATTCTTTACTCGCCACCCCAGACCGGCCGACATACACACGAGCACCTTGCTAGTCGCCGAAAATCTTGCTGAGTCGGAAAGGAACATAGGAACCCGAAACTTGTGCAGTAAAGTCTATTTTAAGAGGTAACACGTCTACTTCTTACAATGATATTGCATTTTACTATTTGTATTTTTGTATATGAATTTATGTATGTATTGTGTGCGAATTATTGCAATTTTCCTCCAAGCATATGTGATTCGATAGAATGACTAAAGCCTAAAGATTTCATTGTAAATAAATTAATTGTAACCTTTTAACTTTAATTTGTATAAACCTTAATTCTCTTGTGCCGCAGAAACGTCTGTGCACGTTGTGAATTTCTATGTAATTCAAATGATTCTCTTGCATGTAATTTCATTGTTAATTTGTAAAGCGCTCATATTTTAATTTGAATTATATTTTATTCTCTTTGTATGAATTCCATTTTTGATGAAGTAATGTTTGGAAATTCATACATTCATGTAATGTTAAAAATAACACACATGTGAATTATATTGTATCTTTTATGAATATAAATATATTGTAAAAGACACGATAGTCGAAGATTTAAAACTAAGCGCATTGTATCAATCACACGTGCTTGGATGATTTGCGAATGTAAACGCAAATCACTCATAGAAACCACACTATTATTCCAGATCAGGTTCGTTTTCATCTTCTCTGCCTTATAATACATTCTACGTATTATTGCCACCTTTGCATCACTTGGGTGCTTGTTCCTTTGCTCAACTCTGGATGAACAACAACAACGTACAATTCCGTGTCGCCATTGTTGTTGGTGCTATGCTATGACAGATCGCTAGTGTGACAAGTCGGGAGACGACAAGGTTACTGGAAGCTACGACCATCACTTGATACGTGGAAGGGTCGAACTGTCCTTAGGCCACGTGTACATCAAGACTACTGAGAAAGATGAGTAACTAAAACCGAACTCTGAATCAATCGAAAGTGCTGGCAAAAATAACTCTTTAAACACTAACACTCAAGCAGATTGAACTCGCCTTAGTTTAGATCTGAAGCTGTGTCTTCGTAATTGATTGTTATTGTTAGTGATTTTTATGCATATAGACCTAATTCGTGGTTTGGATGGGGGATCGACTGAGCTAAATGAACCTTTTGAATGCATAAAGATTTAAGAGAGTGTTAACGGTTTCCAAACCGGCTATTGTACACAAGTTGTCTGTTCGTGAATCTGTTTGTCTGTACTACAAAGACGCATTTTCATATGAGATGAAAGATAATTTGAGCGTCCAGTCTGTTTAAGGAAAGAGGGGAAATTAATTTATCTAATTAAATTAAAGTTCTGTAAAATTCCTAAGCAGGGTCTTTAAATAAATACTGGACATGTAACAATTATACATACTGTCCCATGTCTGGTCTATTTTTAACGACTCTGTCCTATTTTAGATTCCAGTTATCAATATTGGTTTATTGAATAATTTCTAACAATAACGACAGCCAGACGGCCTGACTTATCCCCCACGAAATGCCAAAATATTCAGGCAATTATTCACGACACCTTGTCAGATAAATCAATTGATTTGCCTTAGCTAACAATGTTATCTCCCTTTTATTTATAAATTAAGATAATTCTTTATCGCTCTATTACGGCTCGCCCCCAGTTACCTATCCAGTCGTGCTACAAACAATTATATAACAACAGGTAAGATAACAATAAATTTAATAACAATTCAATTAAATAAAAGAGAAATGAACAATTACGAATGGCGACTAACAGAGTATCTTACCACGCTGCCCAATTAGTCTATACACGTCTTTCTCTCAGTTCTGTACCTCGATGGAATATATTGACTTAACTTTTAATATTCATACATTAGCTGAATATGTTGTCTTTGATTGTTCAGTGTGGTTTTGACGTCATGCAGCGAATATCTTTTAGTGGCCCTTCACTGTCCATTTACAACACGTGGCGTAGACTGCGGACAATGTCTCCAGTATTGAAGATGTCAAGTTCCCCTGGTTCCTAGTCTTCCAGGATCACTAGTTATCAGGCTACAGCTCCAAGCTAAGATCCAAGACCTAAGACCGGCTGTAATGAATAATATCATGCTTCAGCAACGTGTTGCAATAAACAGTTATATGGGCTTGTGGCGACAGCGATATATTACTCTTTACAAATTCCACTTATTAGCTTTAGTTATTTCATAGTTTCAAATAAATGAAAGTCTTTAAATGAATAAATGATTTCTTTACAATTTATTTTTCTCCATTATAATACAATCATAATTATAATACAATTTAGCTCATGGTTCACGCAATGCATGAACTGTCATTAGCACTCCCCAGTGATAGCAATTAACAGTGGGAATATGACTACATATACGTGGTTACTCTACTTGATCATTTTACAAGTGTAACAATCGCTAACACCGCTTAGCTTCTGTACTAAAAATCTAACAATCATTTAGCAACTATTAGCAATCACATACATATTTGACACAATATTTATAGTATAAAAATACAACAGTTTTATGACGAGAAATGTACGATCTAGAGAAGCCTCTCCCCATAATTACCACTTTGTGAAGTTAGGTGCGGTCAAAATGGTGGTGGGCGTGATCTGTTTACCCGTGGACGATGGGCACTGGTACAAAATGTCTGCGCGTCTGACGAATTCGATTCATTCAAGCGTATATCAACGCTACATCACGGTACGGAACGCAAGTGACCAAATATGGACGTCTCGTATCCACTTAACAACCTTCCATTCACCCCTGACCTGTCCCACAAACCTCTTTCGCGTAAACAAATTTGTTGCATCAGCTAACCAAGTTGCTTAACGGAAGTCTGCTCATAGATTATATAGAGAGTAGAAATTGTTAATAAAATGAACGGTTAAGAATTATGAAAAGTACGTTATATAAGTGTAAAGGTGACATTACCTATGGTAAGCTAAATCTATGCTACTGTTATCGCATGATAAATATGACAATGGTAAGCTAAATCTATGCTACTGTTATCGCATGGTAAATATGACAATGGTAAGCTAAATCTATGCTACTGTTATCGCATGGTAACGATGACATAGTCTGTGAGAAGTGTTCGATACACTACTTTATACCCATAGAATTTCTTTTCCGTTGTCAGCATTAACATTTGCTACAACATTATATGTTGTCAACATTAACAATCTCTGCAACGCTATATGTTGTCACCATTAGTAATCTCTGCAACTCTATATGTTGTCATCATTAGTAATCTCTGCAACAAAATATATTGTAACTATTAGCAATCTCTGCAACGCTATATGTTGTCATCATTAGTAATCTCTACAACACTATATGTTGTCAACATTAGCAATCTCTAAAATACTATATGTTGTAACCATTATCTATCTACGCATCATTATGTATTGTATGCATTAGCAATCGCCCCAACTTTATATACTGTCATAATTAGCAATCTCTGCATCACTTATGTTGTCAGCATTAATTAATTCTGCATCACTCTATGTTGTAAATAATAGCAATCTCTGCATCACTCTATGTTGTAAATAATTAGCAATCTCTGCATCACTATATGTTGTATTAGCAATCTCTGCATCACTCTATGTTGTAAATAATTAGCAATCTCTGCATCACTCTATGTTGTAAATAATTAGCAATCTCTGCATCACTCTATGTTGTAAATAATTAGCAATCTCTGCATCACTATATGTTGTATTAGCAATCTCTGCATCACTCTATGTTGTAAATAATTAGCAATCTCTGCATCACTCTATGTTGTAAATAATTAGCAATCTCTGCATCACTATATGTTGTATTAGCAATCTCTGCATCACTCTATGTTGTAAATAATTAGCAATCTCTGCATCACTCTATGTTGTAAATAATTAGCAATCTCTGCATCACTCTATGTTGTATTAGCAATCTCTGTATCACTATGTTGGTTGTTGTAGATTGTATATTTTATTCAATAGGATTCTTGTAATGAAAAGCATAGGTCACATAAGATGATATATATATATAGAGAGAGAGACTAATCTCGTGTTGTTGTTTTTGAAATGACGTCAATGTATTTTTCAAATTAGCTTTAAGCACTAAGCCTATAATACTGGCTAACGGTTTGCCATCAATAATACACTTATATACCTGAGTGTCGCGTCCGGTCCGCGCATGCTCACTGCCGGCCGTGATCACAGCTTACTTCAGAACAGACTACGACAGTAAGAAAAATCAATATTTTGCATTTAATTAATAATTTAACTTAATCTCGTATTGCTGTTTTTGAAATGACGTCAATGTATTTTTCAAATTAGCTGTAAGCACTAAGCCTATAATACTGGCTAACGGTTTGCCATCAATAATACACTTATATACCTGAGTGTCGCGTCCGGTCCGCGCATGCTCACTGCCGGCCGTGATCACAGCTTACTTCAGAACAGACTACGACAGTAAGAAAAATCAATGTTTTGCATTTAATTAATAATTTAACTTGGAGACTACCATTGTTCACGTATCTTTCGGCTTCAAACTGACACGCAGGACACAGAGTTAAATTGAGGAATGAGTTCTACGAGAAAAAAGAAAAATAAATCGTGCAGAATACAGAGCTAAATACAGAGGACACAGCGCTAAATACAGAGACTACAACGCTAATTACAGAGGATACAGCGTTCACTACAGAAGACATAACGCTAAATAGAGAGACTACAACGCAAATTACAAAGGATACAGCCTTCAGCACAGAAGACACAACGCTAATTACAGAGGACACAATGCTAATTACAGAGGACACAACGCTAAGTACAGAGAACACCATGCTAACTACAAAGGACACTAATTACAGAGGACACAACGCTAGATACAGAAACACCCACAGAGCTAAATACAGAGGACACGCGGCACAAGGACAACACTAAATGTAGGTAACAGCGCTAATTAAAGAACACAGCGCTAAATGATGAATACAGCGCGAAATGTGGGACGCAGTACAATACGCAGGACATAACACTAGATACAGGACACAGTGCTAAATGCAAGACAAATGAAGTGCTAAGTACAGGACACAGTGCTAAATGCAAGACAAATGAAGTGCTAAGTACAGGACACAGTGCTAAATGCAAGACAAATGAAGTGCTAAGTACAGGACACAGTGCTAAATGCAAGACAAATGAAGTGCTAAGTACAGGACACAGTGCTAAATGCAAGATAAATGAAGTGCTAAGTACAAGACACAGTGCTAAATGCAAGATAAATGAAGTGCTAAGTACAGGACACAGTACTAAATGCAAGACAAATGAAGTGCTAAATACAGGACAGTGCTAAAAGCAGAGCTGAACTAACCTCAGGTCACACTCTGATCCTAACGCATGAATGTTGAAAGCATTAATTAAACAAAACTTAATGGAAGACACACCAGCATATCTATGGAAACCACTTAAGAATGCTGTCAACACAAGCCACAGTAAACAAGACGAAAACATTAATTAAACGAAACATAATGGAAGACATACAAACAAATATATGGGAACCACTTAAGAATGCTGTCACACTACGACTCATATGAGAAAATTACATAAGAATGGAACAGGAGAATCACACTCTATCTCGTGACAAAAAGATGGAGTGAAACAGGAGAATCACACTCTATCTCGTGACAAAAAGATGGAGTGAAACAGGAGAATCACACTCTATCTCGTGACAAAAAGATGGAGTGAAACATTAGACATGGTGGCAGAAACATTCCAGGTGAGAAACATTAAAACGAGGACAAATCATCAAAACATTAGAAATACTGAGTAGTCTGCGTTCCTTGCGTTTTGTTTTCTTGTGTTCTCATAGTTTGTTTTATTTTCTTGTGTTCTCATAGTTTGTTTTATTTTCTTGTGTTCTCATAGTTTGTTTTATTTTCTTGTGTTCTCATAGTTTGTTTTATTTTCTTGTGTTCTCATAGTTTGTTTTATTTTCTAGTGTTCTCATAGTTTGTTTTATTTTCTTGTGTTCTCATAGTTTGTTTTATTTTCTAGTGTTCTCATAGTTTGTTTTATTTTCTTGTGTTCTCATAGTTTGTTTAATTTTCTTGTGTTCTCTTTCCTTGTTTTGTTTTCTTGTGTTCTCTTTTCTTGTTTCATGTCCTATTTCCTTGTTTTTGTTTTCTTGTGTTCTCTTTCCTTGTTTTGTTTTCTTGTCTTCTCTTTCCTTGTTTTCTTTACTTGTGTTCTGTCTTGTAGGACATTTTACTTGTGTTCTGTCTTGTAGGACTTTTTGTGTCCTGTCTTGTAGGACTTTTCACTTGTGTTCTGTCTTGTAGGACTTTTTTTACTTGTGTTCTGTCGTGTAGGACGTTTTTACTTGTTCTCTCTTGTTGGACGTTTTTACTTGTGTTCTGTCGTGTAGGACGTTTTTACTTGTGTTCTGTTTGCTCGTGTTCTGTATTCGTATTTCATGTTTTCTTGTGTTCTGCTTGCCCGTGTTCTGTATTCGTATTTCCTGTTTTCTTGTGTTCTGTTTGCCCGTGTTCTGTATTCTTATTTCCTGTTCTTTTGTGTTATCTTTGCCCGTGTTCTGTATTCGTATTTCCTGTTATTTGTGTTCTGTTTGCCCGTGTTCTGTATTCATATTCTTGTGTTCTGTTGTCTTCTGTCTTCAAAAGTTCAGGTTTATGTACTCTTCTGTCCTTGTGTTAACTCTACTTGTAGTCTGTCTTTTATGTCTTCTGTCCTTGTGTTTACTTGTCTGTCTTCTAATGTCTTCTGTCTTTGTGTTAATTCTACTTGTAGTCTGTCTTCTTCTTAGGTCTTCTATCCTTATGTTAACTCTACTTGTAGTTTGTCTACTTATGTCTTCTGTCCTTATGTTAACTCTACTTGTAGTTTGTCTTTTTATGTTGTTCTTTTTTCTCTCTTGTTGCACCTCAGTATTTGTCTTTTGCGTTCTTATTCTTCGTTCTTTGTTTTTTTTTCCAAATTGCGTCTTGGTCTATTTTTAAAAGGTCTTTATATTTAATGATTCTCGACTTGTGTATTAATCTATTTTTAAAAGGTCTTTAGATTTAATGATTCTCTTGAATTGTGTATTGGTCTAAAAGGTCTTTAGATTTAATGACTCTCTTGAATTGTGTCTTAGTCTATTTTTAAAAGGTCTTTATATTTAAATACACTCTTGAATTTTGTCTTAGTCTATTTTTATAAGGTCCTTAGATTCAATGACTCTCTTGAATTTGTTGCATTTAATATATGGAAAACTGTGAATTTTCTTTCATGGATTAAAACCAAGAAGAACTAGATCATCTATGCAAATGAGTTCAATCGATAGACAGGAATTCTGATAATACATATAGAGGTTTTTTAGTCACACTGGATATTACAACAGAAGTGATGACAAAATCGTGTTTGTGCGAGATTTTCGATGTCACCAATGGACTAAAAAACCACTGTTTAAAACTGAAAATTTGACACTTTATAAAAGGAAACGAGCTGGGCAATAATGTCTCGCGCTATTGCAGACCTTAACTGTACGTGGAACAAAGAAAGTGCCTTGAGTGGACTGTAGCCCAGAGCTTTGTGACGTCATTGCAGACCTTAACTGTACGTGGAACAAAGAAAGTGCCTTGAGTGGACTGTAGCCCAGAGCTTTGTGACGTCATTGCAGACCTTAACTGTACGTGGAACAAAGAAAGTGCCTTGAGTGGACTGTAGCCCAGAGCTTTGTGACGTCATTGCAGACCTTAACTGTACGTGGAACAAAGAAAGTGCCTTGAGTGGACTGTAGCCCAGAGCTTTGTGACGTCATTGCAGACCTTAACTGTACGTGGAACAAAGAAAGTGCCTTGAGTGGACTGTAGCCCAGAGCTTTGTGACGTCATTGCAGACCTTAACTGTACGTGGAACAAAGAAAGTGCCTTGAGTGGACTGTAGCCCAGAGCTTTGTGACGTCATTGCAGACCTTAACTGTACGTGGAACAAAGAAAGTGCCTTGAGTGGACTGTAGCCCAGAGCTTTGTGACGTCATTGCAGACCTTAACTGTACGTGGAACAAAGAAAGTGCCTTGAGTGGACTGTAGCCCAGAGCTTTGTGACGTCATTGCAGACCTTAACTGTACGTGGAACAAAGAAAGTGCCTTGAGTGGACTGTAGCCCAGAGCTTTGTGACGTCATTGCAGACCTTAACTGTACGTGGAACAAAGAAAGTGCCTTGAGTGGACTGTAGCCCAGAGCTTTGTGACGTCATTGCAGACCTTAACTGTACGTGGAACAAAGAAAGTGCCTTGAGTGGACTGTAGCCCAGAGCTTTGTGACGTCATTGCAGACCTTAACTGTACGTGGAACAAAGAAAGTGCCTTGAGTGGACTGTAGCCCAGAGCTTTGTGACGTCATTCAGCGATCTCCTGCTGGATCGAGAGTTTTGGTTTCTATTCCACTTTTAGCAAATCCCCCAAAAATAACTCTAAAATATTTTTTTTATAAATGTTTGCTTGCTAATGAAACTTTGATACCACGTTTGAAAATGTTGGCATTCCTGAAATATCTGGATTTTATAAATATAATGCTTGAAGTAGATTCTTGTGATGGGTGGTGGTGATTTGATGTGGAATGGGTGAAAGTAGTGAGCCGAAGCATATATTTTTTTCCCGAAAGAGTATTTACAAGAAATCTTTAATAGCTAACGTTATAATTTAGCTGACATAAACATTATACAATTGTGTTTAATTTTACTCTCAGGTAAATAGTGTTTCAAAGAAATCTTTAATAGCTAAGATTATAATTTAGCTGATGTAAACATTAAGTTCTGTTGTATAAAGCATTATATTTATGTGTTTATCTATGCTCAGTATTGTCTATGTATGAGTCATTATATTTCTGTGTTTACGTATAGTCAATAATACTAATGTAATAGACATTATACTTCTGAGTTTATTTGTACTCAGTAATACTGATGTATGAGGCATTATACTGATATGTTTATTTGTACTTAGTAATATTGATGTATGAGGCATTATACTTCTGTGTTTATTTGTACTTAGTAATACTGATGTATGAGGCATTATACTTCTGTGTTTATTTGTACTCAGTAATACTGATGTATGAGGCATTATACTTCTGTGTTTATTTGTACTCAGTAATACTGATGTATGAGGCATTATACTTCTGTGTTTATTTGTACTCAGTAATACTGGCGTATAAGAAATTATACTGATGTGTTCAGTTTATGCTTTCTGATAGTTTCAACGAAACATACATAGTTTATAATATCTGATCTAGTATTTAGCTCTCTAATAGTTTCAACCAAACAGACATAGTTTATAATGTCTGATCTAGTATTTAACTCTCCGGTGAAGACATTGTTATATTTTATATGCATTTGTATGTTTTACTAACTTCATAAATATTGTGACACGTGTCATGCCTTTTTATATATGAACACTCTGTCAGGTACATGAGAAAATATCGTTTTTGTGAAGAAAATTATGTCACTTAAATTAATGGTGGCCACGAAATGTTCAAGGCAAGATATAGTGAGAGATTTCATGAGACAATAATCTCTTTTATGTCTTAATGTTCTTACTGTATAACTATTGTGCATTGGGGGAAAACCAGTAAAGTATTTTAAGATCAGTCGTCTATGGGCAGCTCAGTTCTGACATTCACGGTAGATTTATATGACAAAGTTTTCCATCGATTTGTATTCAGCTTTATATTTTTTCTGACTTTGGCAAATTGCCGCTTGTAGAACGATATCACAGGTAACGTCTTTCGAACGCCACAGATAACGTGTGATCCATTTCTCGATAAACGACACACAGTGATATCACAGGTAACGTCTTTCGAACGCCACAGATAACGTGTGATCCATTTCTCGCCAGAAAGTCTTTACAATAAACGACACACAGTGATATCACAGGTAACGTCTTTCGAACGCCACAGATAACGTGTGATCCATTTCTCGCCAGAAAAGACACACAGTGATATTACAGGTAACGTCTTTCGAACGCCACAGATAACGTGTAATCCATTTCTCGATAAACGACACACAGTGATATTACAGGTAACGTCTTTCGAACGCCACAGATAATGTGTGATCCATTTCTCGATAAACGACACACAGTGATATTACAGGTAACGTCTTTCGAACGCCACAGATAATGTGTGATCCATTTCTCGATAAACGACACACAGTGATATTACAAAACAGGTTAAAATAACGTCTTTCGAACGCCACAGATAACGTGTGATCCATTTCTCGCCAGAAAGTCATTACAATAAACGACACACAGTGATATTACAAAACAGGTTAAAATAACGTCCAGAAATTGAAAGTCGCAAAGTGACATCATTACAATAAAGGACCCCAACACTCATTATTTACACACATTTTATTCTGTATTTCAATTTCACAATTTATGGGTAGAGTAAGGTGGGTTAGGGCTAAAATAAAATATCAGATGGGGCACTTCTTTTCATTTTCATTTCATTCAGTGGAGTATGCTGTAAATATATAATTTATACTAAATGTATAGGATGCTTACAGTGAAGAATGCTGTAAATATATAATTTATACTAAATGTATAGGATGTTTACAGTGAAGTATGCTGTAAATATATAATTTATACGAAATGTATAGGATGTTTACATTGAAGTATGCTGTAAAAATATAATTTATACTAAATGTGTATGATGTTTACAGTGACGTATGTTGTAAATCTATAATTTATACTAAATGTATTGGATTTTTACAGTGAAGTATGCTGTAATAAATAATATTTATACGAAATGTATAGGATGTTTACAGTGAAGTATGCTGTAAATATATAATTTATACTAAATGTTATAGGATGTTTACAGTGAAGTATGCTGTAAATATATAACTTAAACTAAATGTATAGGGTGTTTACAGTGAAGTATGCTGTAAATATAAAATTTATACTAAATGTATTGGATGTTTACAGTGAAGTATGCTGTAAATATAAAATTTATACTAAATGTATTGGATGTTTACAATGAAGTATGCTGTAAATATATAATTTATACTAAATTTATCGGATGTTTTGATTATTGGATGTTTACAGTGAAGTATGCTGTAAATATATACTTTATACTAAATGTATGGGATGTTTACAGTGAAGTTTCTGTAAATATATAATTTTTACTAAATGTATAGGATGTTTTGAGTGGAGTATTCTTAACTTACTTAAATAAAATACTAAAATTACATAAATACAATACTTAAATTACTTAAATACAACACTTAATTTTCTTAAATACATTAATTAATTTACTTAAATACATTAATTAATTTACTTTACATTAATTAATTTATTTAAATACAGTAATTAATTTGCTTAAATACAATACTAAAAGTACATAAATACAATACATAACTTACTTAAACACAACACGTAAATGACTTAAATACAATACTTAACTTACTTAGAGACCAGCGTTGTATACAACGTAACGTTTTGCTTTAAAAAAATAACAAGCAAAGCCGAGACATATTGGAACACTAAATATGACGGTTAAAACATAACAGCAAATATCTAATTGGATTCCTTTTGACTTGGATATAGCTACAATTCTGACAAGAATTACATTTTTGACAAATATCTAATTTTGAAATCAAACATTAGTAAAGATTTTTTAAAAAATGATAGAACATTAAAATATAAAATGAAGTAATTATAAAATCAAGTAACCACTAGAACAAACTTTAAAATTAGAATTATTTTCATAGTATAAATTTAATATTGAAAAACTTATTTATTTTATATAAGAAATATTATTTGAGAAGAGTAATTAAGCTTAAAAATAATTAAGACAAATAAAGCATAACCGTTAATCCAAATAGCACAAACAGTAATAAAGCAAAAGAAGTAATATTAACATCATACTCTAGCATTGATAAGAACCATAACTTCATTTGACAGAATAACATTGACTAGAACAGTAATCTCATTTGACAGATAAACATTTACAAGAACTGTAACTTCATTTGACAGAATAACATTGACTAGAACAGTAACTTCATTTGACAGATAAACATTAGCAAGAACCGTAACTTCATTTGACAGAATAACATTGACTAAACCAGTAACCTCATTTGACAGATAAACATTAGCAAGAACCGTAACTTCATTTGACAGAATAACATTGACTAAAACAGTAACCTCATTTGACAGAATAACATTGACTAAAACAGTAACCTCATTTGACAGAATAACATTGACTAAAACAGTAACCTCATTTGACAGAATAACATTGACTAAAACAGTAACCTCATTTGACAGAATAACATTGACTAAAACAGTAACCTCATTTGACAGAATAACATTGACTAAAACAGTAACCTCATTTGACAGAATAACATTGACTAAAACAGTAACCTCATTTGACAGAATAACATTGACTAAAACAGTAACCTCATTTGACAAACTGCAATGAAGATCGTGGAATCAACTACCTGTATGACCTCAAATAACTAATTTTGAAAAGTTGAAATATTTTTACTGCAAAAAACCAAAAGTAATAATTGTTTTGCTTTTACTTCCTCATAAGTTTGAAAAATCGAAATCATTTTGACTGCAAAAATTAAAATTAGGAAAACTGAAATAATTTAAACTTATGTCATTAAAATATGAACAATTGAAATTATTTCGATATGAAACGAACTGCAAATGTACCAACGTCTGACATTAGGAAAATATAAACACGTTTAACATTAAATTATACAAACAGGAAAATATAAATACGTTTAACATTAAATTACGCGAACAGGAAAATATAAATACGTTTAACATTAAATTACACGAACAGGAAAATATAAATACGTTTGACATTAAATTACACGAACGGGAAATTATAAGTACGTTTAACATTAAATTACACGAACAGGAAAATATAAATACGTTTGACATGAATATGAAAATACAAGTACATGTACGTTTGACAATAAATTACACGAACAGGAATATATAAACTTAACATGAAAATATAAATGTGTTCGAAAATAAATTATAACTCAGAAATGTGGAGCCATTTTGAAATGAATGAAAGAAAAGTAATAAACCTGAACTGATAATTTAAATGATAATTAATGAGTTTACTTAAAGTATTAAAATTGAAATGATAATTAATGAGTTTAATAAAAGTAATAAACTTGAAATGATAATTTAAATGATAATTAATGAGTTTACTAAGAGTAATAAACCTGAACTTATAATTTAAATGATAATTAATTAGTTCAATAAAAGAATAAACCTGAACTGATAATTTAAATGATGATTAACGAAATCAATAAAAATAATAAACGTGAATGATAATTTAAATGATAATTAATGAATTCAATTAAAGTAATAAACCTGAACTAATAATTTAAAAGATAATGAATGAGCTATATAAAAGTAATAAGCATGAACTGATAATTTAGATGATAATTATTGAGTTAAATAAAGTAATAAACAAGAAATTATAATTTAAATGATAAATTATTAGCTAAATAAAAGTAATAAACAAGAAATGATAATTTAAATGATAAATTATTATGAGTTAAATAAAGTAATAAACAAGAAATGATAATGTAAATAATAAGTTATGAGTTAAATAAAGTAATAAACAAGAAATGATAATGTAAATAATAAGTTATGAGTTCAATGAAAGTAATAAACAAGAAATTATAATTTAAATGATAATTAGATAGTTAAGTACAAGTTATAAACAGGAGCTGATAATTAATTAATCTCACCAAATAAAATAATAAGTCTAAAATAACAATTAACATCTAAAAAAAAAATACTAATTTCAACATCATACAGATGGAAATTTTCTAGGAATTTAAATAAATAAATAAAACATATATTTGTATAAACAGAAATAAAATATTGACACAAAAGCGCCATACAGTGCAGATAACTAGGGCGCTAAATATAGTACATAAGGTCTGAAAGATAATCAGTGGTTTAAAATAAATTAATTTTACTGATCATTGTAAATGAAAGATAAAACTTTAAATGAATTCAGAAAATGAAGAATAAATGCAATGTAATGGCAAAATAACACTATCATCAATATAATCCCTTACACAAATAAATACAATGAAATAACAAAAAATACTAATATAATCCCTTCAATAAATAAATACAATGAAATATCAAAACGATATCAATATAATCCCTTACACAAATAAATACAATGAAATAACAAAAAATACTAATATAATCCCTTCAATAAATAAATACAATGAAATATCAAAACGATATCAATATAATCCCTTACACATATAAATACAATGAAATAACAAACTAACACCAATATAATCCCTTAAATAAATACAATTTAATAGCAAAATAACACCAACATAATCCCTTAAATAAATACCATTTAATAGCAAAATAACACCAATATAATCTCTTAAATAAATACAATTTAATAGCAAAATAACATCCCCTTACACAAAATTTAACTAATACTCCTTGCGCTGGTTGATTGCACGTTCTTTAACTAATACGCCGCACGTTGATTGGTTACTTTATCCCGTTTTGATTAGTTAATGTGCTTCACTTTGAATGGCCAAAAACGCTGCACGTTGATTGGTTACTTTATCCCATTTAGATTAGTTAATGAGCTGCACTTTGAAAGGCCAAAATGTTGTGCGTTGATTAGCTAGTGCATCGCAATTTGCTTGACTAATATACCGAATTTTAAATTGTTAATGCGCTGTACGTGGACTTGATTTTATGTCGTAATTTGATTGATTAATAACCCGTAGGTTGATTGGCTAATACTTCATAATTTGATTGAATAATATATAGAATTTTTAATGAATAATGAGCTGTACGTGGACTTGATTTTATGTCGTAATTTGATTGATTAATAACCCATAGGTTGATTGGCTAATACTTCATAATTTGATTGAATAATATATAGAATTTTAAATGATTAATGAGCTGTACGTGGACTTGATTTTATGTCGTAATTTGATTGATTAATAACCCGTAGGCTGATTGACTAATACTTTATAATTTGATTGACTAAGTCGTATTTTGATTGGCTAATACCTTATAATTTGATTGACTAATAACCCGTACGTTGATTGCCTAATATGTTATGATTTGATTGAATAATAACCCGTAGGTTGATTAGTTAGTAACGTCTTAATTTAATTGACTAAGAAACCATAGATTGATTGACTAATAAGTTATAATTTGATTAACTAATAAGCCGTAGGTTTATTATCTAATGCTTCATATTTTGATTTACTAATAAGCCGTAGATTTATTGGCTAATGCTTCATAATTTGATTTACTAATAAGCCGTAGATTTATTGGCTAATGCTTCATAATTTGATTTTCTACTACAATGTTAGTCGAGTATCTACTGTCACACATGGTTTGAATTGTAGGCCAAGTGTCAAACTAACCAAACAACTGTACCAAGCAGCCAATGACTAAAGAGGGAACACTGGCTTGCTGAAATCAAAATGATTCCATTATTACAGTACTCTCGCTTAGAGTCACACTTATAGGTAATTGTTTATATATCGATTTTGGGTTGTTACAAGTTATTAATGTATTCACTTTGAGTTGTTACAAGTTATTAATGTATTCACTTTGAGTTGTTACAAGTTATTAATATATTCACATTGATTTGTTACAAGTTATTAATATATTCACAATGAGTTTTGCAAGTTATTAATATATTTAGAATGTGTTTTGCAAGTTATTAACGTATTCACAATGTGTTATTACAAGTTTTCAAAACAAGAGTAAGAGTCACATAGATTTGTTATAAATATGAAATGAATTTAGAGCTACAGAAAGTTGTTGCAAATTCACTAAACGATATTCATAGATGAGTTGTAATACGTTCACAAAACATTGCTAGTTACAACTGTTGCAATACCTTGAAACAAAGTTGCAAGGATACAAGAGATGTAGTATGTTAATACAACATTTGGAAGATAAAAGTGTTGAAATACGTTAAAAGAGCATTGCAGGGTACAAGATATGTAATATATTAATACAAAATTTGAAAGGTACAAGACTTGTAATACGTTAAAACAACATTACAAGGTACAAGAGTTGTAACAACATTTGGAGGGTTTAAGAGTTATAACATTTGGAAGGTACAAGAGTTGTAACAACATTTGGAAGGTTTAAGAGTTATAACATTTGGAAGGTACAAGAGTTGTAACAACATTTGGAAGGTTTAAGAGTTATAACATTTGGAAGGTACAAGAGTTGTAACGTTTGGAAGGTTTAAGAGTTATAACATTTGGAAGGTACAAGAGTTGTAACGTTTGGAAGGTACAGGAGTTGTAATACTTTTAAAGCAACATTGCAAGATTCAAGTGTTGTTTCACGTTAACAATTTATTAAGGGCTATACAGATTTCTTTATTGTATCCCTTTATCAGGCTTCGGGTCTCTATGTTATAAAGTTATAGTGTGTGTGTGTGTGTGTGTGTGTGTGTGTGTGTGTGTGTGTGTGTGTGTGAGAGAGAGAGAGAGAGAGAGAGTATGTGTGTGTGTGACAGTAGATACTCATGTATTGCATGACGTAAGCTTTGAGTAGCAGGCACTCGGGTATGCAGACACACACGTAGTATTATGGGGAGTGTTTCAAAGTCATTAGTGCAGCAGAGAATAGCTACAAGATTACACATTATACAGAACAATGCTTGTTTTATTTTTTCACTTCGTGAAAAGCTAAGCGTCATAAATAATGGTAAATGTTGAACATATCATGGATTATTATATCACTGGAGAAAAAAAAGAATCATATCCGGCAGAGGAACATATCAAGGTTGATGGAACAGTTCAAGGATGAGGAACATATACATAATAAGAGACATATCAAAGATGAAGAACACGTCATAATAAGGAACATATCGAAGATGAAGAAATATCATAATAAGGAACATGTCACAATGAAGAAAATGTCAAAGATGAAGAACACATCATACATAATAAGGAACATATCGAAGATGAAGAAAATGTCAAAGATGAAAAACATATCATAATAATAAACATATCGAAGATGAAGAACTTATCATAATAAGAAAAATATCGAATATGAAGAAAATATCATAATAAGGAACATATCGAAGATGAAGAAAATGTCAAAAATTAAGAACACATCATACATAATAAGGAACATATCGAAGCTGAAGGAAAATGTCACAGTGAAGAAAATGTCAAAGATGAACAGCACATCATAATAAGTAACAATAAGGAACATATCGAAGCTGAAAAAACATCAAAGATGAAGAGCCCATCATAATAAGGAACATATCGAAGATGAAGAAATGTCAAAGATGAAGAACATAATATAATAAGGAACCTGTCGAAGATGAAGAAAATATCATAATAAGGAACATATCGAAGATGAAGAAAATATCATAATAAGGAACATGTTGAAGATGAAGAAAATGTCAAAGATGAAGAACACATGAAGAATGAAGAACATATCAAGAACGAGGAATAAACCAATGAAAATGGACGAAGATTATACAATGTTACATTAAGTAAAATATCATGCCATGAAAAAGCATACACGACAAACATACAGTACATCTATTATTAAAATAAACATATCACTGACAAAGAATATATCATGAACATCATAGTGATTACAATAAACATATCCCTGAGAAAGAATAAATACACATGTACTGGGCAGTAATACAGCACTGAATTCTATACGTACATGTGTATTGGACACTACTAAAGCAATGCACTATGTAAGCACAGGTGTACTGGAAATATTTACAAGACCGATCAAGTCTGTGCAGATATGTCCACTTGCAAGCAAAGCATTCGGACTGACATTAAGAGGATGAATACTATGAAATTTAGCTCAGTGGATAAATATATTAACATTTTTAATATTTAATTTTCCATTAACCCGTTGGCCACCACTGTGTTTTTGCTAGTGATATTTGAATGCATCAGTGTACTAAAATATAAAAATATTACTTAATTATAAATTGATTTTAAAAAATTCAAACTACTCTGGTGTATAGAAATGTGTTAAGGAATTTAAAAAGTAACTGATTGGTTGTTTTGAATGAATAGTGTAACTATAAATGGTGACCCGTTTTTCCGGTACAGCGTGTGTACCATAGATGATCAACGGGTTAACAGAATCTGCGTAGTTATTGATATATGCAAGCAGTTTGTGTTGGTTGTTCAAATAATCATAGTTTATGTAATGTAAATACTTTATCATTTTTCAAAATATATTTATTTACAAATTCGTATTCGCAAAATATATTATTTTTATATTCTTTTTTTAAATATACACAAACAAATCGAAAATGTGAACTAATTAAAATGACAACATAAAAGTTCATTATAGAATTGATATTTATGGAGATTTAAATAAAATGGCACTCATGAAGTGCAACTGCTGATGGTTCTTTTTGAAACTAGGTAACTGAAAAATATTTTTAAAGACTAGGTTACTGAAAAAAATATTTTTAGATACTAGGTTACTTAAAGATGAACCATATTTTTAGAGAGACACTAGTTTACTGAAATGTATTTTTAGACACTAGGTTACTGTCATATTGTTAAACAAGGTTAAGGAAAGTTATCTTTTGACACTAGGATTCTGAAAAATATATTTAGTGCCTAGATATTTTTACACACTAGGTAATTGACATTTTTAGACACTGTTACTAAAAGATATCTTTTAAACAAGAAGTTACTGAGATATTTTTAGACACTAGGTTACTAAAAGCTATTTTAGACATCTGGTTACTGAATGATATTTTTAGACACTAGATTACTGAAAGTTAATTTTAGACACTAGGTTATTGCAAGATAATTTTAGACACTAGGTTATTGCAAGATAATTTTAGACACTAGGTTACTGAAAGATATTTTCAGACACAAATTTATAAGATATTTTTAGACACTATGTTACTGTTGTGTGGAAGGGTGGGTGTACAGAGTGGTGTGTGCGTAACGCTTGTTTTGCCGGACAGCAAAGTAGGTCATCGGCCGCTAGTTTGAGTCGCGCGGCGCAGTCTGCTATATAGTAATGTGTATGGCTGTGCCATTGTGTACGTGTTTAACCGCCACTTATCATATTATATATTTATTTAATAAAGTTAATGTTATGTATTCTAATAGGTAGTGGGATGTAGTTTAATTTTGTAAGTTAATTTATATTGTTTTCTAAGTGTATTCTATGATTTATGTATGTGTACATGGTTTTCCCCTGGCACTTGAATATAGTTAATTATTTTATTTATTTTGTGAATTATATTGTAAGGAAGTATTGTGTTTAAAGAGTATTTAGTGTACTATTTTTTTATAGTTAAAGTATTATATAACTCTGGGTAGTTTAGGAGGAATTTATGTTAGAACGAAAGTAGGTTAGCACAGATGTACCCGTTTAGCATTAGTTTTAGTCTCAGTTCCAGAATTGTCTAGTGGAGTCCCCTTTGCCGCCTGGACTTTTTAGTTATATTGTATGTGAGAGGGTGGTCTTGAGTCGTTCTTTTGGAGAGTGCTCTGAGAGTGGTCAAGAGAGGAGCGTGGTTGGCGGTGCGTCACCTAAATAAAGATCAGATAGAAATGTAAACACGCGTTGCGTGTTCTGCCTCTTCTGCTGTGGTTGCCGTAGCCGTATTGTCAGATTGTCTCATCATCTTCATCGTTTCATCATCTCCTCGCATCCTGGGGTGACCCATAATAACGACAACACCACCACACCCCATTACATATATTTTATACACTAGGTTACTGAATGGTATTTTTAGACACTAGTCACTGAAATATATTTTTAGACACTAGTCACTGAAAGATATTTTTAGACACTAGATTAGAGAAAGATTTTATTACACATTAGGTTATGAAAATATTTTTAGACACTATTTTACTGAAAATTATTTTTAGACACTATGTTACTGAAAGATATTTTTAGACAATAGGTTAGTGAATGATATTTTTAGACACTAGTTACTGAAAGATATTTTTAAACACTGGTTTAGTGAAAGATGTTTTTAGACACTAGGTTATTAAAAGATATTTTTCGACACTATGTTACTGGAAATTTTTTTTTACTGAAAGATATTTTAGACACTTGTTTTCTTAAATATATTTTAGACACTAGTTTACTGAAATATATTTTTAGACACTAGGTTCCTGAAAGATATTTTCAAACACTATGTTACTGAAATATATATTTTCATACACTAGCTTATAGAAAGCAATTTTTACAATAGGCTGCTGAAACTCAATTTTGACACTAGGTTACTGAAATACATTTTTAGACACTAGGTTACTGAAAGACATATTTGGACACTAGGTTACTGAAAGACATTTTAGACACCATATTACTGAAAGACTTTTTTAGTCACTAGTTACTGAAAGACATTTTTGTACACTAGGTTGCTGAAAGACATTTCTGGACACCAGATTACTGAAAGACATTTCTAGTTTCTAGATTACTGAAAGACATTGTTAGACTCTAGATTAATGAATGTTCATTTCAAGACACTGGGTTACTGAATTTGCATTTTAAAATACTAGTTTACTCAATGGGCATTTCTAGACACTAGATTACTGAATGACATTTCTTGCACTAGACTGATGAAAGGACAGTTTTATATGGAATGTTAATGGAAAGGCATTTCAAGACATAAGGTTACTAAATGGGCATTTCTAGACTCAAGGTTACTGAATGGGCATTTCGTGTCACTGGATTACTGAAAGACATTTCTAGACATTAGATTACTAAATGGGATTTCTAAACCCAAGATTCCTTACTATTTCTAGACAATAGATTGATGAATGACCATTTCTAGACATACTGAATGACATTTCCAGACACTAGGTTGATGAATGACTATTTCTAGACATTAGATTACTGAATGACATTTCCAGACACTAGGTTGCTGAATGAGCATCTCTAGACACTTGGATACATAAAACTAGTTATATTATGCATTTGAGCATTTGAAATGTTTCCTAGTAACACGTGGAGCAAATAGTCAACAAATTAATATTAGTATCTAAAATGGTCTATACATGTATTATTTATATCTATCTGTGTCAAATTAATGTTATTAGTTGTATACAACGTGCTATACACATAGTGTATATAGCTGTGTCAAATGTGCTACAAATTAATGTCATTAGTTGCATACAACGTGCTAAACACATATTGTATATAGCTGTGTCAAATGTGCTGCAAATAAGTTGTATCATACGTGCTATAAATTGTGTTTAGTTGTATCAAATATGCACCAATTAAGTGTCAATATTTGTTAATGAAAAACTTATAGTTTCATATTGTATCTACAATTTTAGCGAACGTGCTACAAACTTAAGTTTGCAAACTTGTGCAAATGAAGTGTCTAAAGGTTTAGAAAACTTGTGCAAATGAAGTGTCTAAAGGTTTAGAAAACTTGTGCAAATGAAGTGTCTAAAGGTTTAGAAAACTTGTGCAAATGAAGTGTCTAAAGGTTTAGAAAACTTGTGCAAATGAAGTGTCTAAAGGTTTAGAAAACTTGTGCAAATGAAGTGTCTAAAGGTTTAGAAAACTTGTGCAAATGAAGTGTCTAAAGGTTTAGAAAACTTGTGCAAATGAAGTGTCTACAGGTTTAGCAAACTTGCTATAAATGGAATGTCTATAGTTTATGCAAGCGCGTTAGAAATAAAGAATATATAGTGGTGCTCTTAAAGAACTAGGAATACAAATAAACGTAAACAAACTACTGTTCCTTCAAGGACTAGGAATACAAATAAACGTAAACAAATTACTGTTCCTTCAAGGACTAGGAATACAAATAAACGTAAACAAACTATTGTTCCTTCAAGGACTAGGAATACAAATAAACGTAAACAAACTACTGTTCCTTCAAGGACTAGGAATACAAATAAACATACGTTAACTAGTGTATACTTTACAATGTCCCTAACCCTACACCGTTATTTCAATGTTCCAATGTGCTGCCAAACATCTCTCTAAAACTACCCCCTACTTTGCTTTTTTGTTGCCTAGACATTTATTTTAGTTATCAATGTTCGAATAAAACTAACCCTACTTTGTTTTCTTGGGATTTAGACCGTTATTTTAGTTATCAATGTTCGAATAAAACTAACCCTACTTTGTTTTCTTGGGATTTAGACCGTTATTTTAGTTATCAATGTTCGAATAAAACTAACCCTACTTTGTTTTCTTGGGATTTAGACCGTTATTTTAGTTATCAATATTCGAATAAAACTAACCCTACTTTGTTTTCTTGGGATTTAGACCGTTATTTTAGTTATCAATGTTCGAATAAAACTAACCCTACTTTGTTTTCTTGGGATTTAGACCGTTATTTTAGTTATCAATGTTCGAATAAAACTAACCCTACTTTGTTTTCTTGGGATTTAGACCGTTATTTTAGTTATCAATGTTCGAATAAAACTAACCCTACTTTGTTTTCTTGGGATTTAGACCGTTATTTTAGTTATCAATATTCGAATAAAACTAACCCTACTTTGTTTTCTTGGGATTTAGACCGTTATTTTAGTTATCAATGTTCGAATAAAACTAACCCTACTTTGTTTTCTTGGGATTTAGACCGTTATTTTAGTTATCAATGTTCGAATAAAACTAACCCTACTTTGTTTTCTTGGGATTTAGACCGTTATTTTAGTTATCAATATTCGAATAAAACTAACCCTACTTTGTTTTCTTGGGATTTAGACCGTTATTTTAGTTATCAATGTTCGAATAAAACTAACCCTACTTTGTTTTCTTGGGATTTAGACCGTTATTTTAGTTATCAATGTTCGAATAAAACTAACCCTACTTTGTTTTCTTGGGATTTAGACCGTTATTTCAATGTTCAAACCTGCGGACTATTATCTCTCTAAATCGAAAATGGGCATGGAGTTCTCTAAATAGCGCGATTAGTTTTTCCATCGTCAGAAACATAAATATTTATGAAACAGTATGTGAACCATTCTCTAAGTAGCGCAATTAGTTTCCATCGTCAGAAACATAAATATTTATGAAACAGTATGTGAACCAAATACTTTACGGTAATACCTACAAGACACCACACATAGAAATACTATCTTAAACTTGTTCAGTAAATTAGACAATAAATAATTTTATTTTAAGCTCCGCAAACAAAAACCACGGCAGTAAGAAATTGTACTTTAAGCTTGAATAGGAGACAGAAAAAAGTATTAATGTTGTTTTAGGCTTCTGTTGAAAGGAGTCATTAATTAGACTTGACGTGGTAAAACTGATAACAAATGGCATCTTCAATCTTGTACACACACACACACACACACACACACACACACACACACACACACACACACACACACACACACACACACACACACACAAATTACAGAACATTGACTAAAATACCTACTCATCCAAGTATTATACTCTGATTAAAACATGTTGTTATATTCTTATCACAATACTATATTCTCCCTTCATCAAAACATTAGACTTCATAAATTATTATACTCTGATTAAAACATGTTGTATTCTTATCACAATACTATACTCTCCCTTCATCAAAACATTAGACTTCATAAATTATTATACTCTGATTAAAACATGTTGTATTCTTATCACAATACTATACTCTCCCTTCATCAAAACATTAGACTTCATAAATTATTATACTCTGATTAAAACATGTTGTATTCTTATCACAATACTATACTCTCCCTTCATCAAAACATTAGACTTCATAAATTATTATACTCTGATTAAAACATGTTGTATTCTTATCACAATACTATACTCTCCCTTCATCAAAACATTAGACTTCATAAATTATTATACTCTGATTAAAACATGTTGTATTCTTATCACAATACTATACTCTCCCTTCATCAAAACATTAGACTTCATAAATTATTATACTCTGATTAAAACATGTTGTATTCTTATCACAATACTATACTCTCCCTTCATCAAAACATTAGACTTCACAACATCGAAGTTAATCCGTACAGTGACACTCTTTACCGATCGTGTAGCTCCTCTTTCAAAATCAGAACTCTTTACTATAGCAAATTAATTAATTCATTAATAATCACTAACATTGTTAATGATCTTCACTTCGTTAATAATCATATACTACATTAATAATTGTGTACTTCATTAATAATCGTGCACTTCGCTAATAAAACATAATTGTATCAAATTATATACTTGGCTAATATATCTTTCCTGTATCAAATCATGTACGTAATGAATCTTTACTGTACTAAATCATGTACCTGACTAATAAATCTTTACTGTATCAAATAATGTACCTGGCTAATACATTTATACTGTATCAAATCAGGCACTTGGCTAATAAATGTATACTGTATCAAATCATGCACTTGGCTAATAAATTTATACTGTATCAAATCATGCACTTGGCTAATAAATTTATACTGTATCAAATCATGTACTTCATTATTAATCATATACTTCGTTAAGAAATCTTTGCGTTATCAAATAATGTACTTGGCTATAAAAAATGTTTATTGAAATATTTATCAAATCATGTACTTGGCTAATATATCTTTACGGTATCAAAAGATTTACTTCATTGATAATCATGTACTTTGCTAATAAATCTTTAATGAATCAAATTATGTACTTGACTAATAAATATATGCTTTATCAAATCATGTACTTCATTAATAATCAAGTAGTTCGTTTATAAATCTTTATTATATCAAATTATTTACTTGGCTAATAAATCTTTATGTATCAAATCAGAAGCTTGGCTAATAAATATTTATTGGTACTTTGCAATTAAATATTTACTGGGTCAAGTCGAGTATTTCGCTAATAAATCTTTACCATATCAAATCGGGTATTTGGCTAATAAATCTTTATCTATCAAATCACGAACGGTCCCAATAAATCTTTACTGTATCAAATCAGGTACTTCGCTAATAAATCTTTACTGTTTCACATTATGTGCTTGGATAATAACTCATTATTGTATCAAATCATATACTTCTTTAATAATCATGTACTTCGCTAATAAGGCTATACTGTATCAAATCAAATACTTATTTAATAATCATGTACTTCGCTAACAAATCTTTACTGTATTAAATCATTAACTTCATTAATAATCATGTACTTTGCTATTAAATCTTTACTGTATCAAATCATTAACTTGTCTAATAAATCTTTACTGTACCAAATAATGTACTTCGCTAATAAATCTTTAATGCATCAAATCATGGACGTGGATAATAAATCTTTCTTATTTCAAATCATGTACCTGGCTAATAAATCTTTACAGTATCAAATCATGTAATTGGCTAATAAATCTTTACTGTATCTATTCATGTACTTCATTAATAATCAAATATTTCGCTAATAAATCATAACCTAATCAAATCTTGTGCATGGCTAATAAATCCTTATTGTATCAATTTAGGTATTTGGCTAATAAATCTTTACGGTATCAAATAATGTACTTGGAAATGATTCAATAATGTATCAAATCATGAACTTGATAAATAATTAATAGATTTTTGTATAAAATCATAACTTGGCTAATAAATCTTTACTGTACCAAATAATGTACTTGGCTAATAATTCTTCCTATCAAATCATGTTCTTGGATAATAAATCTTTACTGTACCAAATAATGTACTTGGCTAATAATTCTTTGTTGTATCAAATCATGTACTTGGATAATAAAAGTTTACTGTCTAATAAGTCTTTAATGTATTAAATTATATACTTGGATAATACATTTTTACTCTTTCAAATCTTATACTTGTCTAATAAATCTTTACTAGATCAATTCATGTACTTCTTTAATAATCATGTTCTCCACTAAACATCTTTACTGTATCAAATCGTGTACTTTGCTAATAAAAATAATTACTTCATTAAATCTTGTACTTTGCTAAAAAAAAAATCTTTACTGTATCAAATCTTGTACTTGGCTAAAAAATTATTTACTGTATCAAATCTTGTACTTGGCTAAAAAAAATATTTACTGTATCAAATCTTGTACTTTGCTTAAAATAATCTTTACTGTATCAAATCTTGTACTTGGCTAACAAATCTTTACTTTAATCGTGTACTGCCTTAATAATCGTGTACTGCCTTAATAAACGTGTACTGCCTTAATAATCGTGTACTGCCTTAATAAACGTGTACTGCCTTAATAATCGTGTACTGCATGAACAATCATACACGTCATATCACTCTGCACTTGTTGCATCCAAGTACATTTTCTGAACACACATCATGGTTTCCAGTACTAACCAGTGGTAGATTACATTTACATATGTTAGCTATGAACTTTGTATTTAAATTATAATATTCAATACACTACAGTACTAAGCAGTGGTAGATTAAATATACATATGCTAGTTATGAACTTTTGCATTTAAATTATAATATTCAATACACTACAGTACGAACCAGTGGTAGATTACATATGTACTCATGTATGAAATGCATTAAAAGCCAGTAGACCCTTGTTACTCTTAGTACACTACAGCATTGTTCCTCTTAGTATAGTAGACCCTTGTCATATAAGTACTAAGTACACACTTAGCTAAGTTAACCAGAGCTACTAATAAAATACATTTATCTCCCACTTATCTAGTACATAAATACTACTATTAAGTACAAACGACTTATTCAAGCTTTTGCGAAGTAGACCTAATCCTGGTGTGTTTGTATGTAAATAGACAATACCTATATAGATGAGTGTTCATGCAGCGCATAAGTACCAAAATGTTACCTATTCTGCTCCCCACATTACAAAATGTTATCTATTTTGTTCCCCGCATTACAAAGTGTATAAATAGAAACCTTCATAAAAAGTACATTATCCCAAAATGAAAAAAATAATCAGACTTAAAATTGTAATCACTGTTCGTCAAATTTTAAAGACAAAGGAGGCAAACGAGCGTTTGTTCTCTGTTGATGGATTAGAACCAAAACTATCGTCTGTCAAGATGACTGTGTACATCGCTTACTGTCCACGCTCACAAAGTTGGTGTCGTCTTCAAAGTTACGACAGCAGTTTGCTGGCTCTTCATATTCAAATTTAATGTCGTGATGTTCGAATTTAAACTGGTGCCGAAATGTCATCAATGTTGCAGTTGGAAATTAATGTCGCGGTGTCATTGGAGATTGGAGCTCATGTATTGACAACGCTGAAGTTAATGTTTGGTGTCACGTGATATGTACAAGCTGAATAGGTTTGGAAGTTAATGTTTGGTGTCACGTGATATGTACAAGCTGAATAGGTTGGAAGTTAATGTTTGGTGTCACGTGATATGTACAAGCTGAATAGGTTTGGAAGTTAATGTTTGGTGTCACGTGATATGTCAAGCTGAATAGGTTGGAAGTTAATGTTTAGTGTCACGTGATTTGTACAAAATGGATAGGTTGGAAGTTAATGTTTGGTGTCACGTGATATGTAGAAGCTAAATAGGTTGGAAGTTAATGTTTGGTGTCACGTGATATGTACAAGCTGAATAGGTTGGAAGTTAATGTTTAGTGTCACGTGATCTGTACAAGCTGAATCAGAATGTGTCACATGAAATGTACAAGCTGAATCAGAATGTGTCACATGAGATGTAGAAGGTGAATAGGTTTGGGAGTTCATGTTTAGTGTCACGTGATATCTACAAGCTGAATAGGTTTGTAAGTTAATGTTTGGTGTCACGTTATATGTACAAGCTGAATAGGTTTGGAAGTTAATGTTTGGTGTCACGTGATATGTACAAGCTGAATAGGTTGGAAGTTAATATTTGGTATCACGTGATATGTACAAGCTGAATCAGAATGTGTCACATAATATGTATAAGCTGAATCAGAAGGTGTCACATGATATGTACAAGCTGAATAGGTTTCGGAGTTCGTGTTTGTACAAGATGCATTAGAATGTGTCGTTCACTCCCTGGAAGCTGATGACTTAAGTGTTATTCGCTGTTAATGTCGGGGGCTGATGTGCTTTACTCGTTGATTAGAAGACGATGATTGACGTGTCAGTCACAGTGTGTGGTGGCAGTTTATGGTGGATGTGTTACTCACTGTTTGTTATCGAAAGTTGATGACTGTGGAAGTTTATAACCTACGTCACTCACTGTTTGTGGTAGAAGTTGATGACGAGTTTGATGACGTATTGGATTGCTTTTTCAGGGAGACACACTTGCAACCCACGGTGTGGTAGTACATCCCACTGATAAACGCTGACATAACGTAGGTCACGTGAATCCAGGTCAAGTTCTGCTTAAGTTCTTCCCACGTCACCAGAAACGTCACTGAAACATTCAGAAACAACTGTGTCACGTGTGTCCTAATCATTGTCAGACGTCTTTGCAGATTATGCAGTCCTTACTGAGAAATATATTTAATAAGTATGTAGAAGTGTACTTAATGAGTATTTAGAAGTATACTTAAAGATAGGGTACATTTAATGAGTATGCAGAAGTATACTTAATGAGAAGGTACATTTAATAAGTATGCAGAAGTATACTTAATGAGATGTTTATTTAATGAGTATGCAGAAGTACTCTTAATGAGAAGGTACATTTAATGAATATGCAGAATTATACTTAATGAGAAGGTACATTTAATGAATATGCAGAATTACACTTAATGAGAAGGTACATTTAATGAATATGCAGAATTATACTTAATGAGAAGGTACATTTAATGAATATGCAGAATTATACTTAATGAGAAGGTACATTTAATAAGTAAGCAATTAGTACTTCCCCAAAAGTATATATTTATTTAATGAGCAGGCCGACGCAATTAGTAGAAAATCAGGCATAGTAATAGAAAATAGCGTGTTTATTTAATATAGACAACGTGTTTTTTAACATAGACAACGTGTTTTTTTAACATAGACAACGTGTTTTTTTAACATAGACAACGTGTTTTTTAACATAGACAACGTGTTTTTTTAACATAGACAACGTGTTTTTTAACATAGACAACGTGCTTGCTTAACATAGACTACGGGTTTGCTTAACAGAAAGACAAAGTGTTTGTTTGACAGAGACAACATGTTTATGTAACAGAAAGACAAAGTGTTTGTTTGACAGAGACAACATGTTTATGTAATAGAAAGACAAAGTGTTTGTTTGACAGAGACAAATATGTTTATGTAACAGAAAGACAAAGTGTTTGTTTGACAGAGACAACATGTGCATGTAACAGAAAGACAAAGTGTTTGTTTGACAGAGAAAACATGTTTATGTAACAGAAAGACAAAGTGTTTGTTTGACAGAGACAACATGTTTATGTAACAGAAAGACAAAGTGTTTGTTTGACAGAGACAACATGTTTATGTAACAGAAAGACAAAGTGTTTGTTTGACAGAGACAACATGTGCATGTAACAGAAAGACAAAGTGTTTGTTTGACAGAGACAACATGTGCATGTAACAAAAACACCCTCGTGCTAATTTAGCAGAAAGGGTAGATAGATGTCGACAATCAGCGAGCAAACGTTTATTGGATTTTCCTGACCAAGAAAAAAGTTTATTTTACAAATGTGGATTTTCCTGACCAAGCTAAAGTGTTTATTTTACAAATAAGTGTGGATTATCCTGACCAAGCAAAAGTGTTTATTTTACAAATAAGTGTGAATTATCCTGACCAAGCAAAAGTGTTTATTTTACAAATAAGTGTGAATTATCCTGACCAAGCAAAAGTGTTTATTTTACAAATAAGTGTGAATTATCCTGACTAAGCAAAAGTGTTTATTTTACAAATAAGTGTGGATTATCCTGACCAAGCAAAAGTGTTTATTTTACAAATAAGTGTGGATTTTCCTGACCAAGCAAAAGTGTTTATTTTACAAATAAGTGTGGATTTTCCTGACCAAGCAAAAGTGTTTATTTTACAAATAAGTGTGGATTATCCTGACTAAGCAAAAATATTTATTGTACAAATAAGTGTTTATTTTCCTGACCACGCAAAAGTGTTTATTGTACAAATAAGTGTTTATTTTCCTGACCAAGCAAAAGTGTTTATTGTACAAATAAGTGTTTATCTAAACCAAGCAAAAGTGATTATTGTACAAATAAGTGTGGATTTTCATGACCAAGCAAAAGTGTTTATTGTACAAATAAGTGTGGATTTTCATGAGCAGACAACTTGTTTATTTTACAAATAAGTGTGGATTTTCATGAGCAGACAAAAGTTTCAGGTACAGATAAATGTGGATTTTATTAGCAAACAAAACAGTTTAATGAAAAGAACAACGAGGATTTAATCAGACAAAAGTATTATAATGCAAATCAGGTGTGTGATTTGAGTTTGTTGAATGAGTTTACAGAAGTGTACTTTATATTTGTTAAACAAAGAGACGGTTGAATGAGTTTACAGAAGTGTACTTTATATTTGTTAAACAAAGAGACGGTTGAATGAGTTTACAGAAGTCTACTTTATATTTGTTAAACAAAGAGACGGTTGAATGAGTTTATAAAAGTGTACTTTATATTTGTTAAACAAAGAGACGGTTGAATGAGTTTACAGAAGTGTACTTTATATTTGTTAAACAAAGAGACGGTTGAATGAGTTTATAAAAGTGTACTTTATATTTGTTAAACAAAGAGACGGTTAAATGAGTTTACAGAAGTGTACTTTATATTTGTTAAACAAAGAGACGGTTGAATGAGTTTACAGAAGTCTACTTTATATTTGTTAAACAAAGAGACGGTTGAATGAGTTTACAGAAGTCTACTTTATATTTGTTAAACAAAGAGACGGTTGAATGAGTTTATAAAAGTGTACTTTATGTTTGTTAAACAAAGAGACGGTTGAATGAGTTTATAAAAGTGTACTTTATATTTGTTAAACAAAGAGACGATTGAATGAGTTTATAAAAGTGTACTTTATATTTGTTAAACAAAGAGACGGTTGAATGAGTTTATAAAAGTGTACTTTATATTTGTTAAACAAAGAGACGATTGAATGAGTTTGCAAAAGTATACTTTATATTTGTTGAGCAAAGAGACGGTTGAATAAGTTTTCAGAAATGTACTTTATATTTGTAGCATATCTTACCATCATGTTACTATGCATATTGTGAGTCAAACAGTTACAAAGTAACATAAAGCCATACATTTTACTAGGTAATCGTGAGTCGAACAGTTACAAAGTAACATATAATGCCATACAGTTACAAGGCAAGACTAGGTGTCGAACAGTTACAAAGTAACATATAATGCCATACAGTTACAAGGCAAAACTAGGTGTCGAAAGTTTGCAGAAAAACATAACAGGGACGTCAGATATTTATAACGTCAACCGTGTGCCTTTAGTTATCAAATAACATAATCCTTTTCGTTTTCAAAGTCAATCTAGTGCCTTTAGTTATCAAATAACATAATCCTGTTCGTTTTCAAAGTCAATCTAGTGCCTTTAGTTATCAAATAACATAATCCTGTTCGTTTTCAAAGTCAATCTAGTGCCTTTAGTTATCAAATAGCATAATCCTGTTCGTTTTCAAAGTCAATCTAGTGCCTTTAGTTATCAAATAGCATAATCCTGTTCGTTTTCAAAGTCAATCTAGTGCCTTTAGTTATAAATAACATAATCCTTTTCGTTTTCAAAGTCAATATAGTGCCTTTAGTTATAAATAACATAATCCTTTACATTTTCAAAGTCAACCGTGTGCCGTTATTTACCTAATAATTTATGATCCTTTACGTTTATAACGCATGTCATGCAGTTATAAAGTAATATCGAAATATTATTGACCGAACAATTAATAGTAGCATCGTGTACCGACAGTGAATCGCAGTAACCTTAGTAACAACAGTACCTCAGAAGATTAAAGGTGAGTGAATGTGAACCATAAATTATACGTTACTCGAATCTGTACCCATCTTCCCCGAAGCGTGTGCTTATCATGTATGTGAATGTCAAACATAAATAATACGTCAACTGAGTATGTATCGACCTTCTCCAACGTGATGTGTGCTAAACATGCATGAGAATATCAAACATAAATAATACGTCAATTGAGTATGTATCGATCTTCTCCAACGTGTGCATGTTAAACAAAATGCCTTGAGGGAAATCAGCTTTCTTTCAGAACGTGCAATATCCGGTCTGACCCTTACCCTACATTTGTTGACTCTGCGCTCGATCACAATTCATCACCCAGTGATTTATATGCCCCCACCCTCCAATAAGCCATAGTTCATGCAACATTAGAAACCGGTACAATTTGATTAAAAATTATAAAATGAATACAGTTGTAATCTGGATAGATAGGCCTCACCAAAATCATAGAACAGCACTGTTATTCTATGGCCATCAAAAATAGGCATAGAGAACAATATTGTCATTCTATGGCCATCAAAAAATAGGCATAGAGAACAATATTGTCATTCTATGGTCATCAAAAAATAGGCATAGAGAACAATATTGTCATTTTACGGCCATCAAAAAATAGGCATAGAGAACAATATTGTCATTTTATGGTCATCAAATAATAGGCATAGAGAACAATATTGTCATTCTATGGCCATAAAAAATAGGCATAGAGAACAATATTTTCATTCTATGGCCTTCAAAAATAGGCATAGAGAATAAAATTGTCATTCTATGACCTTCAAATCTAATTATATAGAACAACATTGTCATTCTATGACCTTCAAATCTAATTATATAGAACAACATTGTCATTCTATAACCTTCAAATCTAATTATTTAGAACAACATTGTCATTCCATGACCTTCAAATTTAATTATATAGAACAACATTCATTCCATGACCTTCAAAGTTAATTATACAGAACAACATTGTCATTCCATAACCTTCAAATCTAAAATTATATAGAACAACATTGTCTTTCCATGACCTTCAAATCTAATTATACAGAACAACACTGTCATTTTATGACATTCAAACCTAATTATACAGAACAAAACTGTTTCTGGCCTTCATAGCTAATTATACAGAACAACATTGTCATTTTATGACATTCAAAGCTAATTATATAGAACAACATTGTCAATTTATGACACTCAAATCTAATTATACAGAATAACATTGTCATTTTATGACATTCAAAGCTAATTATACAGAACAACACTGTTTCTGGCCTTCATAGCTAATTATACAGAACAACACTGTTTCTGGCCTTCATAGCTGATTATACCGAACAACACTATTTCTGGCCTTCATAGCTATTACAGAACAACACTGTTACTGGCCTTCCAATCTAATAATACAGAACAACATTGTCATTCCATAACCTTCAAATCTAAAATTAAACATTGTCTTTCTATGACCTTCAAATCTAATTATACAAAACAACATTATTATTCTTAGATCTTCAAAGTTAATTAAATAGAGATCACATACTGCAGCCAGTGTGTTCCCTAGGAAACATAGACACTTCCTCAAATTATCCTTGCAGTGAGGGCTAACTAGGTGCGTTTTTCCTAGGAAATGTAGACTTTCGATCAGAATATCCTTGCAGTGAGGGCTAACTAGGTGTGTGTTTCCTAGGAAATGTAGACTTTCGATCAGAATATCCTTGCAGTGAGGGCTAACTAGGTGTGTGTTTCCTAGGAAATGTAGACTTTCGATCAGAATATCCTTGCAGTGAGGGCTAACTAGGTGTGCGTTTCCGAGGAAATGAGGACTTTTTTGATCAGAATATCCTAATACTAATTATGCGTTATTATTTATGAATTGGTTTATCATTAATAACCATAATAACATATCAGTGACTACATTTAGGATTCGTTCCCTAATATGAATTTCCCACTCACATATCACTATAAGCTTACACACCACCGGTACATAACTTCTATTCGCAGGTGGAATTTCTTACTTAAGGAGTAATCTAAAATAACAACATAGATTAACTTTCATTCAATACTCTAGCTCCCGACCCCCGATAACTACATAAATTAACTTTCATTCAAATCTCTAGCTCCCGAAACCCCATCCACCCACTACTCCAGACATATGGAATGCACGCGTGTATAATGTAAAATAAAGATTTATTATAAAATAATATCTATCACAACAAATACAAAATATGTTTACAAAACAGTTCATGTATTTAAATGTCCGACATTTCAATAATCTAGAGAGTTAATGTTCTACAAATGTCCAACATTTCAATACTCTAATCTAGATAGTCAATGTTCTACAAATGTCTGCTTGAGGTACAATCTCTAACCAGAGTTATGACATTTCATGAGATCGAGAATAAGAGAGTTTTAGAGTTATATAATATTGCTTGACCTGAGTCGCAGATACAGCGTTGTAGAGAAGATGTGAAGATGTGTTGTCAATGAAATGCTGATCCTCCATTCCTCTCGTTCCTGACCAGTTGAGCACACTGGGATAGCAATGGTGGTCATATGTCAGTCTCTCACACCACCATGGGATTCCGTGGTTGATCATGGTCTGCAGATTATCGAAACCTCCCCAAGATGTACACACATCCTCGGACTTTCGCTGCACAGACCGGATGAGACGGCTCACAGCTGAACATAGCTATAGCAAAATGACCAGACACAAGTCTGAAGACTGGACTCTGAAGAATTAAACCAGTCTGTCAACTGAAGTCTTGGACTCGAACCTTCAATTCTGGACTTCAAAGCTTGAACTTGACAGGTTGTCTTTGAAGATAGGACTCAAAAGGCATGGTACCACTATAACATAGGAGAGTGTAGTACTTAGATAAAATTCATAATTCTCTTATCCTCCTTCACTCTCTCATCAATCATTCAACTTACACTTTATCTGCAAGAGAATTGTTTAGCCCCTTACATCCTTCATTCATCAATACATCGTTTCTAACATGAACTATACATATTAATGAATCTAATAGAAAAGTCCAACATATATCAATTGTATAGAAAGTTCTAACACATATCAAATGTATAGAAAGTTCTAACATATATCAAATGAAATGCATGAACAGTAACTAACTTAAATCATTCTAAGTCCATTCATACATATGAAACAGATTGCTTACCAATGCGTTTTCACGTCGGCCTTAAAACCAGACCTGAGAATATTGTTGGGAATATTGTCGCAGTGTTTTGCCACTAGGCCTGGTGGGCTAATTATTAAATTGTGCCTCAATGGACTGGAATCATCAATCTATACTTTTTTAACACCTGTTCATCTCAATACCACACCCTTACTATTTCCGACTGGAGGCTAGCTTACTACAAACAAGCCGCTAGGGTCTCCATCTCCCCCCCCCCTCGTCTCCCTGGACGACGGTCTTGGGCGCAGACGCCTTTCCAATTGCAATTAAGAGGGCTGCCCTGAGCTATCACCATTTGCTATCAATCAAGCAGGACTGTGCTAACTACTTGACTCAGAACTAACATAGTGTGAAACATTAAATTTTGGTTAATTCGATGCCTTAATTAAATTAGCAAGGGCGATTATTTTCGCCACACCTTGCAATGAGGGCTAATGAGGTTTGTGATTCCTAGGAAATGTAGACAAGAATGGTATAGATTTATTTATTATTCACGAGGGGTTGTTGCCTTCATGCAATAATATATAGATTTATTTATTATTCAAACGCTGTTGTTAATTATGGGAAGCGATGCCGGCCTGGGTCAATTTCATGTCAAATGAGATCGTTGCCTTGATACAAGTTCATATAGATTTATTTATAAACCCACACAAGGTCATTTACCTTGATACAAGTTCATATAGATTTATTTATAAACTCAGAGGCCATGGCCTTCATACAAGTTCATACATATTTTTCTGTGTCGGTAGATGTGGGTTGTATTGTTACTATTACGTATTAATGTAGACAGGTGTGGTTGTATTGTTACTATGGCTTATCACATTCACTAATGTAGACAGGTGTAGTTTGTATTGTCACTATTACGTATCACATTCACTAATGTCGACAGGTGTTGATTGTACTGTTACTATGGCGTATCACATTCACTAATGTAGAGAGGTGTGGTTTGTATTGTCACTATTACGTATCACATTCACTAATGTAGACAGGTGTTGATTGTACTGTTACTATGGCGTATCACATTCACTAATGTAGAGAGGTGTGGTTTGTATTGTCACTTTTACGTATCACATTCACTAATGTAGACAGGTGTTGATTGTACTGTTATTATGGCGTATCACATTCACTAATGTAGAGAGGTGTGGTTTGTATTGTCACTTTTACGTATCACATTCACTAATGTAGACAGGTGTTGATTGTACTGTTACTATGGCGTATCACATTCACTAATGTAGACAGGTGTAGTTTGTATTGTCACTATTACGTATCACATTCACTAATGTAGACAGGTGTTGGTTGTATTGTCACTATGGCGTATCACATTCACTAATGTAGAGAGGTGTGGTTTGTATTGTCACTATTACGTGTTGCCATTATCTACACGTAACATCACAAAAAAACAACGTAATAATTAATTAAATGCATTCTGACCAATGTATGTATAATTATTAATATATCATGAAGGTTAATAATAAGATATTTTAAAATGTATATATTGACGGTTAATAAAAAGATATTTTAAAATTTATATATTGACGGTTACATATGTTTATAAATATTAAGTACATAAATAATGGTTATATGTGTAGCAAATGTTATTTGTATATCAATATATCATGTAACACATTCTTTACTTATCGATGAGGTTATATATGTGTGTCAGAGTAAATTTCCCCTCCCTATTTTCATTTTAAATTGTTATATAAATTTATAAATTGTCAGAGTAACCAGACCTTGGACAATCCTTATGGTGTTATTTTTTAAAGTCTCAGTTGAAGTAAACAGCTCGGGGCAAGAACATTCAAGATTGCTAACATAATGCAAACTGAGTGAGTAGCTTTCTATTAACCAATGATTATGATTCATGAGAACGCGACCAGCCTGAGATTAAGGAATTCACTTGTTCTAGAAAATTCCACTCTCTGATCACTTTGAATTTGCAGTAGAAGGAGAGAGTCTGGCTTTGAAAGGCAGTCATTAGCTTGATGGTGAGTTAAAACTGAGAGAGAATGGACTTAGGAATATTTCATACATTTTTCCTATTGATATGTTATGCTTGTGAAGAGTTGTACTATGTGACTTTTATTTCTATAAATGTTTGAACTAATCTGCACATCTGCAATGTGCTAACACTTGACACTGTTTGATATGCTGTACCATGTGTTTGTATCGGGCTAATAATACTGTTGCAGGAAATTGTAAGTTGAGAATGGGATGTGAGACAGAATGGAGTTATATTGTGATAAATGGGAAACTTAGGTTTGCTCCTTAATTATGTTGCAGTGAACAAGTGGACTTTCGACTTTTGAGTTTCACCTCTAGAGTTTGAGTTTTGAGCTTCAAGTCTTGAGTTCAACTCAAGTTTCGAGTTGCCTATTTTCACTTGCTATATGAACTGTTGTAAACCACTAAGACTGAACCTGATAAAGGCGGGAACAGGGTGTAAGTGTAAGGAGCACTGCACTCTACTGATGTCTGGTGGCAAGATGTATTAACTGCCAAACAATTTCTAGTGTAGAGAAATTGTGGTACATTGCTACATTTATTGTTCTGTTTGAAAGAGATGACATGGCGAGAAGAAGTGCCCAGGCGTAGTAATAATATTTGCATTATTAATATTTCAATATTCTGATAACAAAGAATTTGCAATAAGAGACATTATTCAGACACTGCTTTACATATTTACGCTTAGTAATAATATTTGCATCATTAATATTTCAATATTCTGATAACAAAGAATTGGCAATAAGAGACATTCTTCAGACATCATTATTGCTTTAAATTTTTATGCTAAGTAATAATATTTGTATTACTAATATTTTAATATAATTTTTAGTACTAATATTTGTATTATTAATGCTATTAGTATTCATGTTTTCCTATTGATACTTTTAATAATAAATGTTTTCGAGTAGATGTGGACATCTGGTTTTTGCTAGATGTGGGTATTAATTTTGTCAAATTTTATCCATTTGCTTTATAAGACATGCAAAATGTTCCCCTGAGGTATTAAGATATGTTTCTATTCCTAATATAGAGCAATCATTTTGGCCAGTTTTTCTGCTTTTTATTGTCTACTAATTATGTATATGTGCGTGTGTGTGCTTGCATGTAATGGTGTCCCCCCCTACCCATGTTACTTCGTGACCCTTATCATTCAGGTATTTTTAAAAGTTGGATTAGTGTTTAATATCATGTGACTTTACAGTGTAGTTACTGCCGTGAGTGAGTGAGTGAGTGAGTGAGTGACACTTAGTGTAATCACTTTTGTTTTTCATTTCATTTTCTGTATAGTAGTTATTTCAGCTGTTATAATAATGAAATGTAAGCCTCTTGTTAGAACAAACAGAAACAGTGAAGTTGATGACATGTTTAAGAGGGGAAAATAGTGAGGTAAATGACAAATGTTTAAGAGGGAAGGAATGAATTACTATTATGTATTCAGGAAGCACGAAAATAATTACAATTACATGGCAGAGGAAGTAGGTACCTATAACTATTTTACGGTCACTCGTTATATTAGGGTTACACTGGCACCTATAACAACTTTGCGGGCGCTCATTATTAGGGTTACACTGGCACCTATAACAACTTTGCGGGCGCTCATTATTAGGGTTACATTGGCACCTATAACAACTTTGCGGGTACTCCTTATATTACGGTTACACTGATGAGAGCTAAATAAAAACAACAAAGTTAGATTTCATTGAAATTCGTTCACATAAGATTACAATGTAGTTGAACTTCTATATGATTGTCTAATTGCTCATTGCAGTTAAATTATTTTAGACCACCATATGCTATAGTAGTTAGACTGATTATTATAGAGTGACGTTGGTAGATCAGACATTATTATAGAGCGACGTTGGTAGATCAGACATTATTATAGAGCGACGTTGGTAGATCAGACATTATTATAGAGCGACGTTGGTAGATCAGACATTATTATAGAGTGACGTTGGTAGATCAGACATTATTATAGAGCGACATTGGTAGATCAGACATTATTATAGAGCGACGTTGGTAGATCAGACATTATTATAGAGCGACGTTGGTAGATCAGACATTATTATAGAGCGACGTTGGTAGATCAGACATTATTATAGAGCGACGTTGGTAGATCAGACATTATTATAGAGCGACGTTGGTAGATCAGACATTATTATAGAGCGACGTTGGTAGATCAGACATTATTATAGAGCGACGTTGGTAGATCAGACATTATTATAGAGCGACGTTGGTAGATCAGACATTATTATAGAGCGACATTGGTAGATCAGACATTATTATAGAGCGACATTGGTAGATCAGACATTATTATAGAGCGACATTGGTAGATCAGACATTATTATAGAGCGACGTTGGTAGATCAGACTGATTACTATAGAGCGACATTGGTAGATCAGACATTATTATAGAGCGACGTTAGTAGATCAGACATTATTATAGAGCGACGTTGGTAGATCAGACATTATTATAGAGCGACGTTAGTAGATCAGACATTATTATAGAGCGACGTTGGTAGATCAGACATTATTATAGAGCGACGTTGGTAGATCAGACTGATTATTATAGAGCGACGTTGGTAGATCAGACATTATTATAGAGCGACGTTAGTAGATCAGACATTATTATAGAGCGACGTTGGTAGATCAGACTGATTATTATAGAGCGACGTTGGTAGATCAGACTGATTATTATAGAGCGACGTTGGTAGATCAGACTGATTATTATAGAGCGACGTTGGTAGATCAGACATTATTATAGAGCGACGTTGGTAGATCAGACTGATTATGTTTAGAGAAACATTGCAAGATCAGTTAGACTGATTATGTCTAGAGCAACATTTGCTAGATCAGACTGATTATGTCTAGAACAACACTGCTAAGGCAGTTAGATTGATTATGTTTAGTTTGTCATGATGACTTTGTACAGTGTGTTCGCTCTAGGCCAAATCCAGAAAATCAATACATGATTTGTATGGAACGAATATGCGCGAGGTGTTTTATTGACTCGAGAGACAGGCTTACACACGAAATTAATTTTATATTTATAACCATTATTAATAACATAGAGACAGGCTTACACACGAAATTAATTTTATATTTATAACCATTATTAATAACATAGAGACAGGCTTACACACGAAATTAATTTTATATTTATAACCATTATTAATAACATAGAGACAGGCTTACACACGAAATTAATTTTATATTTATAACCATTATTAATAACATAGAGACAGGCTTACACATTAAATGAATTTTATATTTATAAATTTTATTAATACATAAAGACAGGCTTACTTATTAAATTAATTTTATATTTATACTATTATTAATACATAGGGACAGGCTTACACTAAATGGATTGAATATTTATAACTATTATTAATAGCAAGCACATCCACCATCTCCATCAAAATTCCGTGCCAGAAACAGCATCGGCATTGGTACATAGAACATCAGAACATTAAGAACGCCTGCAAAGGTAAAGGAACTGACACACGAAATGAACAGATACCATTGGACCATCCTGTGACTGTGCGAAGTACGTTGGAAGAACTTTCGGGACACATCAACGCAAAACAGTCATAAAGTATACTACTCTGGCAGAGATGATAAACAGATAAATATGAACAGTCATAAAGTATACTACTCTGGCAGAGATGATAAACAGATAAACATGAACAGTCATAAAGTATACCACTCTGGCAGAGATGATAAACAGATAAACATGAACAGTCATAAAGTATACTACTCTGGCAGAGATGATAAACATGAACATGATGTCGGATTTCTCGTTCACAAGGACATCGTGAACACTGTCCTGAGTTGTCGGTCAATCAACATATGTTTGAGGGCAACCCTACTTAATATCACCATTGTGCAAGCTTACGCTCCACAGACCATGATGATGAAGAAATAGAGGAATTCTACAACCAACTGCAAGACGTCCTGGACAAGACCACACAGAAAGTCATTCTTGTGGCGCAAGGAGATTGGAATGCTAAAATAGGAGAGGATGCTGCTGAGAACGGCACGTGTGGACGCTACTACAATACAGAGACAAACGACAGAGGCTTAAGGCTCCTGGATTTTCCAGCTTTAATGATCTGAAAGTGATGAACACGTTTGGTCCACATAAAACATCCAGAATATTGATGTGGCATAGCCCGAATGGAGAACACCATAACCAGATTGATTATATCATGGTGAAGAGGTTGTTTCCAAATCAGTGTAAATATTGCCAAAACAAGAAGATTCCCAGGAGCAGACATTGGAAGTGACCTTGACTTAGTGATGATGATCCTCCGACTACGTCTAAAGAAAGTCAACAAACAGGGCCCCACAAGAATCAAGTTCAACCTTGACAAGCTAAATGATCCAGAGGTATCGGAAGCCTTTCAAGCAAAGATAGGAGGGACATTTGTACCACTGCTACTTCTTAGTGCAGAGAACACAGACACAGACACATTGATTGACATTTTTAACACCTCAGTGATCTAAACAGCCAATGGGATCCTTGGCAAACATAGACGAGCAAAGAAACCTTGGGTTACAGCTGACATCCTTGATCTGTGTGACAAGCGTCAAGAGCTAAAAAAAGAAATCAGAAGTAGAAGAAGCAAAACAATACAGGAATATTAATCAGATTATCAATAAAAGCATTAAAAAGACAAAGGAGACATGGATTGAAGACCAGTGTAAAGATATAGAAAATAATCTAAAGAAAAATAATAGCAAAAGGAGCATACCAACTGGTGAAAGCCCTGACCAGTGTACAACAAGGACGCTTCTGTATCATTCAAGATAGTGGAGGGAATTGTCTTACAGAAGACCAAGACATTATTAAGAGATACTGCTCAGACCTATAAAACCCAGGCATACATGGGATCCAGACATACGCAACACCCCACCAGTGACAAACACTGACAACTACCCTATCCTCCGAGAAGAAGTAGAGACTTCAGTGAAATCAATGAAAAGGGGAAAGACAGCAGGAATAGACAAAATCCTGCAGAACTAGTCCAAGAAGGGAGAGAAGCCACGATAAGCGCCCTACTTACAATCTGCAATAAGATCTGGCAGACAGGGAAATGGCCACCATGGACTCAGTCACTCATAATAACACTCCCGAAAAAAGGCAATTTGCAACAATGACAGAACTGTCGTACGATCAGTCTTATATGTCACCCAAGAAAAGTCATGCTAAAGATCATATTAAACAGACTGAAGCTGCAGGCAGATGAAATCATAGCTGAAGAACAGGCAGTCTTTAGATCAGGGTGAAGCACAACTGAACAGATTTTTAATCTGAGACTGCTATGAGAGAAGTACCTCCAGCATCAACAAGACCTCTATCATGTCTTTGTAGATTTTAAGAAGGCAATCTACAGGGTGTGGCATGGAGCACCATGAAGCTGTACAACATCAATGCCAATCTGATCAAAGTCATAGAAAGCCTTCAGAGAAAGACCACCTGCTTCAGCAGCCAAATAGGATTAGTTCAGGACAACAGTGGAATCAGACAATGCTGCATACTTTTGCCTATTGTCTTCAACATCTTCCTTGAAAGATGCTCTGGAAGACCATAAAGAACTGTCAGTATTGGAGGCTGAACAATAACGAACTTACGCTTTGCTGATGACATTGATGGCCTTGCAAGAAATGAGGAGGAGCTAGCTCAATTGGTGGAAAAAGTATACAGAACAGCTACTGCTTTTGGTATGGAGATCAATGCAGAGATGACCAACTTGATGACCAACAACACCAGTGGCATTGGCAATGACATCATGATTGGTGATCAGAAATTGGAAATAGTTAATAAATTCAAGTACTTATGAGCCATAGTGACAGACGAGGGATCAAAACCTGAATGCTTATATGTATTATGCTAAACACTTGACATTGTTTCTACAAAACCTGTTCATAAACTATTATGCTGTGTGTGTGTGTGTGTGTGTGTGTGTGTGTGTGTGTGTGTGTGTGTGTGTGTGTGTGTGTATGTGTGCGTGCGTATGTGTGTGTGTAGGGCTAATAAATACTGTTGCCATAAACTGTAAGTTGAGATTTGAATGTAAGAAAGAATGGAGTTAAAAAGGAAAAAACCTGGAAGCTTAGCATTTGTTCCATGATTATATTTTTTACAGGAAAAAATAGTTTTCCTTGTATCATGTGAATCTCCTAGTTTACTGATTATAAACCGCTATGGTAGATGCGAGAAGTATCTACTGCAGTGTGTACGTATAAGGAATACACTCCACTTCACTGATGTATGGTGGCAATGTGTGCTGACTACATCAAGCAATTTCTGGTACAAGAAAGTTACTGGAAATTGCTACAATTTTATTCTGCTTAAAAGAGCTAATACGGCAAAGGAGCACCCAGGTTAGCCTTGAGGGTGTAGCAGTGAATCAGTGTTCTACCACATGAGGAGGGAAACACATGTAATTAACAATGATGATAATTGAACAATAAACGTGTGGCTTTGTTGCAAAAAGTGTGCACAAAAGACTAGTGAGATAGCACCTGAATCAGGTAATATAGAAACTATTATTGCTTATCTCTAATAACTTCAGTTCTCTGATAAGAGCTATCCTTTGATCTGTATTGACACCTATCTGTTGAATTATGTGTTAGGATATAAGACGGTGTAGATATTAAAATTATTCCAATGTGGTTTAAATAATGACCTTTTTACATATTGATAAAGTTATGTTGGAGAAGAAAATGGGTGTATGGGGGTTCGCTAAATATAGATTAAAAACGGATTTGTCTTCGTTTTTTTGTAAGAGGTTTTCCACCTACGGAAATATTGTACGACGGTAAATGTTTATCTTTAATGTTGTGGGAGAGAGAACACTTTTACAGCACCCTCATGTCTGTCAAGTGAGAGAGACGAGTGGTGTCTGCTGGAGAATTATTAAAAGATAAATTAAGATTCTCTTCACTTGTAATTAGTTAATGACGAGTGATTAATTAATAATAATGGTAATCATTAACTAGGTGGCGTTGGCATCACAAATGCATTTCTAATTTCTAATTTATTTATAATATAATAAAAGATAAATTCCTGAAACAATTAGGAAAATTGCTAAGCAAACCTAAATACATTTATTCAAGTGAAGCAATTCAAAGATGTATGAACTTGTGAAGTTGACCTAAGTAGTACTTATGTAAAAAAAAATCATAATTAAGTGTATACTTGTAAAACGAACCTAAATGCGTGAGTACTATTTTAAGTAAGCCTATGAACATGTATGTGTAATACAAAGTACACTAGATGTATTTTATTTGAATAGCAAGCCTAAATACTGCGTACTATTGAAGCTATAGATGTGTTTTATTTGAATAGCAAGCCTAAACACTGCGTACTATTGAAGCTATAGATGTGTTTTATTTGAATAGCAAGCCTAAATACTGCGTACTATTGAAGCTATAGATGTGTTTTATTGAATAGCAAGCCTAAATACTGCGTACTATTGAAGCTATAGATGTGTTTTATTTGCTTAACAGGTCTTCAGACACGGGTACTTAGAAGCCAGTCTAGGTGTATGATGCTTGTGAAGCATGCATAAATAATACATTAGAGCTACTTATAAACAAGACGTGTACTTGTGAAACAAGTATGGTTGCTAGTGAAGTAGGCTTTAAATCATGAGTAGATCTTTTTGTGAAGCAAACATAGTCATGTGTATTTGTGAAACAATCCTAAAGACACGTTTTCTTGTTACACGAGCCTAAAGACGTGTGCTTGTGAAACAAGCCTAAAGACCTGTGCTTGTGAAACAAACCTAAAGCCGTGTACTTGTGAAACAAACCTAAAGACGTGTGCTTGTGAAACAAACCTAAAGACGTGTACGTGTGAAACAAGCCTAAAGACGTGTACGTGTGAAACAAGCTTAAGTGTCTTAAATGAGGTAGGTTTAATAGCACGATCAGGTCTATTTGTGTAACAAACCTAAAGTTAGATGTACTTTTGATGCAAGGGTGTGCTTGTGACGTACTTTAAAGCACATGTAGGCCTATCTGTATGCGAAGCAAGCCTAAAGACATGTATAGATTTATATGCTGAGCAAGCCTAAAGACATGTATAGACTTATATGCTGAGCAAGCCTAAAGACATGTATAGACTTATATGCTGAGCAAGCCTAAAGACATGTATAGACTTATATGCTGAGCAAGCCTAAAGACATGTATAGACTTATATGCTGAGCAAGCCTAAAGACATGTATAGACTTATATGCGAAGCAAGCCTAAAGACGCAATTTTAATCGCAGCAAGCCTTAAAGACATGTATATACCTATATCCTAGCAAGTCTAAACACGCATTTTATTCGAGGCAAGTCTAAAGACATCCATAGACCTTTATGCTAAGCAAGCCTACAGACGCATTTTTATGCTAAGCACGCCTAAATATGTGTATAGACCTATATGCTAAGCAAGCCTAAATATGTGTATAGACCTATATGCTAAGCAAGCCTAAAGATGTGCATAGACATATATGCCTAAAGATGAGCAGACCTGTATGATAAGACGCACTTTTATGCTAAGCAAGCCTACAGACGCATTTTTATGTTAAGCAAGCCTACAGACGCATTTTTAAGCTAAGCAAGCCTACAGACGCTTTTTTATGCTAAGCAAACCTACAGACGCATTTTTATGCTAAGCAAGCCTTCGGAAGCATTTTTAAGCTAATCAAGAATACAGACGCATTTTTAAGCTAAGCAAGCCTACAGACGCATTTTTATGCTAAGCAAGCGTACAGACGCATTTTTATGCTAAGCAAGCGTACAGACGCATTTTTATGCTAAGCAAGCGTACAGACGCATTTTTAAGCTAAGCAAGCCTACAGAAGCATTTTTATGCTAAGCAAGCGTAAAGTTGTGAAGCAAGCCTAAAAAAGGCATGTGCACACACACACACACATATATATATAGGTGTGTATGTGTTTGTGTGTGCTTTTCATAGTTTTTAATGAAAACATGTCACATTAATACAGCTGAAAAATCTACCCTCTCGTATTTTATAAATGTTATTTTAAATCAAATTTAAGTAATCAATCAAAGATACCAAGTGTATTTTTTAGAAGCTAAAGCTTTAGTAGATTATAGTACTTTAAACACATCTTTCTTTCTTTCAAACTGGAATATTAATTTTATTTCAAACAATGGGCAATTAGTGTTAGGGTTAGAAGTAACATCAAAAACCCTTCCTTCTTCTGTAACTGTCATATTAACTTTTTTGACTTTTTGCTCCAAAAAGAACTGGCAGTATTTGTGATTGAACGCATCCTGTTGATTTATACAATTTACGAGAAACAGCACAAACCCGGAAATGTCAAAGGTTACCGGATATATAAAAAAGCAGACACTTTCTAGCATTGACCTTTTCACTATATATTCTGCATTACCATTACCTCTGGGTTTAAAAACATGCAACTACACATGCGCATACCTGTTCAAGAGGGTACGCTATACCCGGTTATACAGGTAGGATTAACGAACAACATGAAAACGTAAAGCTTGTATCACAACACAACACTAGTATGCAGCAGAAAGCTTTTATTACGACAAAACATTGAGCTTGGAACAACAAAGTCAATATCTCGCCATCACTGCATGGAACAAGCAAACAAGCGAATGCCCAAGCCACAGGCCTGACTTGCAGTGGGTGGGAGGGGGTCAGTGGGGCGGGACACTTGATGGCAGTTAGCGAAAGGTGTAATGACGTCCATCTCGGAGGAGGATCCAGTAGAAGACACCGCTGAGCCCCGCCGACCCCAGACGTATCATGTGACACAGCATCGCACCAAGGGGCAACAGGTCACGCATGGATACACTCGATAGAGCAGCAACTGTACAGACATACAAACACATCGACACCTGTACACGCTATTTAACACATCGACGCATGCACACTTTTTCGAACACATCGACAGCTGTTCACGCTATCGACCACATTGCTAACTTTATTCACCACATTGCCAACATTATTCACCACATTGCCAACATTATTCACCACATTGCCAACATTATTCACCACATTGCCAACATTATTCACCACACATGCATAAATGAAGCAAAGTGATGTTTTGGGTCAAGCTATCAAACAGACAACATGGAAAGTACGTAAATTACACCACAACAATATTTTGTTTTTCGAAAGCTCTTTCGGATTTGAACGCAGAACGCACATTTTACAACATTTCGGCCCATCGCCTGCATTTATTGTTTCACGTCAATATTAATAGCCATTATTTTCCCACTCTCTTTCGCACACGACTCTCTCCGCTCTGTCTCTTCTGCCCCCCGACCTCCCCCCACCCCCATTCAAACGCGCGCCTCAAACATGCGCGTCCCGAACTGATAAGTACTGGTTTTCTTGGCAAATGCCATGGGCTTACAATTGATTAGAAAGTTGCAGCTTGAAAAATCTTTGACAATAGGCTAAACATTAACATACATTCCCAGAGTTCTTGTCAAGATAACACAGAGTGGCCTTTCTTTAAGAAATCGTTCCTACACCTTTTGTTACCTTATTAGAAACGAATCGTTTTACTATCCAATGCATGTCATAGCTAGTGTTATAGCAAGAACTCTGCCAAAATAAGTATAGTCATAGGTTTATCAAGCTCTGTCATAGCTATCCTTACAACTAACACTACAGGTTTTTTTTTACACGACTCTGGTAGAAATAGCTGGCATAGCCACATCCTTATTTGGAGGTACAGCTATACATTAGTCAAGACAACTCAGACACCTGTTTGTGATGGTTGTAGACACAAACTGTCCGAGATGGTAATGGACACAAACTGTCCGTGATGGTTGTAGACACAAACTGTCCGAGATGGATGTAGGCACAAACTGTCCGTGATGGTTGTAGGCACAAACTGTCCGAGATGGATGTAGGCACAAACTGTCCGTGATGGTTGTAGGCACAAACTGTCCGTGATGGTTGTAGGCACAAAAAGCACATATCCTCAACAATAACACCAGCCACAACCACGCAATCTTCCGGCTACCTTAAATTTGGCCAAGACTTCACTGACTTCCGGCTACCTTAAATTTGGTAAAAAAATATTCACTGACTTCGGCTACCTTAAATTTGGCCAAAAGTTCAAAGACTTCCGGCTACTTTAAATTTGACCAAGACTTCAATGACTTCTGGCTACCTTAAATTTGGCCAAAACTACACTGAATTACATCCAAATCATACACAGAGGGTAAGTTAAAGACAGCCACACTATACATATAAAAACAAGATAAAGACAGCCACACTATACATATAAAAACAAGATAAAGACAGCCACACTATACATATAAAAACAAGATAAAGACAGCCACACTATACATATAAAAGACAGCCACACATGCATGTAAAATAAAGACAGCCACAATATAACGTACAATAAGTTAAAGACACCCACACAATACAAATAAAGACAAGTAAAAGACAGCCACAACATACATGTAAAACAATGAAAGACAGCCACAACATACATGTAAAACAAATGAAAGACAGCCACAACATACATTAAAATAAATGAAAGACAGCCACACCATACATGTAAAACAAATGAAAGACAGCCTAACTTTACATATAAAACAAGATATAAACAGCAATACCATACATGTAAAACAGGTCAAAGACAGTCACACCATAAATACAAAGACAAGATAAAAACTGCTACACTATATATATATATAAGGACAAGTTAAAGAGAGCCACACCATACATACAAAGACAGGTTAAAGACGGCTACACCATACATACAACGACAAGTTAAAGAGCCACACCATACATACAACGACAAGTTAAAGACAGCCACACTATGCATACAACGACAATTTAAAGACAGCCACACCATACATACAACGACAAGTTAAAGATAGCCACACCATACATACAACGACAAGTTAAAGACAGCCACACCATACATACAACGACAAGTTAAAGACAGCCACACCATACATACAACGACAAGTTAAAGACAGCCACACCATACATACAACGACAAGTTAAAAACAGCCACACTATGCATACAAAGACAAGTTAAAGACAGCCACACCATACATACAACGACAAGTTAAAGACAGCCAGACCACACATATATAATGCTATTTTTGTAATTTGGGATATAAAGGTATATTTGTATATAAATCTATTGTATATTTGGTATATAAATCTATATTTGTTCTATTGGATATGAAACTATTTTTGTACTTTTGACTTTTCGGAAAGTCATATTTGTACTTTAGGATATAAAGGATTACTTACACATTCATGCTAAAAGTCAACCATAGACAACATGCATATTCTTGATTTGTGAATTAAAATTCAAGATATACATCCACCATGACGTCATAGCTTGGAATAGATGAAATAACAGACAGCTTATGTTTATTAACTTCAGACGCATCCTTCCTTTAAAAAAACAGTCAGTTTAATATTCAAGACACGTTCTTAAAATAATGTATAAATTCTAGACACGTTCTTAAAATAATGTATAAATTCTAGACACGTTCTTAAAATAATGTATATATTCTAGACACGTCCTTAAAATAATGTATATATTCTAGACAGGTCCTTAAAATAATGTATATATTCTAGACACGTCCTTAAAATAATGTATATATTCTAGACACGTCCTTTATAACAGTTTAATACTGTAGACACGTCCTTATACAAGTTTATATACTGTAGACACGTCCTTATACAAGTTTATATACTGTAGACTCGTCCTTATACAAGTTTATATACTCAAGACTTCCATATGGCATTGATTATTGTATACTCAGGTCCTAAAATAGGTATATAGTCTCTACAGGTCCTCCAAAAGGTATCTTGACACAGAGCGAGAAAACAGCGGTTAATAATCTCTAGTCACGTCTTTTAGCGGGCAGTTAATACACTCTAAACTAGTCTTTCAAACAGACAGTTAATATACTCTAAAATATTCTTTCAAACAGACAGTTTATATACTCTAAAATATTCTTTCAAACAGACAGTTTATATACTCTAAAATATTCTTTCAAACAGACAGTTTATATACTCTAAAATATTCTTTCAAACAGGCAGCTCATATACTCTAGCCGAGTCTTTCAAACGGGCAGTTAATATACTCAAACTAGACTTTCAAACAGGCAGATAATATACTCGAAGCATTATAACAGTTTATATATCCTAAGCACGTTCTTTATACAGGTAGTTCAACTCTAGACACGGCCTTAAAATGGGCAGTTTATGCACTCTAGACGGCCTTAAATGGGCAGTTTATGCACTCTAGACACGGCTTTAAAACGGGCAAGTTTTGCACTCTAGACACGGGTTTAAAACGTATTTCCTATCAGATGTGCTGCCCGTGCCCAGAACAGTAAAACTCACTCAAGTTCGACAATCAGGCCTGTCATGAAGGAGAGAGAAGACAGAGTGGGTACTACTTCGGCTATTTAAAACTAAATTGGCAAAAAGCTAATTTCTCTCTCGTCGGCTTTTACATTGAAAATCTTTTTTCGTCTTCCCACCTGTTAATTTCTCGTCGGCTTTTATATTGAAATTTTTAAAAATCTTTTTTCATCTTCCCACCTGCAAATTTCATAACATTAAACTAGTAAAGGCCGAGGCCTAGTCATGACGTCAAACCTAGTAAAAGGCCTAGGCGTGACGTCAAACCTAATAAAGACCTAGTCGTGACATAACCTCTCCGTTGAGCATCTGAAGTGTTCTGACGTCACACCAATTTATAAGCCACGCTAGTAACGTCTCCCTTGAAACAAGCAAACACTCAATCACACTAAACATTCAAGTAATCGTATCAAATACCTATGAACAGACACGCAAACACTCAAACACACTAAACATTCAAGTAATCGTATCAAATACCTATGAACAGACACGCAAACACTCAAACACACTAAACATTCAAATAATCACATCAAATACCAACGAACAGACAAGCAAACACTCACGTACATCAAATACCATTGCAAAGACAAACGTTCTCACAAAACCATATTTACTAAGAGACAGATAAGCAAATAGACATTCTGAAAGAAAGATACAGACAGAAAGCGGGATAGACAGACAGAGACAAATACAAAAAGCGGGACAGACAGAGACAGAAAGAGGGACAGACAGAAAGCGGGACAGAGACAGAGATAGAAATCGAGATAGAGACAGACATAAAGCGGGATAGACAGACACATACAGAAAGCGGGATAGACAGAGACAGACAGAAAGCGGGATAGACAGAGAGAGACAAAGATAGAAAGCGGGATAGACAGAGAGAGACAAAGACAGAAAGCGGGATAGACAGAGAGAGACAAAGACAGAAAGCGGGATAGACAGAGAGACAGAAAGCGGGATAGACAGAGAGAGACAAAGACAGAAAGCGGGATAGACAGATAGATACAAAAAACGAGATAGACAGACAGAAATAAATACATAAAGCGGGATAGACAGACACATACAGAAAGCGGAATAGACAGACAGAGAGAAAGCAGGATAGACAGACAAAGACAAAGGAACAAAGCAGGAGAGACGGATGGACAAAGGCAGAAAGAAGGGCAGAAAGCGGGACAGACAGACACAGACAGAAATCGGGATTGACAGCACAGACAGAAAGTGGGATAGACAGACACAGACAGGTACAGAACTCAAGACAGAGAGAGACAGACAGAAAGAGAGACAGACAGACAGAGACATGTACAGTACTCAGGACAGAGAGAGAGAGCGGGATAGACAGACAGAGACATGTACAGAACTCAAGACAGAGAGAGCGGGATAGACAGACAGAGACATTTATAGAACTCAGGATAGAGAAACAGACGCACAGAGAAAATGACACAATAAGACAGTCTTTGAGCATGACAGAATCCTAGCCGACAGGAGAAGATAACTCAGTACAGACATATCTGGGAGAAGATAATTCAATACAGACAATATCTCAAAGAGAAGATAACTCAATATAGACGATATCTCAAAGACAGTTAATTGGGAACAGAAAATAACAGATCAAGATAAGAATTTATACTGACAGAGTGGTCGTTCAAATCCTTTTGCTTCCAGCACTAGTTCGTGTCTTTGCATATTAGTAGAATTAGCCAGTTAATGTCAAGGCCAAGACATATTAGTAGTATCAGCCAGTTAATGTCAAGGCCAAGACCAGACATATTAGTAGAATCAGACTGTTAATGCCAAAGTCAAGGCCAGACATATTAGTAGAATCAGCCAGTTAATATCAAAGCCAATGCCAGACATATTAGTAGAATCAGCCAGTTAATGTCAAATCCAAGACCATACATATTAGTAGAATCAGCCAGTTAATGTCAAAGCCAATGCCAGACATATTAGTAGAATCAGACTGTTAATGTCAAAGCCAATGCCAGACATATTAGTAGAATCAGACTGTTAATGTCAAAGCCAAGGCCAGACATATTAGTAGAATCAGCCAGTTATTGTCAAAGCGAAGGCCAGACAGATTGGTAGAATTAGCCATTAATGTCAAAGCCAAGGCCAGACATATTAGTAGAATAATCCATTAATGTCAAAGCCAAGGCCAGACATATTAGTAGAATAATCCATTAATGTCAAAGCCAAGGCCAGGCATATTAGTAGAATCAGCCAGTTAATGTCAAAGCCAAGGCCAGACATATTAGTAGAATCAGCCATTAATGTCAAAGCCAAGGCCAGACATATTAGTAGAATCAGCCAGTTAATGTCAAAGCCAAGGCCAGACATATTAGTAGAATAATCCATTAATGTCAAAGCCAAGGCCAGGCATATTAGTAGAATCAGCCAGTTAATGTCAAAGCCAATGCCAGACATATTAGTAGAATCAGCCATTAATGTCAAAGCCAAGGCCATACATATTAGTAGAATCAGCCATTAATGTCAAAGCCAATGCCAGATATGTTAGTGGAATCAACAAGAAAATGTCACAACCGGAGGCCAGACACGTTAACAAAATTCATCCAGTAAACGTCAGAACCGGAGGCCAGAAACGTGATTTGTGTAAGGCGAGTCTGGAAAAAACAGTTAATCAATACTGTATAGGAAGGTCTCATTTCACGGATAATTATACCCAAGTACAGCACGAGGCGTGCATTTATTGTAGCCATTGTATGTCAGCGTCAAATACCTCCGAATTACAATCGATTTAGTACTCTGAATTTCGTGCAAATAACAAACATGACACTTCCAAAGAGAAAAAATTGATATAAATATAGCATTGTCATTTTAGATCTGTAAAACAAGGAAAGAGAAAATTATGCTAACGCCTTCTAGTTAATGGATATTATTACACTGCGTCACAAAAATTGTTTCTAAGTTGTCTTTTTCAACTGATTTAGAACAATTTTGCACTGCTAAATTCGAAAATGACATCCGTTTTTTTTTTAATCAGGTAAGGTTTGGGGGCAAATTCGATTTTTAAAAGTCGATCTTATAACTAAATCGATTACATTTTTGTAACATTATTAGGCAATTTTCGTTAATATTTCTCTTCCAAAATAGGTTTTTAAATTAAAAAAATTAAATTAAATTTTAAAAATTCGTTTTTTAAACACAATTCATTTATTAAAGATTACAAAAGTTGATTAGTGTACATTGAATAGTAGACATTGATAAAGGTAAGTACATATACATTCAATATTAGGTCATATCATTGTTCAAAATTCAGGGCATGAACTTCCGTCTCTTCGAACTTCTAGAATGCTCAGCAGTACGGATGCGAACACTGTCAGAAAGGATGTTTTTCCCCTCAATCTGGATGCCAACAGTTCACCGGATGACTTTCACAAGCTGAGATCACGAACGAGATCATTTAGCTCCTTTTGCGAGAAAAGATTTGGAACATCATCATCAAGAACCACTAATTTTTCTTCATATTCTTCAACATTAGAGAAATCTTCTTCTCTAATGTCGGTAAGTTCTCCAGGGACAGGTACTGGAATTTCATCACAATGAGCTACTGGACGACGTGCTGATTCAAGATAGGGATACTTAAGGCTGTTCCGTTTTTTTCCTGTTAATCCCAATCACATCAATAGCACAGAGGTAGCAGTCAGGTTCCCTCCAAACCATAGGAATTCCAAACTTCAAAATAACTCTTCTTACCCTTAGTCCAATGACACAGATTCTTGGTGCATTCTTGGTGCATGTCTTGCATAGCATGTGTGGCGCCCAAACTTTATCCTGGTCATCAAGTTTTATACCAAAATAAGTTTGGCAAGCACGCTTTATAAAACCTGTTAGGAACAACGGTGTATTCGCCGCAGATGTAGCAAAATACATCGGGTTTATTGTTGCAATGTCTTCTGGTAGATTCCATTTCATTACCTAAAGAAGATAAATATCATTTATATCAATTATTAAAAAAATAGCTTATGTAACCTCTTCATAATTATCTAAAACAAATTATAATTTGTTTATTTAAAGAAATAAGAAAGAATTTTACATCATATAAATAGAAAATACCCTTATATGTAAAAACAAACAAAAAAATAATGTCGCAATAGATCAAAAAGTTGACCTGATTGAACAAAACCGATGTCATTTTTGGATCCAGCACAATAAAACTGTCATAAATCCGTGATGCTGCCCAGTGATTAATTATAATAATAAATCATCCATAACTAATTACAAGTGATGAGAATCTTAATTTATGTCATTAATAATTATCCAGAAGACACCAATCGTCTCTCTCACTTGGCGGATATGCGGGCACTGTAAACGTTTTATCTCTTCCACAACATTAAAGACAATCATTTATCGTCACACAATATTCCGTAAGTTGAAAAGTTCTAATCAAAGGAGAAGATAAATCCGTCTTTTAATCTATAATTAACGAACCACCATCACTCACTTTCTTCTCGAATATAAGGTTATCAATAATTGTAAGAGATTCAATAAATGTAACAATAAATTTATTGAATCAGCAATCAATTATACATATAATGAATATAATGAAAAATTTACGTCAATAACTCCACGAAACTTCATTCAAATAATTTCAGTACCTATAAAGTCCTATATCTTACAGTCCTATGTCCTACAGTCCATAAGTCCTATGTCCTGTGTCCTACAATCCATAAGTCCCATGTCATACAGTTCATAAGTCCTATGTCCTACATTCCTATATCCTATATCCTAACACACAATTCAACATATAAATGTAAATATAAATTACAGTAAGTTTCTTGTCAGAGAACAGAAATGGAGTAATGAGATTATAGCAATAATAGCCATTACACGCCTTGTCTAGATGACTGCTGCAATACTCATCCACCTCAAACTAATTTAGCTCGTTTCTAGCACATTCTTTACCCCAGCTGTTTACTTCCAACTGACACTTAAACATGTCACCCAGTATAAGCAGTACCAAAGTCGGGTGACTTTGACATTTAACAATTTATATAACAACCAAGTCTAGAAATAGTGATAGACAAATTTACTCTGTCACAGTATAAAATACTCAATAGAGAAGGTGTTTATTGTCTAATAGCCGATAGTGGTTGTGTGCTCCAATACTCCAGGCTTGAATACACCAGACTCCAATACTATAAACCTGATTCACCAGACTCCAATACTACAAACTTGAATACACCAGACTCCAATACTCCAGTCTTGAATACACCAGACTCCAATATTCCAGTTTTGAATACACCAGACTCCAATACTCCAGTCTTGAATACACCAGACTCCAATATTCCAGTCTTGAATACACCAGACTCCAATACTCCAGTCTTGAATACACCAGACTCCAATACTATAAACTTTAATACACCAGACTCCAATACTACAAACTTGAATACACCAGACTCCAATACTACAAACTTGAATACACCAGACTCCAATACTACAAACTTGAATACACCAAACTATAATACTACAAACCTGAATACACCAGACTCCAATACTACAAACTTGAATACGCCAGCCAAACTTCAATACCCGAAACTCAAATAAGCAAATCTGTATTTCTTCAGATCCAAATCCGCTAGATTTCAAAGTATCAGACTGCAATGTATTAGATCCAATAAAAAAAAGAATATCTCTCAACAAGCTACTTCACTACACCAGATTCCAATGTGTTAGATCCAATAAGCAATCAATACTTCTAAAATGAATCTCCAAATACCAGACAAATCAGATATAAGCAATGCATCTTAACAGGAAACTAGAGTACCCGATATCCCCGTTAAAAAATATACTGATTAACAGGAAACTAAAGTACTCCAGATTCCCGTTAAAATATATACTGATTAACAGGAAACTAAAGTACTCCAGATTCCCGTTAAAATATATACTGATTAACAGGAAACTAAAGTACTCCAGATTCCCGTTAAAATATATACTGATTAACAGGAAACTAAAGTACTCCAGATTCCCGTTAAAATATATACTGATTAACAGGAAACTAAAGTACTCCAGATTCCCGTTAAAATATATACTGATTAACAGGAAACTAAAGTACTCCAGATTCCCGTTAAAATATATACTGATTAACAGGAAACTAAAGTACTCCAGATTCCCGTTAAAATATATACTGATTAACAGGAAACTAAAGTACTCCAGATTCCCGTTAAAATATATACTGATTAACAGGAAACTAAAGTACTCCAGATTCCCGTTAAAATATATACTGATTAACAGGAAACTAAAGTACTCCAGATTCCCGTTAAAATATATACTGATTAACAGGAAACTAAAGTACTCCAGATTCCCGTTAAAATATATACTGATTAACAGGAAACTAAAGTACTCCAGATTCCCGTTAAAATATATACTGATTAACAGGAAACTAAAGTACTCCAGATTCCCGTTAAAATATATACTGATTAACAGGAAACTAAAGTACTCCAGATTCCCGTTAAAATATATACTGATTAACAGGAAACTAAAGTACTCCAGATTCCCGTTAAAATATATACTGATTAACAGGAAACTAAAGTACTCCAGATTCCCGTTAAAATATATACTGATTAACAGGAAACTAAAGTACTCCAGATTCCCGTTAAAATATATACTGATTAACAGGAAACTAAAGTACTCCAGATTCCCGTTAAAATATATACTGATTAACAGGAAACTAAAGTACTCCAGATTCCCGTTAAAATATATACTGATTAACAGGAAACTAAAGTACTCTAGATAGATTCCCGTTAAAATATATACTGATTAACAGGAAACTAAAGTACTCCAGATTCCCGTTAAAATATATACTGATTAACAGGAGACTTAAGTACCCCAGACTCCCATTAAAATATATAGTGATCACCAGGAGACTTCAACACTCCAGACTCAATTAAAATATATACTGATCACCAGGAGATTACAACACAGCAGACGCAATTAAACTCTCCTGGTCATCACTATATATTTTAACACTCCAAACTCCATTAAAATATAAAGTGGTCAACAAGAGAATACCGTGCGCTAAATCGCAATAAACGAGCAATACTGATCCTGAAGAGATTCAATACACCAAATTCCAATATACAAGCAATACAAATTAATGTGAGGCTTCATTACAAAAGATTCAAATAAACCAAACAATTCTTATCAATAAAAGACTTCAATACTTTAGACTCCAATGCGCAAAGTCGATCAATACTGATCAATAGCAGATTGTGTAGTAGTCGTACTTCAATTTCGAAGAGTTTGTGACATGGTGACATTGTGACATAGTCACATTTTGACATACTCTCATATACATAATGCACCATAAAACACACTCCCTACATGTGCTTAACGTGCCATAAAACTCTCTACCTACAATGAATGCGCCATAACGCTCACTCTCTACCAACATTCCCTCATATTTTCCCCTATGTGCGTGGAACGGGTGGTTGTTTGACGCACACTCTCTACCAACATTCCCTCATATTTTCCCCTATGTGCGTGGAACGGGTGGTTGTTTGACGCACACTCTCTACCAACATTCCCTCATATTTTCCCCGTGTGCGTGGAACGGGTGGTTGTTTGACGCACACTCTCTACCAACATTCCCTCATATTTTCCCCGTGTGCGTGGAACGGGTGGTTGTTTGACGCACACTCTCTACCAACATTCCCTCATATTTTCCCCGTGTGCGTGGAACGGGTGGTTGTTTGACGCACACTCTCTACCAACATTCCCTCATATTTTTCCCGTGTGCGTGGAACGGGTGGTTGTTTGACGCACACTCTCTACCAACATTCCCTCATATTTTCCCCGTGTGCGTGGAACGGGTGGTTGTTTGACATTGCTACAAAAACTTGCGCGCTGAATTTCGAAACTGCTTCTCGGCATTTTCTAATGAGATACGCGGCCGTGCTCTTCAGAGGGAACATTGCTGTCTACGTCATAAGACAATCATCAAAACATAATGCGTCATAACACACTCTACACGTCATAAGACAATCATCAAATACATAATGCGTCATAACACTCTACACGTCATAAGACAATCATCAAATACATAATGCGTCATAACACACTCTACACGTCATAAGACAATCATCAAATACATAATGCGTCATAACACTCTACACGTCATAAGACAATCATCAAATACATAATGCGTCATAACACACTCTCATATCATTAATGTGTCTTAAGACACTCTACAAATACATAATGCCTGATAACACACTCTACATATTAAAGTGTCATAAGAAACTAGAAATAATTGATGCCTTATAACACACTTTACATATCATTAATGTGTCATAAGAAACTAGAAATAATTGCCTCATAACACACTCTACATATAATTAATGTGTCATAAGAAACTAGAAATAATTGATGCGCCATAATACACTCTGTGGCGGAAAAATGCAATTTAATGCACTTAATTAATTAATTTAATTAATATTTTATTAATTCTTCATTTTGTAATTTTAAATTTTAAATTTGCGCCATTCAAATCTCAGTGTGATGAGTTTGACCTACATCCAGAATAAAGGGGAGTTATTGTTAAAGGTCACTGATTCTTGCATAACTCAGATTAATTTTAATAACGAGTTCACCCTGCCTTTAGTGTTTGCGCAGTCAACCGTGTCTATTCAGACAAAGCCATTGGAACAACTCTTTTCTATCCCGAAGGCTGATAAATTCTAAAATCTTCCAGATGACCCCTAGAATCACATATAAGGGCAGATTCGAAATTGAACCCTCACTCTTGTTAAAATCATCAGGGTCCCGTGTGTGCGGCTTCGTGGTTAGAGCTGAACAGAGAGGTATGTCCGAGATAGTGATTTTTAACTGATTTTTTAATATTTGCTTAAAATCTGTTTGAATTATGGTTTTCCTTGTAAATTTTTTAACGAGTTTAAACTATGTAATTTTTATTCTCGTTTAAACAAAGAATCAGATGAAAGAATTGTAAAAAGGAATTTTAAATGAAGAAATGAGAATAAAAGTACAGATTACGAATAATTATTTGAAACACAAGACTGATGCACGCCATTACGTTTCTTCTGTCAACAGTTAGCAAGCCATTCTATTCTGTTGTCTTCCATTCCATGCAAGATTCAAGTTCTACTTGCAAGCAAGCCGTTTGTTTCTGGTAAAGTGCAAGCATTGGTAAACTTCATCCCTTGCTGCCATCAAGTTCATTTATCTCAACATTTCTTATGTCGACATTCGTATGAGTCGACGGTTGAAGTTCGAAGTTTTACTACCATGTTGACAACTGTTAATTGCCATTGGATTTTGTGAAGGTCCATGAGCAGGAGAAATTCTTGTGGGGACTCTAGGTAATATTCTAAGAGAAGTGTGGGATGTTGCATGTGTGCTATGATGTACCTGGAGGGTACGACGAACTGTATCTTCTAACTGGAAGAAGATTACAGACAACCAGTTGCACTTGCTTGAAGAATTGGGTCCACTCAAGAAAGCCGAGTTATTGTTGGGAGCTGCTGCGAGGAGTATAAGTCGGACTCTGCCAAGTAACTGTTGGAACCGTAAGAGCCAACTAAAGGGGCCAGGTGTTTGAAACGAATATTACAACTTGTAACTGTGAAACTTTATCCACTTATTTTATTCAAGGACAGTGGTGAAGACTGAGTTTTGAGCATTGTGCAAATTCGGACAAGAAACTGATTTGTGTTTATGCAATTCATATTGGACAAGAATTGTGACTAAGTGCTTGTGTGCTTGTGATGTACATTCTGTGTGGATTATTCAAACATTCATGTGACAGTATGTAGAATTATTATCAGGCAAGGCCATTATCACAAGACTTTTTACTGCCAGAACAAGAATAAGACTACTGCTCATAGGCTGCAATCAGGTGAATCATTATTATGAACTTCTATGTAATCTGTACATGTTTTTCATGATTTTTTAAATTCCTTATCTATTTCTGATTTTTCTCCTTAATATCTTAAATTGACTTAACCGTATTATTTATTTAGTTGGCTTATTGACATGGAGAACTTGTGTAAGCTAAACTAAATTGTGAAGATATTTCTTTGATGTAAAACTCCAAGTAATTGTTCTATGGAATTGACATGATATATTTTTCTTAATTGACTGAATTCTATGTATCTTGGATGAGATTGTGATTTCTGATAAATTGCATTGTGGGTAATTTTGATGACATTAATCGTAAAACTATTTTTAATTATTATTTATTTTTCTTTATTAAATTCTTTATTCTTAAACAACTATCCACTCTCATTATATTGATAGAAAGGAGCTTGTGCAAGTTGATGAGTGGGGGCTGCCATAGGAGATAACAACAGAAAGACGGTTGAGTGCAAGCTTAGGATAGTTTCCATCATCGTAGAGAGCTTATATGTGAGGGGCTGGATTAAAGACAAAGATTGACAAGATAATTCAGTTAAGGTCTGTTAATCTAGACAGGTAACACTTGGACAGAGAGTTCATTAGTTAGCAGACTGTTCCAGGGATTGACCTACTGACCTAGTCGCTCTTGTAACCGTAAAGACAAAAGACCGCTGTCGGGTGACTGTGCATGCTATTTGCATGAGAGGATTATTGTTTATGTATTAATTATGAAATAAAATATCATAAATTAATAATTAGCAATTAGCAGACAGGAACACCTTTTTCACACACTCTATCTACATATACTTAATGTGTCACAAGACACTAAAATACTTAATGCGACATAAGACGCATTTTTACACATTCTTAACGCGCAACACATTTCATTAACAGGCAATATTACTTAAAACTTTATCCCACAGTTGACATAAAATATTACTTAAAATTTTACCCACAGTTGACATAAAAATATTACTTAAAACTTTACCCCACAGTTGACATAAAATGTTACTTAAAACCTTACACCACAGTTGACATAAAATACTACTTAAACTTTACACCATAGTTGACATAAAATATTACTTAAACTTTACACGACAACTGACATAAAATGTTACTTAACATTATACAATACAGTTGACATGCAATGTTATTTAACACTATACACCTCAGTTCGCAGACAATGTTAATAAGCACTGAATGCCACATTTGGCACGCTATATTACTAAAAACTGTACGCCACAGATGACATGCAAAGTTACTAAACACAGTATGCCACAACTGACACGCTATATTATTGAGCACTGTATACATTCAGTTGGCATGCAATGATACTAAACACTATACACCCACAGTTGACATACAATGTTACATAACACTGTACACCATAGTTGACATACAATGTTACTAAACACTGTGTGCCACAGTTGGCACTCAGTTTTACTAAACTCTGTATGACACAGTCGGCACGCAATGTTACTAAACACTGTATGTCACAGTTGGCACGCAGTGCTACTAAAAACTGTATGCACAGTTGGCACGCAATGTTACTAAACACTGTATGTCACAGTTGGCACACAATGTTACTAAACACTGTACACCACAGTTTACACAAATTATTCAAAGTGTCATTTGAGATACACCATATTTCAATGCTCATATATAATTTAACTTCACTTCAATGCTCCACATTTATATTCTACTACATACACCAATACTTCGTAATACTTATTAGCCATGATTCAATACTTCGTAATAACTTTAGTTATACTTCAATGATTCGTAATAGCATACTTCAATCGCATAATGGTTTAGCCATTTTTCAATACTGCATACTACTTTGGCCGCACTTCACTACTGCGTACTACTTTGGCCATACTTCACTACTGCATAATACTTTAGCCATACTTCAATACTGCCTACTTCTTTGGCCGTACTTCAATACTGCGTACTACTTTGGTCATACTTCACTTCTGCGTACTACTTTGGTCATACTTCAAAACTGCGTACTACTTTAGGCATACTTCAATACTGCGTACTACTTCAGCCATACTTCACTATTTCATAATACCATACTTTAATACTGTCTACTACTTTGGCCATACTTCAGTACTGCGTACTACTTTAGCCATACTTTAATACAGCGTACTACTTTGGTCATACTTCAATACTGCGTACCTCTTTAGCCATACTTCAATACTGCCTACTACTTTGGCCATACTTCAATACTTTGTATTACTTTAATAATGTACACGCTTCGTCAGTACTCCAAGCCACACCACAGCAATACTTGGCATTACATGCCTCAAACTACTTAGAATTATAGTTCACGTTACTTTAAACGATACTTCAACACTCCTCACTATTTTACACAATACTTCAATATCCCAACCATGTTTACACAATACTTTAATATTCCACATTTTTACACAATATTTCAATGCTCCACATTTTTACTTAAAACTTCAGTGTTCCATACTACTTTACACCATACTTTAATATTCCATACTTCTTTGCACCATACTTTAATATTCCATACTTCTTTGCACCATAGTTAAATACACATCACTACTGTACGACACGTCCATAATAAATATAATGCTGTGATTAAACTGTAAACGTGTGAAATCCACCTATAGTCTATTGCATAAGGTAAACAAAGCTACATTAATGTAATAGCATGATTAAATGTAAAACACCTGAAATCCACCCAAAGTGTGGAGCATATCCTGAATTGTTTGTTGTATAAGCTTAAACTTGCTCAAAATGTCAATTGTATACAATCATGAATTGTTTGTTGTATTAACTTACACTTGCTCAAAATGTCAATCCTGAATTGTTTGTTGTATAAAACGTACACCTATTTATACTGTAAAATCCATACAGTTACCAATTGTTTGGTGTATAAATAGAACTTGTTAATATGTAAAATCCATACAGTTACCAATTGTTTGGTGTATAAATAGAACTTGTTAATATGTAAAATCGATACAGTTACCAATTGTTTGGTGTATAAATAGAACTTGTTAATATGTAAAATCGATACAGTTACCAATTGTTTGGTGTATAAATAGAACTTGTTAATATGTAAAATCGATACGGTTACCAGCTGTTTGTTGTAATACACCTGATAAAATATAAAATCTTTACAGTTACCAGCTGTTCGTTGTAATACACACCTGATAAAATATAAAACCTTTACAGTTACCAGCTGTTTATTGTAATACACCTGAAAAAATGTATAATCTTTACAGTTACCAATTGTTTATTGTAATACACCTAATAAAATATAAAATCTTTACTGTTACCAATTGTCTGAAGCATAAAGTAGACAACGCTGGAAAGCAGTGACGTTCGGATGATGTCACGATCAATTGCCTGTAGACTGTTCCAGTGAAACATTGCAAGCCCTGAAAATGATTAATGAGCGTTACTGTATTAGTGGATGGTCGTATTAATTATAATACACATTGTGTCTCGAGCGTTACTGTATTAGTGGATGGTCGTGTTCATTATAATACGATTTTGTGTGTCGAGCGTTACTGTATTAGTGGATGGCCGTGTTAATTATAATACGACATTGTGTGTCAAGCGTTACTGCATTTGTTGACTGGTCGAATAAATATAAAATAGAATATGACATGCTAAACGTTATTATTAAGTGTTGCGGGTCGTATTAATATAGAATAGAATATGATGTGATGGGCGTTTGTAAATAAGTGGAGCGGGTCGTATTAATATCGGCATGACAATATGTGATAACCGTTATTGGACTGGCAAGCGGGTCGTATTAGTTTTGATAGAACTATATGTGATAACTGTTATTGGACTGAGAAGTGGGACATATGGTGACAGGACAAGATGTGCTGACGGTTATTGTAGTGAGAAGCGGGACAGACATGATGAACATTACTGCTCTTGTAGGTTGGGTTTCTTTTATCAGAACAAGATTTTATTAACATTTGTGCACTAGAGAAATTAGTAGTTAAAATTATGACAGGACATGATGTGTTGACCGTTATTTGCATTAATAAAGATAGGTGATAATCTCATGACACGAGATTACGTGAAAAATAATTTCAATAACAATTTGAATTAAGACTTTTCGCGTCAAATTATTATTTTTCATAATTAGGTATCTGGGACTAAGCTCACCTAAAAGTGCGCTGCCATACAAGCGGACCGGAAGTGTGACGTATTTACCTTCTTCAGTCTCGAATGTGACGTCAAACAGGTGTGACGGCAATAAAAGCGCCTGCCCAAAATAATGCAGACAAAATCTAAATCAGATCATCGGTGGAGTGTGAATTTTCAAACTAAACACTGTACTCAGAAATTAGGTCATGAGTCGAGTGTGAGTCTACATCACAAACAATGTAGTCAGACATTAAATTAGGTCATCAGTGGAGTGTGAGTTTTCATTATAAACACTGTAGTCAGACATTAAACTAGGGCATCAATGGAGTGTGAGTTTTCATTATAAACACTGTAGTCAAACATTAAACTAGGTCATCAATGGAGTGTGATTTTTCATTATAAACACTGTAGTCAGACATTAGGTCATGAGTGGATTGTGAGTTTTCATTATAAACACTGTAGTCAGACATAAAATTAGGTCATGAGTGGAGTGTGAGTTACACGCTGTGTTCAGTGCTATTGTTACAAAAATGTCAGAAAGAAAACACCTTGCAAATAATCAATTTCAAAAAGGGCGTTTACTACAAGCAATTATAAACTGTTATGTTACATATAACGTGGACATAAAAATACATAGGAATTAACACAGAAATTAGTAGTTTATAAGAATAAACTGCAAAGTAACTAAGAAAGATATTAGTAGTTTAACAAGTACAAGAATGGAATTAACATAATAGTGTACAGTTACAGGTACAGACAAAAGTTCATTAAGAATAAAAATACAAGAAGAATAGAACTATGAAAGTGTAAATGAGTAATTTAGAGAGATCTAGAATAAAGTATGCAAGTTATTGACATAAACACAGAATAAATTAATACATTTATAATGAATTAGGTAAAGGGAGCGAATTCGCATATTTATTTGATCACGTGTCCTCTTTCTCTCATCTAATAAGTAAATGCTCGATAAAAATGAAGTTACGCCGTGTTGCACTCTAAGTCTCGTGGACGACATCTGAAATAACAACAAAGATGAGCCACTGATAGAAGCAGTAAAGATGAGCCACTGATAGAAGCAGTAAAGATGAGCCACTGATAGAAGGAGTAAAATCCATCCCACACAAACAAAGAAACATGGAAGAAAATAACGAAGCAAGCATTAACAAATACCTGGAGCCAAAAACCTCTCCATGGATAGTATGCACGATAAGCTGATGAAATATGAACAAAACAATCAACGTACAAATGTTTGAAAGAGGCATGTTTGAAACCACAAACAGAAGTACTCATAACTGCTGCACAAGATTAAGAACTGAACATGAAATCACACAAAACTAAAATCATGAAAATCTCAAATTATTTGACGTCAGGTTCTGGCTGGAACAGGATACACCAAAAGACAGCGAAGTGGCAAAACTCATACATAGAAATCTGTGTGAAAACTATAGAGTAATACACCAAAAGACACAGAGAAGTGGCAAAACTCATACATAGAAATCTGTGTGAAAACTATAGAGTAATACACCAAAAGACACAGAGAAGTGGCAAAACTCATACATAGAAATCTGTGTGAAAACTATAGAGTAATAAACCATAAAGAACATGGATGCACCAACCAGGAGCAAGTCACAAAATAGAAGGTCAAAGCACTGTGGGACTTCGAGATAAGAACAGATCGGTTGATTCCTGCTCGAAGACCAGACATTGTAGTTCTCAATGATACCTATAGTGATAGGAGCCTTGTGGAACATAACAACTGAGTTGGAAGTTATCTGAATAAACTCCTTGGAAACCATAGACCATAGAAGTTATCTGAATAAACTCCTTGGAAACCATAGACTCACCCCACTACTCAGAACAGCGCTCCTAGGAAGTGCCCATATCCTTCATACTGATACAGATCATCAAATACAACCTTGTTGCCTGGCCCACACGATACAGATCATCAAATACAACATTGTTGCCTGGCCCACACGATACAGATCATCAAATACAACCTTGTTGCCTGGCCCACACGATACAGATCATCAAATACAACATTGTTGCCTGGCCCACATGGTACAGATCATCAAATACAACCTTGTTGCCTGGCCCAGATGGTACAGATCGTCAAATACAACCTTGTTGCCTGGCCCAGATGGTACAGATCATCAAATACAACCTTGTTGCCTGGCCCACATGATACAGATCATCAAATACAACCTTGTTGCCTGGCCCACATGATACAGATCTTTATAAAAGACACCACAACTGGAGGGTGCCGGCATTTCAAACACCCTCAAACCCAACTAAATACCAGAAGACAATAACTATACTTAGTTTCGTCTATACGCAAATAATTTCCATGTCTAAGTAATAGCCATGCCTCAGTAATCTCTTTGTCTAAATAATGTCCACATCTCAATAATAATTTCCATGTATAAGCAATATCCATGTCTAAATAATCTCGACGCTCCAAGCAGAAACAATAATTATCCATACCCGGCAACATCGATCATTTACAAACTTTCTATACCTAAATATACCCTTTATATTTATATTTATACCCTTTATATACCTAAATATACCCTTTATATTTATATTTATACCCTTAAAAAGATAAAATTTCCTAAACACAAACTCCTTTCACCCAGATATCGATTAGTCATACCTAAAAGTCTGTTTATTCTCATAACTTTGATCGACCATACCGCAATAATCGTTGTAATCTCACAACTTTAGGGCCTAAATATTGATCAGCGAAGACCATATAAGCTCAGAACTCACAACTTTAGTATATAAATATTGATCAGCCAACACCATATAGCCTCAGAACTCAGATAATTTTGGTATCTGTATATAAATAACCTCCATTCATCTAGACGTTTGCTACCCGAATAGCTCAAAATTTCAAGAACAGATTTGGAATGGCATTTATAGCAGATTTGACTTTTCTACACTTAGGGTTCTTCTGCAGCTTATCCGAAAATAACTCTTTTCCAAAATTGCCACCATCTTTGAAAAGGCACGCACAGGCTGCAAACTTGTGTTCGTGTACGTGTTTATGCGTTTGTAAGTGTACATGTTCTATATGTCTTTATGTGTATGATTGTATGTATGAGCGTGTATGTTTAAGAGTGTACGCGAGTGCGAAGGTCTATACATATGTGTACACAACTGTGTTCTAATGTTGCTAATGTGTATCTGTGTAAGAGAGAGAGAAAAAAGAGAGAGAAAAAGAAAGCGAGAGATTTCATTTCCAAGGTCACAGTTAAAGATTATAAAAGTAACAATTTAGTTTCGTGCACAGTAAGTTTAATCAACAGGAAGGTTAAATTCATGATATACAGTATTAAACTTTTCATATTTTAATTAAATAATTTTGGAAAATGAAAAAAATCACAGGAAATATTAGTGCGTGCAGTATGTAATTTGTTTGTACTTCTGCATATAAGTTTACAGATCAAATGGAAATATTAGTGAATATATACCTAAAGTATAAACAGGAACTGAATTTCTAGAGATAAAAGCTTTGATTTGTGCATAAAAAGAGGGTATGAACTTTCAGAGATAAAAGCTATGGTTTGTGCATAAAACGTGGTCTGAGGCTCCAAAGATGTAGTTTGTGCATAAATAAGTAAACACATATAATGGAAGCTGTGCTACGTTACACTCATTCATTCATACTGCGCCAGGAACATAAATGCAGGTGTGAAAGATAAAACTTATCAACAGACGTAGTTATAATAGCAGGGCTTTAATGAGAAAGAAATTGCAAAAAAAAAAAAAAAAAAAAGATTTTGGCAAGACTAGAAATGTCTACATCCCAAGCCGTTGAATACATGGAAATGGAATCTAGCTAGGGCGAAGTTAGATAATCTAGGGGGGAAAGGGAGGAAACTCTTGATATTGCATGGTTGTAAGATAATAATATTTCGACTTAGAGGTAAGGTGAAGATGGAGAAATTCAAGTTTTAATTTCTCCTTTTGTAAAGACTTTTTCATATTAGATACTTTTAGGTAAATAACGTTTTCATATTAGATGCTTTTAGGTAAATGACGTTTTCATTTTAGATATTTTTAGGTAAATGACGTTTTCATTTTAGATATTTTTAGGTAAATAACGTTTTCATATTAGATACTTTAACGTAAATGACGTTTTCATTTTAGATACTTTTAGGTAAATGACGTTTTCATATTAGATATTTTTAGGTAAATGACGTTTTCATATTAGATACTTTTAGGTAAATGACGTTTTCATATTAGATACTTTTAGGTAAATGACGTTTTCATATTAGATACTTTTAGGTAAATGACGTTTTCATATTAGATACTTTTAGGTAAATGATGTTTTCATATTTGATACTATAAAGCAAAGGGTGTCACATTAAATATTAGTAGGTGAAATGCAGTTTCATTTTAGATACTATTAGGTAAAGAACTGTTTCATGTTAGATACTATTAGGTAAAGAACTGTTTCATATTAGATACTGTTAGGTACGAAGGGTTTCATATTAGATACTGTTAGGTAAAGAACGGCTTGATATCAGATACCATTATGTAAAGAACAGTATCATATTAGATACTATTTGCTAAATGATTATGGGATTAGATAGTACATATTAAATGATAGTCTTTGATTAGATAGTACATTATTAAATGATAGTATTTGATTAGATAGTACATATTAAATGATAGTGTTTGATTAGTTAGTACATATTAAATGATAGTCTTTGATTAGATAGTACATTATTAAATGATAGTATTTGATTAGATAGTACATATTAAATGATAGTGTTTGATTAGTTAGTACATATTAAATGATAGTATTTGATTAGATAGTACATATTAAATGATAGTGTTTGATTAGTTAGTACATATTAAATGATAGTCTTTGATTAGATAATACAAGTGGAAGGAGTAAATTTGCCTATCCTATTTCTAGACTTAATTATTATATAAATTGTTAAATTGTCGAAGTGACCAGACCTTTGGCACTCCTTATGATGTATTTGGTCAGTTGGTTATTACATTTTAAACTGTAGGCTAGTTTTGCAGTGGTCATTGGTTATTAAATATTTGATCAGTTGTGTATTTGCAGACGACATTTTCTTTGTTTATTTTTAAAACCGAGAACGTATGCAAGCAATGCGAATAAAGCAAATTCATCTTCACCAGTTACCTTTCCTTAGCGTCCCAAATTGAATTCCTTTAACTCAAAGTGGAAGTAACTCATTAAAATTATCGGAGTGAACTAAAACTCACGTCATCGAATTATGACGTTTTCCTTTGGCTGAAATATCTATCTATCTATCTATCTATCTATCTATCTATCTATCTATCTATCTATCTATCTATCTATCTATCTATCTATCTATCTATCTATCTATCTATCTATCTATCTATCTATCTATCTATCTATCTATCTATCTATCTATCTATCTATCTATCTATCTATCTATCTATCTATCTATCTATCTATCTGTCTGTCTGTCTATCTATCTATCTATCTATCTATCTCACTCTCTCTTAGTCTTTTCGACCGTTGGGGCACCACTGATGATTTGACAACCAGTTTCTTCCTTTCCATTCTGTTCATTGCTAATCTTACCGTATTGGTCAGCTTCAGTCCTGTCCACTCTGAGATGTTATCCTCCCATCTTTTCCTCTGTCTTCCTCTCCTTCACCCTCCTTATATTACCTTGCATGATTGTCTTGTCCTGTTGATCGTGTGACATGCCCATACCATTTCATTTTACGTTTTTTCACAATGGCCAATAATTCTTCATAGGGCTCAATGCCTTGCCATATCTTTTTACCCCCTTCCTCATTCGTGACATGACCTCTATACGAAATGCCAAGCAGCCTTCGAAAGCATCTCATTTCAGTAGTTTGTATCCTCCTTTCGAGATCCGCTGTGAGGGTCCATGACTCACAGGCTTATAAGAACACAGAAATGTAATGGCTCGATATGATAATGACGTAAGAAGTTCGACTTAATCATTGTCGACATTTACAGTGTTTGTTTTTAAAGTCCTGTGAGCCATATGTTTTCGCAAATGGACTGTGAATAAGAAACAATCAATTAAAATAACAAAAGAGAAAACTATCTGTACTAAAATAAGGGCAAACTGAACTTGTCAAACTGGACTTGTCAAACTGAACTTGTCAAACTGGACTTACCCATAAAGAAATGATAGTGAAGTTGACCGCTACAATAAACTGCCACACTCTCAGTCCCCAAGGTAACCTCACATATAGCTGGTCACTGTGACCTAAAATCTGGCTGAGCTGCATGCGAAACAGATAGATATAATATATACACAAGGGATCTAGAAATTAAAACAATAATTCACTATCGTTTATATTTTGAAAAGAAAAATAGAAAATAGAAACAAGAAAATGTTTATCTAATGGATGTTATGCAGCAGTTCGCTAATACACCGCTCAAGTGTCTAATATGTACCTCCAGTGTCTAATGTGTACCTCAAGTGTCTAATATGTACCTCCAGTGTTTAATGTGTACCTCAAGTGTCTAATATGTACCTCCAGTGTTTAATGTGTACCTCAAGTGTCTAATATGTACCTCCAGTGTTTAATGTGTACCTCATGTGTCTAATGTGTACCTCCAGTGTATAATGTGTACCTCCAGTTTTCAATGTGTGCCTTCAGTGTCTAGTATGGAGGTGCATACTAGACACTGAAGGCACACAGCTGTTTTCCCTGTAATTCAGGTTATCAGTGTGTACTTCCATATTCCCATGTGTACCTTCAGTGTCTAACGTGTACTTCAAGTTACCAGAGTGTGCCTTCAGTGTCTAATAAGTACCTGAAGTTTCTATTGTGTGCCTTCAGTGTCTAATGTGTGCCTTCAGTGTCTATTGCATACCTTCAGTGTCTAATATGTACCTGAAGTTTCTATTGAGTGCCTTCAGTGTCTAATGTGTGCCTTCAGTGTCTATTGCGTACCTTCAGTGTCTAATATGTACCTGAAGTTTCTATTGAGTGCCTTCAAAGTCTAATGTGTCACGTAAGTCCTCATGTCGACTTTGTAATAGTCCAGTTTGTAATATGCAGTACCAGTTAATAATGTGTCACATAAATCCTAATGTGTACTCCCAGTTTCTAATATGCAATTCCAGTTTGTAATGTGTATGTCCTTCTCTGTGTAAAGAACTGGAATCACACACACTAGTGTCAAATGTAAAGAGTTGGAAGCACACACACACTAGTGTCAAATGTAAAGAGTTGGAATCACATACACACTAGTGACTAGTGTCAAATGTAAAGAGTTGGAAGCACACACACACTATTGTCAAATGTAAAGAGTTGGAAGCACACACACACTAGTGTCAAATGTAAAGAGCTGGAATCACACACACCAGGGTCAAATATAAAGAACTGGAGACACAGCAGACAATTCAGTGCGAGTTTCAGTGAAGTATTAAATTTAGTTTTCAACAAAGACACGATGAGACTGTTATGGCTTTTTAATATGAGTCTTTTTAGGCTGACACAGTGAGACTGTTTAGGCTTTTTAATATGAGTCTGTTTAGGCTGACACAGTGAGACTGTTTAGGCTGACACAGTGAGACTGTTTAGGCTTTTTAATATGAGTCTGTTTAGGCTGACACAGTGAGACTGTTTAGGCTTTTAAATATGAGTCTTTTTAGGCTGACACAGTGAGACTGTTTAGACTTTTTAATACGAGTCTTTTTAGGCTGACATAGTGAGACTGTTTAGGCTTTTTAATATGAGTCTGTTTAGGCTTCTAAGGAGTGCATTTTGATTTGCAAAGACTATTTTAAAATTGAAACAACACCATATAGTATAGATATACAAAGAATAGCTGTCTATTAATCTAACTAGAAAAGTAAAATTTATAGTTACAAAGAATAGCTGTCTATTAATCTAACTAGAAAAATAAAATTTATAGTTACAAAGAATAGCTGTCTATTAATCTAACTAGAAAAATAAAATTTATAGTTACAAAGAACAGTTGTCTATTAATCTTTCTTGGTAAGTAAGAGTTATATTAACAAGAGTAGTTGTTCAACAAACTAGTTAATTAAGTAAGAGTTATATTAAGAAAGACTAGTTGTACAGTAAACTAGCTAGGAAATAAGATGTATAGTTACAATGACTAATTTTACAATAAACTAGTTATATAAGTAAAAGTTATATTATCAAAGACTAGTTTTACAATAAACTAGTTATGTAAAAAAAAAGTTATATTTGATGAGAGATGTAATACATTTTGTAAGACCTTATATGTGAATTTGATGAGAGCTGTAATACATATTTTAAGACGTAATGTGTGAATTTGATGAGAGCTGTAATACAAGAAGTCATATGTGAATTTGATGAGAGCTGTAATACAAGACGTCATGTGTGAATTTGATGAGAGCTGTAATGCAAGACCTCATGTGTGAATTTGATGAAAGCTGTAATACATTTTGTAAGGCGTCATATGTGAATTTGATGAGAGATTAAATACATTTTGTAAAACGTCTTGTGTGAATTTGATGAGAGCTGTAATACATTTTGTAAGACGTCATTTGATGAGAGCTGTAATGCAAGACGTCATATGTGAATTTGATGAGAGATGTAATACATTTTGTAAGACATCATGTGTGAATTTGATGAGAGATGTAATACATTTTGTAAGACGTCATGTGTGAATTTGATGAGAGATGTAATACATTTTGTAAGACCTCATGTGTGAATTTGATGAGAGATGTAATACATTTTGTAAGACGTCATGTGTGAATTTGATGAGAGATGTAATACATTTGTAAGACGTCATGTGTGAAGTTGCAAAACATGTAAGATGCTTCGTGAGGACATGAATAAAGTTGTAATATGTAAAACGTTTTATGTGTAGACATGATGAGTTGGTATATAAGTTGAAGAGATTCAGATATTACAAATATTACTTTACATATATTAGTTTGTGAATAATAATACATGTAAGAGGCTTTAAATGGGCATTATAGTTTGATGTATATCTTGCAGTGTTTCAGACACTGTAAATATTAGGAGACAAAATATAAGAAAAATATTTAAATTTTAACTTAAACAAATGTATTGGAGATTTTGAAAATGGAGTTCATTACGGTTAGAATAAAAGTTAAGAATCAAAACAGATTTCAGTGGAATTCGTGACGAGCTATTATGGTCTGTTAAAGGATATATTTATATTTATTGTCTTGCAAGGGAATTAATTTATTGATTTCTTACAAGGAAATTCATTTATTGATGTCTAACAAGGGAAATAATTTATTAATGTCTTATAAAGATTGATTTTATTGATTTCTTATAAGAAAATTCATTTATTGATGTCTAATAAGGCTAATAATGTTTTGATGTCTTATAAGGGTATTCATTTATTGATATCTTATAAGGGATTTTTTTTTTATGTTTTATAAGGGAATTAATTTATTTAGCAGTCGAGTCTGTATTAGAATTCTTGTCCTTTACTTGTGATAACTGTGTAAACGAAATGTGAATTAAACTGCTGAAATGAAATTAAGATGGCCTCCTGAATAAAAGCAATGGTTGTGTTTTTTTATTTTTGTAAAAAGGAAACAATAAAAAAGAACATTACAGTGGCGATTGTGATGGTACATGGAAAATAATTATTTAAAGTTGGTTAACTGACACCAGATATTGCCAAATTAAATACAAATAATTATTTAAAGTTTGTTAATCTGACACCAGATGTTGCCAAATTAAATACAAATAGCATTTTGCATTCTGGGCCAATTAGTGTTCCTACTTTATTTAATTATGATTAGACTTTTTGTCTGTTAGCGTTATTAACTTCTTTAATTTGTGACATACGTTAGGTCAATAAATGTTAATTCTACATTAATTTATTATTCTGTTGTCTTAATATCAGTATTACTCTTAAAATACCTTATTGAATATGCGCTTTTATCCAATAAATAACGTTTAAACACTTTAACGTATTAAATCCCTTATCTCAGTACTTGTATATTCGTATTTGAATATATATGGTACTGTTTCTCAATAAACTAACTAAATTAGTATGTACTTCTTGTTATTAAACATTCTAACATACTTCATTATGTAATATATATATTCGTATTTAATATATATGGTACTGTTTCTCAATAAACTAACTAAATTAGTATGTACTTCTTGTTATTAAACATTCTAACATACTTCATTATGTAATATATATATTCGTATTTAATATATATGGTACTGTTTCTCAATAAACTAACTAAATTAGTATGTACTTCTTGTTATTAAACATTCTAACATACTTCACTATGTAATATATATATATTCGTATTTAATATATATGGTACTGTTTCTCAATAAACTAACTAAATTAGTATGTACTTCTTGTTATTAAACATTCTAACATACTTCATTATGTATTAGCGGTAAATCTTCTTTGCTCTTTGTCAGTTATTGCGTTTACCTACTCTGATTTCCTACGCACGTTTTGTCAATAAATGATCTTGACTCTTTATTGTTTCACTATTTGACAATAAATGTTCTTGACTCCTTATTGTGTCACCATTTGACAATAAATGATTTTACCTCTTTATTATGTCACCATTTGACAATAATTGTTCTTGACTTTTATTGTGTCATAATTTGACAATAAATGTTCGTGACACTTTATTGTGTCACCATTTCACAATAAATGTCTTGACTCTTTATTGTGTCACCATTTGACAATAAATGTTTTACCTCTTTATTATGTCACCATTTGACAATAAATTTTCTTGCCTCTTTATTGTGTTTATTTATCTGACAATTTATTATTTATTTATCTGACAATAAATGTTCTTGACTATTTATTGTGTCACCATTTGACAATAAATGTTCTTGACTCTTTATTGTGTCACCATTTGACAAAAATGTTTTTGACTCTTTATTGTGTCACCATTTGACAATAAATGTTCTTGACTCTGTATTGTGTCAACTTTTGTCCATAATTGTTCTTGCCTCTTTATTCTCAACTCGAGTTATTTTCTTCCAGCCCTGTCACTTAAAAAAATACCATCATAAGGAGTGCCCGGGGTCGGGTCACTTTTACAATTTAGCAATTTATATAACAATTTAGTTTAGAAATAGTGATAGGCAAATTTACTCCGCCACATTACTTTTAGTAACTTAGTTTTGGTATTTAATCTGTGTATTTTTAGTGACCTTTGTTTACGTCTTTGATCTGTGTACTTTTAATGAACTTTGTTTACGTATTTGATCTGTGTACTTTTAGTGACCTTTGTTTACGTCTTTGATCTGTGTACTTTTAATGAACTTTGTTTACGTATTTGATCTGTGTACTTTTAGTGACCTTTGTTTACGTCTTTGGTCTGTGTACTTTTAATGAACTTTGTTTACGTATTTGATCTGTGTACTTTTAGTGACCTTTGTTTACGTCTTTGATCTGTGTACTTTTAATGAACTTTGTTTACGTATTTGATCTGTGTATTTTTAGTGAACTTTGTTTAGGTATTTAATCTGTGTACTTTTACTGAACTTTGTTTACGTATTTGATCAGTGTACTTTTAGTGAACTTTGTTTACGTATTTGATCTGTGTACTTTTAATGAACTTTGTTTACGTATTTGATCTGTGTATTTTTAGTGAACTTTGTTTAGGTATTTAATCTGTGTACTTTTACTGAACTTTGTTTACGTATTTGATCAGTGTACTTTTAGTGAACTTTGTTTACGTATTTGATCTGTGTACTTTTAGTGAACTTTGTTTACGTATTTGATCTGTGTACTTTTAATGACCATGGTTTGTTTAGGCATTATTCTGTGTACTCTTAGTGACCAGAGATTAGGCATTTGATCTGTGGACTTTTAGAACCTATGTCTATACAATTTATCAGTGTAATTTTGTTACCTTTGTCTAGACAATAGATATGTGTATTTTTGTTTCGTTTGTCTAGACAACAAATCTGTGTATTTTTAGTAACTTTTGTCTAGACATTTTTTCTATTCATATTTAGCAATCTTTGACTAGTCATTTTATATGTGTATCCTACTTTAGTAAAATTTGTCTAGATATTTGATCTGTGTATATTTAGCGTCCTTCGACTAGACAGTTAATATGCGTATTTTAGTAACCTTTGTCTAGCGAGTTGGTATGTGTACTTTTAGAACATTTCTCTATACATTTTATCAGTGTAATTTTGTTACCTTTGTCTAGACAACAAATCTGTGTATTTTAGTAATCTTTTTCTAGCGAGTTGGTCTGTGTACCTTTAGAACCTTTGTGCAAACAGTTGGCCTGTGTACTTTTAGCACCTTTGTGTAAACAGTTGAGCTGTGCACTTTTAGAACCATTGTGTAAACATTTGAGCTGTGTAGTTTTAGAACCTTTGTGTAAAACAGTTGAACTGTGTACTTTTAGAACCGTTGCGTAAACAGTTGAGCTGTGTACTTTTAGAACCTTTGGTCAAACAGTTGGTCTTTGTACTTTTAGAACCTTTGTGTAAACAGTTGGTCTGTGTACTTTTAGAACATTTGTGTAAACATTTGGTCTGTGTACTTTTAGAAACATTGTGTAAATAGTTGATCTGTGTACTTTTAGAACCTTTGTGTAAACATTTGGTCTGTGTACTTTTAGAACCTTTGTGTAAACAGTTAGTCTGTGTACTTTTAGAACCATTGTGTAAACAGTTGATTTGTGTGCTTTTAGAACCTTTGTGTAAACATTTGGTCTGAGTATTTTTAGAACCTTTATGTTAACAGTTGGTCTGTGTACTTTTAGAACCTTTGTGTTAAAAGTTGGTCTATGTACCTTTACAACCCTTATGTAAACAGTTGAGCCGTGTACTTTGATGACATGTGAATGCGCACGTTTACTTAAGAATTGTATTCCGGAACTCACCTTTGACCTATGAACATCTCCATCATCAGTTTCTCCAACACCAAGGACTTTTCGCGTTTTCAGGCGACTATGGAGGTCACTGCTACTCAGTTTCCTGCAACAGAAAGAGATATTCACAATTTACCACAAACGCTCAATCTTTCACGACAATCTATACAATCCTACAACGTTTAATCACAAAGTATACAACCGCAAAATCTTTTACGACAACCTTTAAAATCTTAAAACGTTTATTCACAAATTAATTATACAACTGCACAATCTTTCATGGCAATATGTACAATCCTACAAGGTTTATTCTCAAGTTATACAACCGTACAATTTTTTACGACAAACTATACAATCCTAAAGTATTTAACCACAAAATATACAAACAAATAATCTTTTAGGACAATCTATACAATCATACAATGTTTAACGCAAACTATTTAATCACACATATTTTACGACAATCGCAAACTGTTTCACGACAATCACAAATGTTTTCACGAAAATCTATACAATTACTCAAGGTTTTAAGACAATCTTTACTATTGTACAATTGAGTTGCATATTTAAGTCAGTTTATACCGTGAGTACATGTCAACAACAAATATATACAATCGATCAATACTGCCGTCAAATAATACAATAGATCAAAATAATACAATAGATCAATACTGCCGTCAAATAATACAATAGATCAATACTGCAGTCAAATAATACAATCGATCAAAATAATACAATAGATCAATACTGCCGTCAAATTATACAATCGCAAAACAATGTTGTAAGTTACATAATACAATCGATACACAGTGTTGTAAGTTACATAATACAATCGATACACAGTGTTGTAAGTTACATAATACAATCGACGAACAATGATGTAAGTTACATAATACATTCTCACAACAATGTTGTAACTTATATAATACAAACGTACAACAATTTTAAACAAATCATATAGCCATACATTCATTTATTAAATCAAATCTTCACAAAATGGTTTTTATATCACATTGTGTTAAAATGTATTTCTTCAAACTTAGATCATGCATTAAAATTTAAGTTCCGTTACTTACTTGTACATGTGGATTCTTCTGTCATTGTGGGTGTGTGTTGTGTGTGTGTCTGTGTGTGTGTGTGTGTGTGTGTCAGTGTGTGTGTGTAGGGATTAGTGATGATGATAGATTGGTAATAAAAATAATTATTCGAACAAGTATTGAACCTTTAGACAAGCAATGTTTAACTTAAATGTGAAACATGTATCCAAGCGGCATTTTATTTCAAATGTTGAACAAGTCTTCACACAATGCGTTACAATACAGTATGTATTTACATGCGTTAGAATACATTATGTATTCACAGAATGCGTTAGGATACATTATGTATTCAGAGCTATAACAGTTATTTATTAAACGAAATTACTCACATTCTATTTCAGAATTTGATCTATTGTTAAAGATTTGTACATGAGAGAGAGAGAGAGAGAGAGAGAGAGAGAGAGAGAGAGAGAGAGAGAGAGAGAGAGAGATGTATTATGTATTATGCGTTAGGATACATTATGTATTCAGAGCTATAACAGTTATTTATTAAATGAAATTACTCACATTCTATTTCAGAATTTGATCAATTGTTAAAGATTTGTACATGAGATAGAGAGAGAGAGAGAGAGAGAGACAGAGAGACAGAGACAGAGAGACAGAGAGATATGGATGGGTGGAGAGAGAGATAGATAGATAGATAGATAGATAGATAGATAGATAGATAGATAGATAGATAGATAGTTAGATAGATAGATAGATAGATAGATAGATAGATAGATAGATAGATAGATAGATAGATAGATAGATAGATAGATAGATAGATAGATAGATAGATAGATAGATAGAGACAGACAGACAGACAAATAGATAGTGTGGAGTTGGAAATGCAAACAGACACACTGAGAAATTTTCCTAATTAAAGTTGAAACACACACATAATTCTTTGATGCTTTAACTTTAATTGTAAACCACTGCAAAGCAAGTCAGATATTTTGCTGTGTAGAGATTTGTATTAAGAATTTTAGACCTTTTTGATCTCGACATAGGATTAGAGATTCAAAGCAGGTTGGAGTGACAGAAGCAACCACATGGCCAGGTGCTTGAAGCAGATGCATCGAGAGAAAATGCGTAGGTTACATAATAATATGCACCTCAAAAGAGACAGGCACAATTGAAACTCAGGGTCAGGCAGCTTCTAAAAGCACCAGACTTGCGCTCACAGGGCAGCCTTTTGAGTAGAGTCACTCAACCAAGACTACAGCACAATGGGTGAACAAGGGAGGGATTATGTCCAGAAGGGGAGATTAGAGCACAGAACCCAACTTTAGCATAAATACCCCACCCATCGGGCTGGATGCTCATTCGAATTTCTCGTTTCCCGTGTCATCCCTGCCGTGGATAGTGAAGCATAGAAGAGCAAGACTAGGAATTGTCTGAGATGGTAAAAATCACGATTTTTGTACAGATTGAATTATTTTATACTTATTGCAAATCGTATATTTTTCCCTTTGCTAATAGTGTATTTTTAAATGATTTTACTGTAATGCATTCTTGGGACTAAGTAAAGGAAAGTAAATGTAAAAAAATTAAAGATGAGAACCAAGAATGGAATTACAGGTTTAGTTAGTTGAAAACATGAGACTGATGTGCAAAAATTCATTATGTATTTCACAGCTTCTAGGGACACATGACACCTGTTTAACTGGGCTACCCATCTGAATGAAACAAACTGTCTGAAGGATGAAGGAATGCTTGTCTACTGGACTACCATTTAAGGGCAAGAGACCACATGATGAACAAAACAAAGCAAATTCATCTTGACTAGAGATCTTGGCTGAGGTTGGCTGGGTCAGAAGTCTGCTGTCACTGAAGGTACCGCATACCAGTTACCCAGAGATAGAATTAGGTGTACTATTTATCGGAAGGCTGGAGGTATCAACTCTAGAAGTAAAGTGACTGACAGTGAATTTGGAGTATTCCACAGAGAGTTTACTAGTCTCTGTTTCAAGAACTGAATTTCACTGGACACTGTGTATTCAGAAGTGTATGTGTTAAATTAAACAAACTATGAACTTTATGGACATGAACAATACATCAAAAGAACTGTTCTAAACTGAAGCTGATAACAAGTGGCTGAGATAACTGGCCACACAGAACACCAGGTGAACCGTAAACCATATTGTCTTATATGTTAAACCTGTATTGTTCAGTGATTTGTGTCAATTCTTATGTTTATTCTTTCTTATCCTTTCTTATTCTAAATGTTTGAGTGTAGAATATTAATGCTTGATGTGAGAAACCTAGTAATTGTTCTAGGAAAGTATTGATGTTAATTTGTGGATTATCTTTCTAATAATTGTTTTAGGAGATAATTTTTAAATGATGAATGTCTTATTCTTTCTAATTATTGAATTCATGAGAAACTATTGAATGACTATTTTCTTAATTTTCTTATTCTTTCTAATTATTGAATTCATGAGAAACTATTGAATGACTATTTTCTTAATTTTCTTATTCTTTTTAATTATTGAATTCATGAGAAACTATTGAATGACTATTTTCTTAATTTTCTTATTCTTTTTAATTATTGAATTCATGAGAAACTATTGAATGACTATTTTCTTAATTTTCTTATTCTTTTTAATTATTGAATTCATGAGAAACTATTGAATGACTATTTTCTTAATTTTCTTATTCTTCTAATTGTTGAATTTATGAGAGGAGTACTTTGAGTATTGAAATCTGTATTATTATCTGGGTGTGGTTTTATCAACATTGAAACAAGTTAATTTTATTTTTCTATTTTTTATTAAAATTTGTTAAATTTTAAAAAAATTCACTCTTCTTATTGCATAAGAGAGGGGCATATATAGGTAGCAGGAGAGGGCAAGCCAGATGACGTACTGAAAGTCGGTCACATATATGCTTTAGAATAGTTCCTGCTACTGGGATGAGAGACATGTAGAAGGACTAGAGACAGATTGACGGACAAGATAGAGCTGTAGAATCTGTATTCTAAGACAAGTAACGCTTGAGAGGGGAGATAACCTATAGGTAGAACTTTCAAGGTCTGACTTAGTCACTCTCGACCGCATAGACAAAGACCCTGTCGGTGACTAATTGATAGACTGAGTGGAAGAATCTTATCTGTGTATAATTTAAAGATAATTATTCAGATAGAGATTGACAGTAAATTAATCAGGAACTTGGAATTTTGCCACAGATAGATAGATAGATAGATAGACAGACAGACACACACACACACAGATAGATAGATAGATAGATAGATAGATAGATAGATAGATAGATAGATAGATAATGTTTGGATGGGCGGATGAGTGGGTGGATGGATGGAGAGAGAGAGAGAGAGAAATGTTTACAAAATTATTTACTTGTAATCACAATGGCTGTCAGAGCATACTCACAGCTCATTATTTAATTAGAATATAGTGACGTCACAGGAAACATGAATACATCCTGAAAATGTCACTATCTTTTTTCTTATCAAGAGGCTTTCAGAATATCTCAATTCAATTACGAGAAATATACCCACGATAACTAAACGGATTTTGGAAGTGTATACTTAACGGATTTTAGAATACGTTATCCTAATAAAAGTAGGTCCATGAAAACTGACATCGCATCGATACTTTTTTTTTATAGAAAAATTGACACGAGAGAAAATACAAACGACCATTTTTCTGTTTTACCTTGCTTAAACGAATGTGTTTTCTGCTTTATCGCTTACAGTCATTCTAAATACTTGTATCTTACTTAAACGAATATGTTTTCTTCTTTGTCGCTTACAGTCATTCTAAATACTTGTATCTTACTTAAACGAATATGTTTTCTTCTTTGTCGCTTACAGTCATTCTAACTTTCAAGTGCAAGCTCGCGATTATCAATATTAGAAAGCCATGGGCCGCCTGCCTGAATGCGCATGCGTGATCAATCGAGTGTTGCTGGGTTTCGCCTTCAATGGATGCCGCAATTTTCTTTCATCAAGTAAATCTGAACCTAAAGGATAGGAATGTAACCCCATTTCCGCTGTCACTTCAGTACATCTGTTTGTATATCATTCATTTTATATTATCTGTAATGAATACTTTGATATCGTTCCATTCAGCGACAAGTAAATTAGGGCAACGTTCGACACGCTACCCCATTTATGTCCCAACACCATTTTTCTCGTTGTGCTAGCATGAAATATAAGTAATCCCACAAGTAGTTTATCTAGAGATGAATGTGTCCCAACACCATTTTTCTCGTTGTGCTAGCATGAAATATAAGTAATCCCACAAGTAGTTTATCTAGCGATGAATGTGTCTGCAGTAGTTAGACAAAAATGATGAATGTGATTGCAAAGTTAGACTGTAAATATGAATGTCACTGCAATATTTAGACTGAAATGATGAGAGTGACTTCTGTAACAGGACTGTAATGATGAGTGTGACTTCTGTAACAGGACTGGAATAATAAAGCAACCATTAGTTGAAAGGATAAAATGACTTTATGTTACACATGTTGGATGCCAGAAACTCGCTGGACGAGATATTGTTACAAAAATAATTCTCACATTTAACAGCTTGATTGACAGCCATAAAAAAATGATCGTGTTCACAAAACAATGTTAGAGTGTTTACTCCTTGCTGTTTCATATATTTTTGTTTTCAGATCCTACCGTCATTGCTTGACACAGGTCACGTGTCCAGCGTTCGGACTATGTCTACGTTCGTGGGGAAGGGGACGTATTAATCAATCTATTTTATTTTATATGTATAAGTCTGTAGTAATGTTTAATACATTATGCAAGCAGTATTGTTTCGAAAATAAATATTTTCTACACCCTAGAATGCCTCTTTACAAACAATGTATGATATCTTATTGGAGTATTATTCAAATAATTTTATCTAATGCAGACTGCCAAGCGTCTAAGTAAACATGATGTTCACATTACCCCAGGGACGTTATTTAAATATGTCTCTAATAAATATTGCCAAGCCTCCATTAAAACATTATTCCTCATATTACTCAAGGGACGTTATTTAAATATGTCTCTTCTAAATATAAGTAAGGCTCCATTTAAACATTATTCAATATATTACTGAAAAAGCATTATTTAAAAAAGTTATCTAATGCAAACTCGCAAGCCCCTATTAAAACATTGACATACATTACTGAAAAGCATTATTTAAAATAGGTTATATAATAGACAAAATATTTTTTAAAAGACCTCTATTAAAACATTGACACATACATTACTGAAAAGTATTATTTAAAATAGATTATCTAATAAACAAAATTTAATTTAAAAAATACCTCCATTTAAACATTGACGAGTACATTACTGAAAAGTATTATTTAAAATAGGTTATCTAATAAACAAAAATTAATTTTAAATAAAAGACCTCCATTTAAACAAAACGTTATATGCCACCAAAGAAATATTTTCCAAATAATGCACATTTAATATGTATTTAATATTTTACTGGCAGGCTATTTATCATACCTAATTAAGTACTGGCCAATTGCTAAAACAATGTGTATCAAATACAATTTTGGAGAGTCATTATTAAAATAGTATTTATCAAATGCACAACTGGATTTCAACAGTCTTTGTATAATAAGTTGTTTGCAAACATTTTTCAAATAATGTGTCTTATACACTATTGCCAATGCCACTGTATAACAATATATGACTCATACACCTCTGGCAAAGCCACTGCATAACAATATGTATTTCATACATTACTGGCAAGTCACTGTATAACAATAATTATGTATTTCATATCATTACTGGCAAGTCACTGTGTGTCAATATGTATTTCATCATTACTGGCAAGTCACTGTATGTCAATATGTGGCTCATATATTGCTATTAATATTTAATTGCGTCTATGTAGCTTGTAGCTATGTCTTGGTCAATTAAGTCAATTAGGTCAATGATGCTACATCTTACGTATTCATAATCGTGTTTAATTGTTCATGTATAGTTATGTTTATGGAACTATACAATATGAATTAATGTTCATGTATAGTTATGTTTATGGAACTATACAATATGAATTAATGTTCATGTATAGTTATGTTTATGGAACTATACAATATGAATTAATGTTCATGTATAGTTATGTTTATGGAACTATACAATATGAATTAATGTTCATGTATAGTTATGTTTATGGAACTATACAATATGAATTAATGTTCATGTATAGTTATGTTTATGGAACTATACAATATGAATTAATGTTCATGTAGTAATGACATAAGTATTAATCTTGAAGTAGTAACCATTAATGTTCATGTAGTAATGAAATACGTATTAATCTTGAAGTAATAACCACAAAAATATTTATTTTTGTCGAATGCAGTTCTATCATACTCGTTCTATGTCTGAAAGGAACTATTTACTTTGTATATTGCATTTTCACATGTTTTAAAATATTCTTGATTGCAGTGATAGTGAATTCCTGACTGCAGTGATATTTAATTCCTAACTGCACTGACAGCGAATTTCTAAATGCATCGATAGTGTGAGTTCCTAACTGCAATGTTAGTGAATTCCTGACTGCAATGAGAACGAATTCCTGACTGCACAGACAGCCATTTGTCACTTGTTCCTATAGGATAATTAGTAAATGATAACTGTATGATAATAACCTGTAACCTCTTATAGATGTTTCGGCATGTATGGAAACCTAACCACGTGACACGTGCCAAATCACAATCTAAATCATACAGGACACCTACTTAATTATATGATTAAAAACGACACTTGCTAACACAGCGAATTTCAAAAATATCCGTTTGTGGAATTTAGAATGTTTTAAAATCAGAATCTTTAAATTCGAATTTAACATTTCTAAACAGAATCTTCAAATCTGGAAATTCGAATTTAACACTTGTCATTAGAATCTTCAAATTTATAAATTCAAATTGAACATTTGTCAACAAAATCCTCAAATCTTTAAATTGGAATTTAACATTTGTCAACAGAATCCTCAAATCTGTAATTTCAAATATAACATTTGTCACCGAATTCCCAAAATGTTGTAATGTTAAAATATTGTAAGTTACGTAATGCAATCGACGAACAATGTTGTAGGTTACATAATACAATCGACAAAAAATGTTGTAAGTTACATAATACAATCGCATAACAATGTTGTAGGTTACATAATACAATCGACAAACTATGTTGTAGGTTACATAATACAATCGACGAACAATGTTGAAAGTTACAAAATACAATCACATAACAATGTTGTAAGTTACATAATACAATCGACAAACTATGTTGTAGGTTACATAATACAATCGACGAACAATGTTGAAAGTTACAAAATACAATCACATAACAATGTTGTAAGTTACATAATACAATCGACAAACTATGTTGTAGGTTACATAATACAATCGACGAACAATGTTGAAAGTTACAAAATACAATCACACAAAATTTATGTAAATTACATAATAAAATCGCACAACAATTTTATAAGTTACATAATACAATCGCAAAACAAAGTTGTATGTTACGTAATACAATCGCACATTTTAAAACAAATCATATAGCCATACATTCATTTATTAAATCAAACTTTCACACCCAATCTTTATATCACATTGTGTTATAATGTATTTCTTCAAACGTAGATCATATAAGAAAATATAAGTTCCGTTAATTTTCTTTCGATTAAAAGATATTTCTTAATATATATATATGTGTGTGTCTCTGTGTGTGTAGGGATTAGTGATGATGATGGCTTTGTTTTGAAAGTAAATATTCAAACAAGTATTGAACCTTTAGTCAAGCAAGTATTGAATCTCAATCAATGAAGTATTGAACCTTTAGTCAAGCAATGTTTTAATTTAAATGTGAAACATGTATCAACGCGGCATTTTATTTCAAATGTTGAACAAGTATTCACACAATGCGTTAGGATACATTATGTATTCACACATTGCGTTAGGATACACTATGTAATCACATAATGCGCAAGGATACATTATGTATTCAGAGCTATAACAGTTGTTTATTAAACGAAAATTTCTCACATTCTATATCAGAATTTGCTCTGTTGCTAAAGAGTTGTAGATAGATAGATAGACAGACAGACAGACAGACAGACAGACAGATAGATAGATAGATATATATATAGATAGATAGACAGATAGATAGGTAGGTAGATAGATGGATGGATGAATGGATGGATGGTTAGATAGATGGATGGATGGATGGAAGGATGTGATTAGATGGGTGGATGGAAAGATGGATGGATATATAGAGAGATAATTTGTTACAAAATTTGAAAATAAATTAATTACTTGTAATCACAATGGCTGTCAGAGAATACTCTCAGCACATTATTTAATTAGAATATAGTGACGTCACAGGAAACATGAATACATCCTGAAAATGTCACTATCTTTTTTCTTATCAAGCGGCTTTCAGAATGTCTCAATTTAATTACGAGAGATATACCCACGATAACTAAACGGATTTTGGAAGTGTATACGGATTTTAGAATACGTTATCCTAATAAAAGTAGGTCCATGAAAACCGACATCGCATCGATACTTTTTTTTTATAGAAAAATTGACACGAGAGAAAATACAAACGACCATTTTTCTGTTTTACCTTGCTTAAACGAATGTGTTTTCTGCTTTATCGCTTACAGTCATTCTAAATACTTGTATCTTACTTAAACGAATATGTTTTCTGCTTTATCGCTTACAGTCATTCTAAATACTTGTATCTTACTTAAACGAATATGTTTTCTTCTTTGTCGCTTACAGTCATTCTAACTTTCAAGTGCAAGCTCGCGATTATCAATATTAGAAAGCCATGGGCCGCCTGCCTGAATGCGCATGCGTGATCAATCGAGTGTTGCTGGGTTTCGCCTTCAATGGATGCCGCAATTTTCTTTCATCAAGTAAATCTGAACCTAAAGGATAGGAATGTAACCCCATTTCCGCTGTCACTTCAGTACATCTGTTTGTATATCATTCATTTTATATTATCTGTAATGAAATCTTTGATATCGTTCCATTCAGCGACAAGTAAATTAGGGCAACGTTCGACACGCTACCCCATTTATGTCCCAACACCATTTTTCTCGTTGTGCTAGCATGAAATATAAGTAATCCCACAAGTAGTTTATCTAGAGATGAATGTGTCCCAACACCATTTTTCTCGTTGTGCTAGCATGAAATATAAGTAATCCCACAAGTAGTTTATCTAGTGATGAATGTGTCCCAACACCATTTTTCTCTTTGTGCTAGCATGAAATATAAGTAATCCCACAAGTAGTTTATCTAGCGATGAATGTGTCTGCAGTAGTTAGACAAAAATGATGAATGTGATTGCAAAGTTAGACTGTAAATATGAATGTCACTGCAATATTTAGACTGAAATGATGAGAGTGACTTCTGTAACAGGACTGGAATGATGAGTGTGACTTCTGTAACAGGACTGGAATAATAAAGCAACCATTAGTTGAAAGGATAAAATGACTTTATGTTACACATGTTGGATGCCAGAAACTCGCTGGACGAGATATTGTTACAAAAATAATTCTCACATTTAACAGCTTGATTGACAGCCATAAAAAAATGATCGTGTTCACAAAACAATGTTAGAGTGTTTACTCCTTGCTGTTTCATATATTTTTGTTTTCAGATCCTACCGTCATTGCTTGACACAGGTCACGTGTCAAGCGTTCGGACTATGTCTACGTTCGTGGGGAAGGGGACGTATTAATCAATCTATTTTATTTTATATGTATAAGTCTGTAGTAATGTTTAATACATTATGCAAGCAGTATTGTTTCGAAAATAAATATTTTCTACACCCTAGAATGCCTCTTTATAAACAATGTATGATATCTTATTGGAGTATTATTCAAATAATTTTATCTAATGCAGACTGCCAAGCGTCTAAGTAAACATGATGTTCACATTACCCCAGGGACGTTATTTAAATATGTCTCTAATAAATATTGCCAAGCCTCCATTAAAACATTATTCCTCATATTACTCAAGGGACGTTATTTAAATATGTCTCTAATAAATATTGCCAAGCCTCCATTAACACAATATTCAATATATTACTAAAAAAGTATTATTTAGAAAAGTTATCTAATGCATACTGGCAAGCCTTAATTTAAACATTGACACACATAACTGAAAAGCATTATTTAAAGTAGGTTATCTAATAAACAAAAATAACTTCTACAAGCAGGCCTACATTTAAACATTGACGAATACATTACTGAAAGTAATGACATACGTATTAATCTTGAATTAGTAACCATTAATGTGCATGTAGTAATGACATACGTATTAACTACATATGTATTTATGTTCATATAGTAATGACATACGTATTAACTACATTATTTATGTTCATGCAGTAATGACATAGGTATTAACTACATTATTTATGTTCATATAGTAATGACATACGTATTAACTACATTATTTATGTTCATATAGTAATGACATACGTATTAACTACATTGTTTATGTTCATATAGTAATGACATACGTATTAACTACATTATTTATGTTCATGTAGTAATGACATACGTATTAACTACATTATTTATGTTCATGTAGTAATGACATACGTATTAACTACATATGTATTTATGTTCATATAGTAATGACATACGTATTAACTACATTATTTATGTTCATGTAGTAATGACATAGGTATTAACTACATTATTTATGTTCATATAGTAATGACATACGTATTAACTACATTATTTATGTTCATATAGTAATGACATACGTATTAACTACATTGTTTATGTTCATATAGTAATGACATACGTATTAACTACATTATTTATGTTCATATAGTAATGACATACGTATTAACTACATTATTTATGTTCATGTAGTAATGACATACGTATTAACTACATTATTTATGTTCATATAACTCTGTCGAATACAGTTCTATCATACTCGTTCTCTGTCTGAAAGGAACAATTTACTTTGAATATTGCATTTTCTCAACTTTTTAAGATATTCTTGACTGCAGTGATAGTGAATTCCTGATTGCAGTGATTGTGAATTCCTGACTGAAGTGATAGCTAATTCCTAACTGCACTGACAACGAATTCCTAACTGCAGTGATAGTGAATTCCTGACTAAGTGATAGTTAATTCCTAACTTAAGTCACAGTAAATTCCTAAATGAAGCAATAGTAAATTCATATCTGCAACATTAGTGAGAACTAATTCCTGACTGCAATAAAAACGAATTCCTGACTTCAGTGAGAACGAATTCCTGACTGCAGTGTGAACGGTTTCCTGTCCGCAGTGAAAACGAAATGTCACTTGTTCCTATAGGATAATTAGTAAATGATAACTGTATGATAATAACATATAACCTCTTGTCGATGTTGCAGCATGTATGGAAACCTAACCACGTGACAAATGGCAATGCATAATCTATATCATATTGGACACCTATTTAATTATATGATTATAAACGACACATGCTAATACACCGAATTTCAAAAACATCCTTTTGTGGGATTTCAGCATTTTTTAAATCAGAATTAATCTGTAAATTAGAAGGAATAATATTTTTAATTCGGCATATTATGTAGATTTCAAAGTTATAATCGAAAGCCATGAAGCTTCTACAAGTCAAGTCTGTCGTCAAGACTGTCAACGAACTGTCACTACATCGATAACCGAGTGAAACGCGTTCAAATATCAAAATAGAAGAAGTGATACTTACCGCATGTGTACAAAGCAAAATTCCGCAAACCGACAAACCAAAACTCCATGGCAAAGTTCCCTCATATATTTTTGAACTTCGAAATCAAAACTCCCGAAAGGGTATAACTGAATCAACGGGAAACATGAGTTAAGCGCTCTGTCCTTTCTTCAAAGTCAAAAGTCTACTCATCTAAAGGTCTACTAATCTAAAGGTCTACTAATCTAAAGGTCTACTCATCTAAAGGTCTACAAATCTAAAGGTCTACTCATCTAAAGGTCTACAAATCTAAAGGTCTACTAATCTAAAGGTCTACAAATCTAAAGGTCTACTAATCTAAAGGTCTACAAATCTAAAGGTCTACAAATCTAAAGGTCTACTAATCTAAAGGTCTACAAATCTAAAGGTCTACAAATCTAAAGGTCTACAAATCGAAGTGTGGAAAAGTACTTTACTAGTTTACATGCCCGCTCAATGACCTGGCACTATGGTTGTCATTAATTTGGAGTTTCATGAGATATGTTTTATTGTCGTTAATTTAGTGTTTCATGAGATATAATCTAGTGTAATTAATTTAGATTTCGAACAACACTATTTGAAACAGTATTATTACTAAAAGATTTATTTTTATAAACCTGTTCAATCACAATTTACTACTTGAGACATTTCGTGAACCTTCTTTAAGACATATTTCACTACTGAGACATTTTTTTGTAAACCTCATTTGAGACATATTTCACTATTGAGACATATTGTAAAACTCATTTGAGACATATTTCACTACTGAGACATTTTGTAAATATCATTTGAGACATATTTCACTATTGAGACATATTGTAAAACTCATTTGAGACATATTTCACTATTGAGACATATTGTAAAACTCATTTGAGACATATTTCACTATTGAGACATTTTGTAAACCTCATTTGAGACATATTTCACTATTGAGACATATTGTAAAACTCATTTGAGACATATTTCACTACTGAGACATTTTGTAAATATCATTTGAGACATATTTCACTATTGAGACATTTTGTAAACCTCATTTGAGACATATTTCACTATTGAGACATATTGTAAAACTCATTTGAGACATATTTCACTATTGAGACATATTGTAAAACTCATTTGAGACATATTTCACTATTGAGACATTTTGTAAACCTCATTTGAGACATATTTCACTATTGAGACATATTGTAAAACTCCTTTGAGACATATTTCACTATTGAGACATTTTGTAAAACTCCTTTGAGACATATTTCACTATTGAGACATTTTGTAAAACTCATTTCGGACATATTTCACTATTGAGACATTGTAAAACTTCTTTGAGACATAATGTACTGATGCTAGATATTTCATCCAACTCTGTTGACAATTCACAGTTAAACGACAAATATTTATAATCTTGTTTGAGTAAAAGTCGCTGTTACAAGACAAATATGTATAATCTAGTTTGAGAAAAAGTCGCTGTCATTAGACATATGTTTACAACACTGTTAGAGACAGAATTCAGTGTCATTAGACATATATGTACAACTCTGAGACAGCATTCAGTGTCATTAGACATATTTGTACAACTCTGTTTGAGACAGCATTCAGTGTCATTAGACATATTTGTACAACCCTGTTTACGAGGTGTTTTCTAAAGTCTGAAGATTCGCGCACGTCCTTAAAGGCCTCATTACTTTCAGCGCTCCAGTCTCACCTCCATCCCGTCTCCTTCCACAACACCCCCTTCTGCCCCATCCTACTTCCCACTTCCCACTCATTGTTTCTGTCCGTCACTTGCACGGCCAGTCGGCTCCGTGCCGGTGGTGGAAGAAAATCGATATCAGATCAATAACGGCCGGATTTGGCCTGTGGCGACGGACTGGTGGGTTGAGTTGCAGTGCTGTAGTTAACCATTCTTAGAAAACTCCAGAACATAGCATCAATGTCAGTCAGAAGTGGTAAATATTATTCTCAATCGTAATCGGATTGAGCAAATATTATTCTCAAATGATAATGAGATTGAGTAAATATTACTGCCAGGTAAATCGGATTGAATAGACATCGTTCTCTCTAACACGATTTATTAAATATTACTCTAAACAATAAAAAGACAGTGAATATTGTTCTCTGTAACACGATTTATTAAATACTATTCTAAACAATAATACGACTGGTTGAATATTGTTCTCTGTAACACGATTTATTAAATATTATTCTAAACAATAATACGACTGGTTGAATATTGTTCTCTGTAACACGATTTATTAAATATTACTCTAAACAATAATACGACTGGTTGAATATTGTTCTCTGTAACACGATTTATTAAATATTACTCTAAACAATAATACGACTGGTTGAATATTGTTCTCTGTAACACGATTTATTAAATATTACTCTAAACAATAAAAAGACAGTGAATATTGTTCTCTGTAACACGATTTATTAAATATTACTCTAAACAATAAAAAGACAGTGAATATTGTTCTCTGTAACACGATTTATTAAATATTACTCTAAACAATAAAAAGACAGTGAATATTGTTCTCTGTAACACGATTTATTAAATACTATTCTAAACAATAATACGACTGGTTGAATATTGTTCTCTGTAACACGATTTATTAAATACTATTCTAAACAATAATACGACTGGTTGAATATTGTTCTCGCACTCTGATAACGACCGCGTCCATATCATGTTCTTGATAATCGCATTGAGTAAATATAATGTTGGTTATGAGAAGACAGGGCAAATACTAATTGTACTCGTGTTGTACAATTATAAAGTAAATACTAGCTATCTGATAGTTATTTGATCTTGTACAAGTATACAGTAAATACTAGCTATTTGATCTTGTACAAGTATACAGTAAATACTAGCTATTTGATCTTGTACAAGTATACAGTAAATACTAGGTATTTGGTCTTGTTCAAGTATACAGTAAATACTAGCTATTTGATCTTGCACAAGTATGCAGTAAATACTAGCTATTTGATCTTGCACAAGTATACAGTAAATACTAGCTATTGGATAGCTATTGGAACTTGTGCTGTAGAATTATACAGTTAATACTAACTGTTCTTGTGATGTACAACTATACATTTAATACTAACTGTTCTTGTTATGTACAACTATACATTTAATACTAATTGTTCTTGTGATGTACAACTATACATTTAATACTAACTGTTCTTGTGATGTAGAACTATACATTTAATACTAACTGTTCTTGTGATGTAGAACTAACTGTTCTTGTGATGTAGAACTATACATTTAATACTAACTGTTCTTGTGATGTAGAACTATACATTTAATACTAACTGTTCTTGTGATGTAGAACTATACATTTAATACTAACTGATCTTGTGATGTACAACTATACATTTAATACTAACTGTTCTTGTTATGTACAACTGTACATTTAATACTAACTGTTATTTTGCTACAGAATTATAGAGTAAATACTAACTGTTCTAATTCTTCTGATGTGGGTCACTGGTCCGTTAAGTTGGCGGGTAACCAATTTCAATTTTAGTGATATAAATAAATATATACTATAATATATTGTAATATAAATAAGTATATACTATATTTTATAATGAGAATAACAGCGTATATTGACTTTAATACAAAGCTGGACTCATTCACCACAGACATCGTTGCAATTCTTGTATACTATTGTGATGAAATCTAATATAGTCGCATTTAGTAAACACTTACGTAATGAAAACACAGTCACATTTAGTAAACACTTACTTAATGAAAACTAATATAGTCGCATTTAGTAAACACTTACGTAATGAAAACACAGATAGTCGCATTTAGTAAACACGTAATGAAAACACAGTCTGCTCTCATATATCACCCACTGACTTTCATTACTTTCAAATAGCAGAGCGAAAGAAACAAAAGTGGTTTTCAGAAATATTTTCACACTTAAATAAAATGTTTTTTGTCTTGAGCTGGCAAAATGAAAACAAAGGAACATTTTAAGGAATTCGTCTTTTATTTTTGGTCTGCATGAAGAGGACATACAACGATAGACATGAGTTTTAAATTAATGCCACAATCTAATTAATTAATTAATTAGACAATCGAGGTCTAATTAGGTCATCTCTAGCAGGGACACTAACATTATATCTAAATTTAATTAGGCTCATATCTAGCAGGAACGCTTACATTATATCTAAATCTAATTCGGCCATATCTAGCAGGACTTTAACACCACACCTAAGTTTCATGAGATAATCGCTAATGCCTCACCTAAAACAAATTAAGTCAACTCTAACAGGTGCAGTAAAACTGTGCATAATGTTCTCTAAATTCCTGTTTGAATTTAGCAAACTGTGTACATAACGTATTCTAGATTAGACCAAAATCCTGTGTTTGAACATTTAGTAGGGTTGATAGACTTTTGTAAGCTAAAATCCTGAGTTTGAATTTTTAGTAGGGTTGATAGAGTTTTGTAAGCTAAAATCATGAGTTTAAACATTTCGTAGGGTTGATAGAGTTTTGTAAGCTAAAATCATGAGTTTAAACATTTAGTAGGGTTTATAGAGTTTTGTAGTGTACACAATGTTCTCTAGACTAGACCAAACTCTTGTTTGAACAGTTAGTAATCAGTGTACATAATATTCTCTAGACTAGACCAAACTCTTGTTTGAACAGTCAACACACAATATTTAAGTCACAGCCTGCCACTCTTGAGCCAGCGCGGAGCCTTTCCGTAAATTTCTTGTAGTCTATCTCCATCCTAACTTCAGCAAAACCATTCCTACTTCGAGTATTTTTCAACAAAACCATTCCTACTTCGAGTGTTTTTCAACAAAACCATTCCTACTTCGAGTATTTTTCAACAAGACCATTCCTACTTCGAGTGTTTTTCAACAAAACCATTCCTACTTCGAGTGTTTTTCAACAAAACCATTCCTACTTCGAGTATTTTTCAACAAAACCATTCCTACTTCGAGTGTTTTTCAACAAAACCATTCCTACTTCGAGTGTTTTTCAACAAAACCATTACTACTTCGAGTATTTTTCAACAAAACCATTCCTACTTCGAGTGTTTTTCAACAAGACCATTCCTACTTCGAGTGTTTTTCAAAAAAAAAACATTCCTACTTCGAGTGTTTTTCAACAAAACCATTCCTACTTCGAATGTTTTTCAACAAAACCATTCCTTCTTCGAGTGTTTTTCAACAAAACCATTCCTACTTCGAGTGTTTTTCAACAAAACCATTCCTACTTCGAGTGTTTTTCAACAAAACCATTCCTACTTCGAGTGTTTTTCAACATTATGATCCATCCTCCCCCTCCCATAATACACTTTCTTGAGTGAGGTTGATGAGCTTCTCTAGGCAGATATGACATAGGGTAACATTAACAGACTTAGCCAATATTTCATTGTATTAGCCAATATCTGATGGTATTAGCCAATATCTTATGGTATTGGCCAATATCTGATGGTATTAGCCAATATCTGATTTTATTAGCCAATATTTGATGGTATTAGCCACTGCACTATTCAAGCCATCATGCTATTAAAGTTAGCCATATTGCTATTAAATGTAGCCATCATGCTATTAAAGTTAGCCGTCTTGCTATTAAAGTTAGCCATCATTATATTAAAGTTTAGCCATCAATATATTAAAGTTAGCTATCTTACTATTAAAGTTAGCTATCTTACTATTAAAGTTAGCTATCAAGTTATTAAAGTTAGCCATCTTGCTGTTATATGTAGCCATCGTTCTATTAAAGGTATCCATCATTTTAAGTTATTAAGTTAGCAATCTTGCTCTTAAAGTTAGCCATCATGCTATTAAAGTTAGCCATCTTGCTATTCTGATACTACGAGAGTTCTGATATTGTGTGGGGAGTCTTATATGTCACCCAAGCAAACTCATGCATAAGATAATATTAAACAGACTGAAGCCGCAGGCAGGGGAAATCATAGCTGAAGAACAGGCAGGCTTCAGACCAGGGCAAAGCACAACTGAACGAACAGATCTTTAACCTGAGATTACTATGTGAGAAGTAACTCTAGCACCAACAAAACCTCTATCATGTCTATGTAGATTTTAAGAAAGGGTTTGACAGGGTTTGGTATGCAGCCCTTTTGGTCCATCATGAAGTTGTACAACATCAATGCCAAACTGATCAAAATCATAGAAAGCCTTTACAGCAAGGCTACCAGCGCAGTCTGCTTCAATGGCTATTTCGGAGATTGGTTCATGACAAAGTGGGAGTCAGACAATGCTGCTTACTTTTGCCTATTCTCTTCAACATCTTCCTTGAAAGAATCATGACAGATGCTCTGGAAGACCATGAAGGAACTGTCAGTATTGGAGGCAGAACAATAACGAACTTGCTATTTGCTGATGACATCGATGGCCTTGCAGGAAATGAGGAGGAGCTAGCTTATTTGGTAGCAAAACTGGACAGGACAGCTATTGTTTCTGGTATGGAAATCAGTGCAGAGAAGACTAAATTGATGGCCATCAACACCAGTGGCATCGGCACTGACATCATGATTGGTGCTCAGAAACTAGAAACAGTTATTAAGTTATCAAGTACTTAGGAGCCATCGTAACAGAAGAGGGATCAAAACCATAAATTCTGTCCATGAGTGCGCTGACAATAACAGCAATGGCAAGGCTGAAGACAGTTTGGAAAACAGGAACACCTCAGCTCAAAGATCAGACTGATGCACTCCTTGGTTGTATCTGTGTTCTTATATGCATGTGAGTCATGGACCCTCACAGCAGATCTCGAAAGGAGGATACAAGCTACTGAAATGAGATGCTTTCGAAGGTTGCTTGGCATTTCGTATAGAGATCATGTCAAGAATGACAAAATGAGAAACAGAATTAGACAAACCATTGGGCCCTATGAAGAGCTTTTGATCATTGTGAAAAGACGTAAAATGAAATGGAATGGACATGTTACACAATCAACAGGGCTTGCCAAGACAGTCATGCAAGGTACTGTGCAAGGAGGGCGAAGGAGGGGAAGACATAAGAAAAGATGGGATGATAACCTCTCAGAGTGGGCGGGACTGAAACTGAGATTATAATCTTACCGTATAATTATCAGAGAACAGAATGGAATGGAGGAAGCTGGTTGTCAGAGCTTCAGTGGTGCCCCAACGGTCGACAAGACTAAAGGAGAGAGAGAGAGAGAGAGAGAGAGAGAGAGAGAGAGAGAGAGAGAGAGAGAGAGAGAGAGAGAGAGAGAAGATTGCTATTAAAGTTAGCCATCTTCCTGTTGGCATTACATCGTTCTTCTACCAGCGTGTTGTCGTGATCAAGAATCGTTGTCTCTGCTAACGTCGTGACGAAAAATCCGTTTCCTTTGTAGTATTTCCTTGCAAGGGATGTAGAGATGGCAGACAGGATAAAGAAACAAAAAACTGACGTCTGAGTTAGCGGAGATCTAATTATAGTGCTAATTATAGCGTTACTAAATGTCCAAGACGAATAGCTGCACAACTTGATTAACCCTACCTTTTCCCCCATAAATGTAGCTTTAATATGTGAATAGCTAACAGCTAGATAAAGTTAATCTAGCTAGTAAGCTAGTAAACACTGGATGTAAGAGATGAAATACGGCTAGATTAACTTTAAGCTAGTAAACACTGGATGTAAGAGATGAATAGCTTCAGAATGAGATAGCCCGAAAATATTGAAACAGTAACTGAGATAGATAGCCAAATTGCTAGTTCATTATATTTTCAAGTACGATGGGTTTTCAGACTATGCTATAAAAAACACAAAAATATGAGCAGTCAAATAGCTGTGTGGACCATTTTACCTGTAGTATAAAATATAAGAGATGACTAGTCAAACAGCTATATGGACAATATTACCTATAGTATAAAATGTAAGAGATGACTAGTCAAACAGCTATATGGACCATATTACCTATAGTATAAAATGTAAGAGATGACTAGTCAAACAGCTATATGGACCATATTACCTGTAGTATAAAATATAAGAGATGACTAGTCAAACAGCTTTATGGACCATGTTACATATAATATGAAATGGATGAGTAGCTAACAATCATATAAAACATAGCTACACAAACACTTAAGTATTCTACACAAGTTTAAATCTCTCTCTATTCTACCAATTTACCAAGTGGGAAAACTTTAAATCTCTCTCTCTATTCTACCAATTTACCAAGTGGGGAAACTTTAAATCTCTCTCTATTCTACCAATTTACCAAGTGGGGAAACTAATTCTCTCTCTAGTCTACCAATGTACCAAGTGAGAACCTTACAATTAGGGTTCTTCTTACGGAACCCCCAAACCTCTCTTGTTCCTGGATTCTCCTGATTTTTCTGGAATGTGTTCACAGCAGACTACAACACACGGTCTATGGAAGACAAGGTCATATGATGAACAATAAGTGGACGGGGGAACAAGGTGACAATGTCATACGATGAACTATAAGTGGACTGTGGACAAGGTCATACGATGAACAATAAGTGGACTGTGGACAAGGTCATACGATGAATAAGTGGATTGTGGACAAGGTCATACGATGAACTATAAGTGGACTGTGGACAAGGTCGTACGATGAACTATAAGTGGACTGTGGACAAGGTCATACGATGAACAATAAGTGGACTGTGGACAAGGTCATACGATGAATTATAAGTGGACGGCGGACAAGGTCATACGATGAACAATAAGTGGACTGTGGACAAGGTCATACGATGAATTATAAGTGGACTGTGGACAAGCTCATACGATGAACTATAAGTGGACGGTGGACAAGGTCATAGGACGTACGAAAATCAGGCAATGAAAGACAAACAGACGGCCTGTCTATAGAGTGATCGGTGTTCAAATCTCAGGGTGAAATATTTCCTGGTGATCTGTAAGCGCTGAAAGTGAAGGGCTCAGTGTGTTGTCTGTTGACAGGGACGATAGATGGGGCCTGTGCACGCTAAAAATCCATTGGCAATTTAAAATTGCAATGGCCAAGAGCATTGCCAGACAAATTTGCACCTAGGCAATACTCCAGACACTTACTGGAACCTTCATTCCTCCATCCGTCACTGCCACCCACCCACCCCCAATCTTCCTGACAATAAATCTCTCTTTTGGAGCTTGACAGATTCTAGATTTTGTAAAGAAGAAGCTATAAGATCAATATATGCTATAAATGTCTGTGTACTGCTTCATTATATGTGAGATAGGAGTCTGTGTACTGCTTCATTATATGTGAGTTAGGTGTGTGTGTACTACTTCACCAGCAGGTAACAGAGATTGTGTGTTTTCTCACCAATACGTGAAAAGTGTATTTCTTCACAAGTAAGGAAAAGAATCTGAGTACTGTAAAGTGTCTGTGTACTTCTTCGCCAGAATGTAACAACAGAGTCTGTGAACTTCTTCGCCAGAATGTAACAACAGAGTCTGTGAACTTCTTCGCCAGAATGTAACAACAGAGTCTGTGTACTTCTTCGCCAGAATGTAACAACAGAGTCTGTGAACTTTCTCACCAATATGTGAACGAGTCTGTGAACTTTCTCACTAATATGTGAGTCTATATATTTCCTCAACAACCGATAAGTTAGCCGTCTGCGTACATCTTCACCATATTGAAACAACAAAAGTTTGTGTTTAGAAATTAATTCAGATTAGTTCCGTATCTATGTCCACAAAACAAGTATGTATCTCCTGTTTAAAAAGACAAAAACAAAACAAGTATGTATCTCCTGTCTAAAAAGACAAAAACAAAACAAGTATGTATCTCCTGTCTAAAAAGACAAAACAAAACAAGTATGTATCTCTTGTGGTCCTACAGTCTAACAAGACAAAAACAAAACAAGTATGTATCTCCTGTCTAAAAAGACAAAAACAAAACACGTATGTATCTCCTGTCTAAAAAGACAAAAACAAAACAAGTATGTATCTCCTGTTTAAAAAGACAAAAACAAAACAAGTATGTATCTCCTGTCTAAAAAGACAAAACAAAACAAGTATGTATCTCTTGTGGTCCTACAGTCTAAAAAGACAAAACAAAACAAAACACAGCATATTACAAACTATATTGGTGACGAAATACCTCAGTCTAAATATAGAGTTAAAAAACAGTATGTCATGTGACATGTTGGGGACGAAATGTAAATAAAGAATAAATCAACTCATTCTGTTATATAACATGGTGACGAAGTGTAAATAAAGAATAAATCAAACTCATTCTGTTATATAACATGGTGACGAAGTGTAAATAAAGAATAAATCAAACTCATTCTGTTATATAACATGGTGACGAAGTGTAAATAAAGAATAAATCAAACTCATTCTGTTATAAAACATGGTGACGAAGTGTAAATAAAGAATAAATAAAACCAATCTGTCACATGACATGTTGGTGACGAGATATAAATAAAAACTAAATAAAGCCCAATCTTTTCTATCGGTTGTTGGTGACGAAGTTTAGATAAAGACTAGACGAAACCCACTCTATTTTATCGCATTTTGGTGACGAAGTGTAAAACCAAATAAAAACTATATAATAAGTTGGTGACTGAATGGAAATAAGGACTAAATAAAACCTAGTCTCTTATATAACATGTTAACTGTAGAATACTTAATTAAACACAACAAATTGAGGGGTGCTTTTCTTCATTAAACACAAATATCAGTTATCTATCAATATAAGTCAGGGTGCTTTTCTTCATTAAACACAATTATTAGTTATCGATCAGTTTGAGTCAGGGTGCTGTTCTTTATTCAACACAGTTATCAGTTGTCGATTAAAATCAGCTCAGTGGGCTTTTCTTTATATAAATAAATATCAAAACACAAATATCACGTATCTATCAATATCAGCTCAGAGTGATGTTCTTTATTAAACACAAATATTATTTATCTATCAATATGAGTCAGTGTGTTGTTCTTTATTAAACACAACTATTATTTATCTATCAATATCAGCTCAGAGTGATGTTCTTTATTAAACACAAATATTATTTACCTATCAATATGAGTCAGTGTGATGTTCTTTATTAAACACAAATATTATTTACCTATCAATATGAGTCAGTGTACTGTTCTTTATTAAACACAAATATTATTTACCTATCGATATAAGTTCTTCTACTGTTAAAAGTTACACATTTGATCATACCAGGTAAAGTATAAATGTTACACATTTGATCATACCAGGTAAAGTATAAATGTCACACATTTGATCATACCAGGTAAAGTATAAATGTCACACATTTGATCATACCAGGTAAAGTACATGTCACAGTTGATCACACCACGTAATGTATATATGTCACACATTTGATCACATCATATAATGTACACGTCACACATTTGATCATACTACGTAACGTGTACATTATTTTACGTATTCAGCCTCATAAGCACTCACAAACAAATGCATGTACACACACACATAAACAAACACTACTTGACATTTGATGAGCCGCTGGCGTTTTGTAGCACAATTGTATTTACCATTCTAGGGCCAATGAAAAGTTTCGCTATTTCCGTGCCAACTTACTGCCTTGACGTCATAGTGCCACTTAAGCGCCTGTATAATGTCAGTGTCAGAGATGTTTTTAGCAGTTGGCGTCTTTCAAAAACGCCTCGCTAGTGTTTGTGCCTTTAGCACGTGACCAGTCAAGTTCCACAACTCTACATTCACAAGTGCTGTCTATCATTTGACTGTGGGCAGTCCACATACCCAGAAGTTCATCAACTCTACATTCGTAACGCTCGGCGAGTCATTTGTACATGGTGATTTAACAACAAGTCATAACTTGAAATGTGGTGTCTGTCATTTGTACATGGTGATTTAACAACAAGTCATAACTTGAAATGTGGTGTCTGTCATTTGTACATGGTGATTTAACAACAAGTCATAACTTGAAATGTGGTGTCTGTCATTTGTACATGGTGATTTAACAACAAGTCATAACTTGAAATGTGGTGTCTGTCATTTGTACATGGTGATTTAACAACAAGTCATAACTTGAAATGTGGTGTCTGTCATTTGTACATGGTGATTTAACAACAAGTCATAACTTGAAATGTGGTGTCTGTCATTTGTACATGGTGATTTAACAACAAGTCATAACTTGAAATGTGGTGTCTGTCATTTGTACATGGTGATTTAACAACAAGTCATAACTTGAAATGTGGTGTATGTCATTTGTACATGGTGATTTAACAACAAGTCATAACTTGAAATGTGGTGTCTGTCATTTGTACATGGTGATTTAACAACAAGTCATAACTTGAAATGTGGTGTCTGTCATTTGACTGAGATGTCATTTATGCACAGATCATAGAAGTCAAATGGATACTTGTCGTCCTTTGCGACATCAGTACAGGATTGCTATTTCTAACCTATCAACAACATCCATTTCATTTGTCCTTGTTTATTTTTCATTTTCTTTGTCTTGGTTTGATTTTACAGCCATTTTATTCATCTTGTTTGATTTTTTATTTTCTTTGTCCTTGTTTGATTTTGCAGCCATTTTATTCATCCATGTTTTATTTTTCATTTTCTTTGTCCTCATTTGATTTTATAGCCATTTCATTTGTCTTTGTTTATTTTTCATTTTCTTTATCCTCGTTTGTTTTTACAGCCATTTTGTTTGTCCTTGTTTGTATTTACAGCCATTTTAGTGTCCTTGTTTTATTTTGCAGCCATTTTCTGTGTCCTTATTTCAACTGTCATTTTATTATATGTTAACGCTATTTTCTTTCTTCTTATTTCAACCATAATTTTATTTTAATGCGATTTTTCATACGTTGAAGTAAATTATCGGCCCTTTTATTCAGTAAAATAGGCTCTAGGAGACTTACAGGGGAGTTAAGAACCAGCTCAGGGACGGAGGATTAGAGTCGGTCGCTTTTATTTAACGTGATTGAAATCGAATCGAAAGTCAAGAAAAAAAAAAGATAGCTGAAAGCAATTTAAACACAATTAATGGGTCCCACAAAATAAGGAAAGAAAAAGAGAGGGAGGGTGGGGAGAGAGCGAGCGAGTGAGAGAGAGAATATAACGACGACAGAGGATAAAGAGAAACATATATAATTGTATTTTATTTAACTGAATGGGAAGTACTGCTTTCAGAGAGGAAATAAGGTACAAAAAATGCTGGTGCTAATAAATAGCAAAAAAAAGCCTGTTATTAAAAAATAATTTAAAAAATATTTCAATCCCAAACACACGTTAAATCTTATTTGATATAAGATATAAATCCCTAAATCCCTAATCCTTGTAATTAAGACTTAACTATGTAAGCACAAACACACGTAAATAAGATTTAAAGATATAAATCCCTAAATCCCTAATCCTTGTAATTAAGACTTAACTATGTAAGCACAAACACACGTAAATAAGATTTAAAGATATAAATCCTTAAATCCCTAATCCTTGTAATTAAGACTTAACTATGTCATGACAATACCAGAATGACAAATGTTACAAGACTGAAGTAAGAATAATAAGTACAAAAAGTGGACACAGAACAGTTCACACGGGAAGGACACTAGAGAGACACAGAACAGTTCACACGGGAAGGACACTAGAGAGACACAGAACAGTTCACACGGGAAGGACACTAGAGAGACACAGAACAGTTCACACGGGAAGGACACTAGAGAGACACAGAACAGTCAGAATAGAATAAATACACTCTAGTCACCACAAAGTAAAACAGAGTAAACGCACTCTAGTCAGAATAGAATAAATACACTCTAGTCACAATAAATACGCATTCGGTAGCCAGAACAAAAGTAAACACTTCTAACTCATAACACATAAGGATAAGTAACACCAATCCATGTTTATATTTTATTACACCAATCTATGTCTATACTTTTATAGTTTTATTACCCCAATCTATGTCTATACTTTTATAGTTTTATTACACCAATCCATATCCAGCATTCATAGTTTTAATATAACAATCTATATTCATCGTTCATAGTTTTACTATCTACACCAATCCATGTCTATCATTCAAAGATTTATTACACCAATCCATGTCTATCATTTATAGTTTTACTACACCAATCCATGTCTATCATTTATAGTTTTACTACATCAATCCATGTCTATCATTTATAGTTTTACTACACCAATCCATGTCTATCATTTATAGTTTTACTACATCAATCCATGGAAACCTTTTACTAAATTCACTACAATAATCCATGCTCATCATTCCTAGCTTTACCAATCCATGCTCATCATTCCTAGCTTTACCAACCCGTGCTCATCATTCCTAGCTTTACCAACCCATGCTCATCATCCCTAGCTTTACCAATCCATGCTCATCATTCCTAGCTTTACCAACCCATGCTCATCATCCCTAGCTTTACCAATCCATGCTTATCATCCCTAGCTTTACCAATCCATGCTTGTCCATGTCATCGTGTGCCTGTGGCTCACGATCCTCTGCTAACAGTAAATCTGAAATATGCGGTAAATTTGATGTATGCAGTAAATTAGGCGTATACAGTAAATTTGACGGCAGCAATAGATTCTTAGATAATGACATCTCTATCAGTGACTAGGACTGAAAATCCAAAAATAAATAAAAGGGGTTCTGGTGGAATCATAGTGAGTGAAAATCCAAAAATAAATGAAAGGGGTTCTGGTGGAATCGTAGTGAGTGTTATTTGAGTAATAATTAATATAAAGAATGGAGCTACAAATGTTCTCTCTCTTAAGCCACGAGTGTATTTTCTATGCTCTGACCCTTGGTTTTGAGTGAAATATATGTGCACTGAATTAATGCACTGTAGTCAGTACTTCAAAATGACCCATGTATTGATAAGTCATACCTGTATTTTATAAAGTTAGCAAGACAAATGACCAGTCTTTTGTCTCACACACACACACACACACACACACACACACACACACACACACACACACACACACACACACACACTCATGTATTTCATGCACTCTAAGCAAGACAAATTACCAGTCTTTTGTCACACACACACGTATTCAATGCACTCTAAGTTAGCAAGACAAATAATCCATCTTTTCACACACACACACACACATATATATATTGAACTTTAAGACAGACAGCATTACAAAGCAGTCTTGTTTGACTGAGATATATACGTTTGTGCACACACAAGTAATGCACTTTAAAACAGCATTATAAATTAAGTCATGCTTGACTGAGAAAGACACGTTTTGTACTCTAACGATGGAACCACACTAAAATCTGTTTTGACTGTTACCTGTACTTAGCTCACTCTAACAAGGTACTAAAACTGAGCTGTTGAGCGTTACCTGTACTTAGCTCACTCTAACATTGTTCTAAAAACAGAGCTGTTGACTGGTAACTGTACTTAGAGCACTGAAAGATGGCACTAAATTTAGTCAGTCTGAATTTGACTGATTCATGTACTTAGTGCACTACAAGATGACACTAAACTTAGTCTGTTTAAATTGTATTGATACATGTACTTAGTGCACTACAAGATGACACTAGAGTCTGTTTAAATTGTATTGATACATGTACTTAGTGCACTACAAGATGACACTAGAGTCTGTTTAAATTTTATTGATACATGTATTTTGAGCACTGTAAGGAGACAACGCCAACCCATTTCTTGATGCGTCTTTTCTGGTTATTTTTACATTTCATGAAAGATTTCCGCAAAGTCATCAAAGTTAACAAGAGACGCTTAGATACAGAACCGAAAGCGGATATGGGCGACATTCCTGTTTGAAAGCAGGAATTTAAAAAATAACTTCATAGGGCCGCGTGTACATGAAAGGTCTATTGTTCACCGTCGGCTTGTAGAATTCGTTACGTCTTTGATGTGGTCTTTATTTACTTCATACATATTTGGACGTTTTTTTAATTAAAAAAAAACTATTTACCACAACACAATGAGTCTTTTTCTTGATTCTAGACTATTTACCACAACACAATGGGTCTATTTCTTGATTCTAGACTATTTACCACAACACAATGGGTCTTTATCTTGATTCTAGACTATTTACCACAACACAATGGGTCTTTTTCTTGATTCTAGATTATTTACCACAACACAATGGGTCTTTTTTTTAAATTCTCGATTATTTACCACAACACAATGGGTCTTTTTCTTGATTCTAGATTATTTACCACAACACAATGGGTCTTTTTTTTTAATTCTCGATTATTTACCACAACACAATGGGTCTTTTTCTTGATTCTAGATTATTTTCTACGACACAATGTGTCTTACGTTTTCTTGATATTCGACTGTTTACCATAATGTAGTGTCTTACATTTTCTTGATATTCGACTGTTTACCATAAATGTGCATGGATTCGTTTTCTTCATAAATGATTATTTACTATAACACTTCGTGAGTTTTGCTTTCTTGATAATCGATTATTACTTTATGTAATGCATTTTACTTTCCTACTTAACTGCTATTTACCACAGAATAATGTACCATACTTCTTAATGGCTGTATGCCACACGATAGTGTACTTACTTCTTAATGATTGTTTACCACTTGATAATGTATCTTCTTCTTAATGATTGTTTACCACTTGATAATGTAAATACTTCGTAATTGTTGTTTACCACACGATAATGTACCGTACTTACTTCGTAATGGATATTTACCATCATTTATATATCTTAACAATATATTATTTACCACAACTCAACAAATGTTGGCCGAGTTAACAAAAACATTTATATATCTTGACAATATATTATTTACCACAACTCAACAAATGTTGGCCAAATTAACAAAATCACAATATTATGTAATACAGCAAAAACAAAACAGAGAGATGTTTATTTGGCAAACTAATAACTCGGAGAAGAGAATCAAGAGAAGACAAAACAAAAGAAGAGGCACAAGAAAGAGAATCAAGAGGAGATGAACAAGGGAAGAGCATCAAGAGAAGATAAACAAAAGAAGTTCTGCAGAAAAAACAACAATTCATTTACTGTTAGACTAATTAAGACCAGAAAGAGTAGAGTTGTAAGTGTATTTATCAGGCTATAAATATCCTTAGATAAATAGTGAGGTGAATATTTATTCAGAGATTATGCTCATATATCTTATATATTATTCTAATTATTCCAAGATGTCCAAATTAGGCGCCCCCATTTTAAAAGAAGGGTTTAGTGAATGAGATAACTTGGATTTGTATTCTTAATTAGTATTTTTCAATTGCAAACGTATAGAATGTCTGTCGATTGGGAATTTTCTCTTTCTCTGAGCAATGACAGATTGGGAATTTTCTCTTTCTCTGAGCAATGACAGATTGGGAATTTTCTCTTTCTCTGAGCAATGACAGATTGGGAATTTTCTCTTTCTCTGAGCAATGACAGATTGGGAATTTTCTCTTTCTCTGAGCAATGACAGATTGGGAATTTTCTCTTTCTCTGAGCAATGACAGATTGGGAATTTTCTCTTTCTCTGAGCAATGACAGATTGGGAATTTTCTCTTTCTCTGAGCAATGACAGATTGGGCTTCTCTCTCACTCTCTGAGTGAAGATTTGTTGGGGTTCTCTCTCTCTTTGAGTGAAGACAGTTTGGGGTTTTCTCTTTAATGGTAAGATTTTAAATTTGGTTAGAAGAGTATATTGATATGAGTCATGGCTAGAATATTCCTGCAGTTATTGTTTATTCCCGGAAATTTTCCTTCGCGAAGACACTCTTTACTCCCTATAATATCTCTTTCTGTAAACACCTTTTGTTCCCTATAATATCTCTTTCTGTAAACACCTTTTATTCCATAAAATATCTCTTTCTGTAAACACCTTTTATTCCATAAAATATCTCTTTCTGTAAACACCTTTTATTCCATAAAATATCTCTTTCTGTAAACACCTTTTATTCCATAAAATATCTCTTTTTGTAAACACCTTTTATTCCCTAAAATATTTCTTTCTGCAAACACCTTTTATTCCCTACAATATCTCTTTCTTCAAACACCTTTTATCCAAAAGAATAGCAATTTTGGATGAGGGGCTGTATGTGGAGCAGACTATTTCCAGTCTATTGCCAAATCAAGAATATTTAACTTCAGCATTAAATTGACTCACTTCTTATGTATTGATTTAATGCATCTTCTCCATTTTAAAGTAATCGTGTATTAATTTGTTGAATTCTAAATGAAATCTTACACACTTTAATTATTGATTTCACGCAATTGTTCGATTTTAAAGGCATTCTTTCGGGGTAACATTTCTCTCTCCTCCATCTCTCTCTTCTTTAGATCTAATACACAATTAGTGCACTACCCCATTAACTACCCCACTTACTGTATTAACTTCCATGCTTGATTAGGGAATGCATCTAAAATTACTGAATTTTCCTTTTAACTTTTAAAGAAGTTAGACAAAATTGTTTTCAGTCAGATTATCATAAATGAAATGTATTTAGTAGTCTAAAAGATTCTGGTCATTGCTTACATTTTTAATTTTAAATCTTCAGTCATTGTAAGCTCAGTGAAAATATTTTAAGTGCAAGGAGCAATTGGGATTTTATCTTGGAATTCAGCAATAACCCGGAAGTACTACTTACAAGTGGCATGAGTAAATCAGTAAATAGTGGCCTCTCCCGTCATCTGTTTTAATCGGGGTCACGTTTCAATATAACTATTTCTCTGTTCCTCAAGGCCTGTCCAGAACCGTATAATGAAGAGTATCTTAAGTTTCTGTAAAAGTGATCATCTGAAGACATAAAGAACATTACTATTGATCTTGTTTATTTTATTTAATATCTGCGTTTACTTTGTCTTAGATCGAATTTACTTAGCTACAATATTTTTACCTTTTCTTAGCTAGAGTGTGTACATTTTGTCTTAGCTAAAATCTGTTTACTTTTTCTTAGTTAGAAAGTGTTTACTTTGTCTTAGAATGAATGTGTTTAATTTGTCTTAGTTAGAAAATGTTGACTTTGTTTTAGCTATAATGTGTTTACTTTTTCTTAGTTAGAAAGTGTTTGCTATGTCTTAGAATGAATGTGTTTAATTTGTCTTAGAATGTGTTTACTTTGTCTTAGAATGTGTTTACTTTGTCTTAGAATGTGTTTACTTTGTCTTAGAATGTGTTTACTTTGTCTTAGAACGTGTTTAATTTGTCTTAGTTAGAAAATGTTGACTTTGTTTTAGCTATAATGTGTTTACTTTTTCTTAGTATGTGTTTATTCTGTCTTAGAAAGTGTTTAATTTGTCTCAGCTAAAATGTGTTTACTTTGTCTCAGATAGAATTTGTTTATTGTGTCCTGGATAAAAAATGTTCACTTTGTCTTGGTTTAATTGTGCTTACTCTATCCTGGCTAGAACGTGTTTATTTGTCCTGGCTATATAGTTTTGTCCTGACTAGAGGGTGTGTCGTGGCTAGAGAGTGCTTACACTGTTCTGGCTAGAGGATGTTTGTCCTTGCTAGAGAGATTTTACTCTTTTCTGGCTAGAGGATGTTTGTCCTTGCTAGAGAGATTTTACTCTTTTCTGGCTAGAGGATGTTTGTTCTTGCTAGAGAGATTTTACTCTTTTCTGGCTAGAGGATGTTTGTCCTTGCTAGAGAGATTTTACTCTTTTCTGGCTAGAGGATGTTTGTTCTTGCTAGAGAGATTTTACTCTTTTCTGGCTAGAGGATGTTTGTCCTTGCTAGAGAGATTTTACTCTTTTCTGGCTAGAGGATGTTTGTCCTTGCTAGAGAGATTTTACTCTTTTCTGGCTGGAGGATGTTTGTCCTTGCTAGAGAGATTTTACTCTTTTCTGGCTAGAGGATGTTTGTCCTTGCTAGAGAGATTTTACTCTTTTCTGGCTAGAGGATGTTTGTCCTTGCTAGAGAGATTTTACTCTTTTCTGGCTGGAGGATGTTTGTCCTTGCTAGAGAGATTTTACTCTTTTCTGGCTAGAGGATGTTTGTCCTTGCTAGAGAGATTTTACTCTTTTCTGGCTGGAGAGGGTATACTCTGTCCTAGCTAGTGCGTGTGTACTCTGTCAGGACTATTGAGTATTTACTTTGTCCTAGCTAGTGCGTGTGTACTCTGTCAGGACTATTGAGTATTTACTTTGTCCTAGCTAGTGCGTGTGTACTCTGTCAGGACTATTGAGTATTTACTTTGTCCTAGCTAGTGCGTGTGTACTCTGTCAGGACTATTGAGTATTTACTTTGTCCTAGCTAGTGCGTGTGTACTCTGTCAGGACTATTGAGTATTTACTTTGTCCTAGCTACAGTATATTTTTCATAAATCATTATTCCATTGGCAATAGTCATTACTGTTTGCCTCTAGAATATTAATTGCATATTGCCCATGGAATAATGATTACATATTGCCGGATGACTGTTAATTACACATTGTCTACATTACATCAAACATCTTCTAAACCTAAACTGTTTTAAGGCAAACTAACTGGGAGTGAGTTCTGTCATCCTTGATAGCAATGAAGAAGTAAGCCTGTGTGGCAGCCATGACATCGGGCCTGTTATTAAGTTCTGAAACCTCTGAACTAAACAGAATCCGTATGCTAATAATTTTCTTTTCAATTTTGAACCAAACAAAACCCACACCCTAATTTTTTTTAATTCTGAACGAAGCCCGTATGCTAATAAGTGTTAAAAATTCTTAAACAAACAAAACCCGTACGATAATAAATTCTAAAAGTTTTCATATAAACGAAACCTGTATATAAGTGATAAAAATTCTAAACTAAACAAAACCCATATACTAATAAGTTCTAAAAATTCTGAACTGAACGAAACCCGTATGATAATAAGTGGTAAATATTCTCAACTGAACGAAACACTTATGATAATAAGTGGTAAAATTTCTGAACTGAACGAAACCCGTTTGCTAGCCTAAAACATATAACGTGTATCGTTTTCAAATTATGAACCATAACTCTTTCGGAACTTACAAAGTCACGCGAGACGAGATCTGACGTTTATCTCAGGTCAGGGGATCCAATGCAAGGAGACAATTTTAGTCAAATAATAATATCACGGTGTTAAACGGTTCTTTACTAAGCCCCTATACAGGACAAAATTTTACAAAATTCTAGACAAGACAGTTATTTACAAAGTCCTCTATATAGGATTTCTATCTCTGCCCCTTGTAAAGGATAATTATTTACTATGCCTTCCGTAAAGGATTACTGTTTACGATGCACCCTGTACAAGATACTGTTTAATAATCCATTTGTATAGAACAACTCTTTACTCCGAAATCTGTAAATGAGAGCTACTACTAAACCCTCCCTACATACTAAGCCCTCTATGCAAGACATTTATTATGACCTATGTAAAGGACCACTCCGTACTCAGTTCTCTGTGGAGGACAACTCATTACTAAGCCGTTTGTTCGGGACACATCTAACTCTGCTCTTTGTAGAGACAACTACTTACTAACCTATATAAAAGACAAGTTTATACAAAAATATATGTATAGGACAAATCTTTACTAAATAATCTATATAGGACAACTCTTCACTAAGTAATTTGTACAGGACAACTCTTTACTAAGTAATATGTACAGGACAACTCTTCACTAAGTAATCTGTACAGGACAACTCTTTACAAAGTAATTTGTACATGACAACTCTTTACTAAATAATATGTACAGGACAACTCTTCACTAAGTAATCTGTACATGACAACTCTTTACTAAGTAATCTGTACAGGACAACTCTTTACTAAGTAATCTGTACTGGACAACTCTTCACTAAGTAATCTGTACAGGACAACTCTTTACTAAGTAATCTGTACTGGACAACTCTTCACTAAGTAATCTGTACAGGACAACTCTTCATAAGTATTCTGTACAGGACAACTCTTTACTAAACTCTCAGTACAAAACAGCTCTTTACTACGCCCTTTGTACACAACTCTTTACTAAACTCTCAATACAAAACAGCTCTTTACTACGCCCTTTGTACACGACAACTTTTCATTAAGCTCTCTGTAGTCAACAAATGTTTATTAAGCTCTCTGTACTCAACAAATGTTTACTAAACTCTCTGTACACAACAAATGTTTACTAAACTATCTGTACACAACAAATGTTTATTAAGCTCTCTGTACACAACAAATGTTTACTAAGTTCTCTGTACTCAACAAATGTTTACTAAACTTTCTGTACACAACAAATGTTTACTAAACTATCTGTACACAACAAATGTTTATTAAGCTCTCTGTACACAACAAATGTTTACTAAGCTCTCTGTTACTAAGCTCTCTGCACACAACAAATGTTTACTAAGCTCTCTGTACACAACAAATGTTTACTAAACTCTCTGTACACAACAAATATTTATTAAGCTCTCTGTACACAACAAATGTTTACTAAGTTCTCTGTACAGAATAAATATTTACTAAGCTCTCTGTACTTGACAACTCGTTACTAAGTTATATGTACAGGACAACTAGTTATTAAGCCCTCTTTACAGGTCAACTAGCTACTAAGTTCTCTATACAGGTCAACTGGTTACTAAGTTTTCTGTAATGTATAACTTTTTAATAAGCTCTCTGTTCAAGATAAGTTTCAATTCTATTCTTTGAAAACAACTCTTTACAAAGTTCTCTACACAAGACAACTCTTTACTAAGTTCTCTGTATAGGACATGCTTTACTAAGTTCTCTGTATAGGACATTCTTTACTAAGTTCTCTATCCAAACAACTTTTTACTAAGTTCTCTACACAACTCTTTACTAAGTTCTCTGTATAGGTCATGCTTTACTAAGTTCTCTGTATAGGACATTCTTTACTCTGTATAGGACACTTTACTAAGCTCTCTGTATAGGACACTCTTTACTAAGTTCTCTATCCAAACAACCTTTTAGTAAGTTCTCTACACAAGACAACTCTTTACTAAGTTCTCTACACAGGACAACTCTTTACTAAGTTCTCTATCCAAACAACCTTTTAGTAAGTTCTCTACACAAGACAACTCTTTACTAAGTTCTCTATCCAAACAACTTTTTAGTAAGTTCTCTACACAAGACAACTCTTTACTAAGTTCTCTACACACGACAACTCTTTACTAAATTCGCTACACAAGATAATTCAATACTAAACCCGCTGAGTAGGACAGGTCCACAAAGGACGGGAAGGTATATCAGGTCTTACAAAGGTTAGGAAGGTAGGACAGGTCTTACAAAGGTCAGGAAGTTAGAAAAGGTCTTACAAAAGTCAGGAAAGTAGGGCAGGTCTGACAAAGGGGTCAGAAAGGTAGGACATATCTTACAAAAGTCAGGAAGGTAGGACAGGTCTTACAAAGGTCAGAAAGGTAGGACAGGTCCACAAAGGTCAGGAAGTTAGGACATGTCTACAAAGGTCTCTGTACACATCCTTTTATTGAGGCCTCTGAACGCGACAGCTTTTTACAAAAGGTCTCTGTACATAGTTGTTGACAAGGTCTCTTAACTGTTCTTTATACAAGAGAGCTTTTTACTAAGTTCTCTGTACAACTCTATATTAAACCCGCTTAATATGATAGTTCTTTAGAACGATCTCTTTACAAAGGTCTCTTTACAAGATAGCTCATTACAAAGGTCTTTACAATACAGCTCTTTACAAAGGTCTCTTTACAATACAGCTCTTTACAAAGGTCTCTTTACAATACAGTTCTTTACAAAGGTCTTTACAAGACAGCTCTTTTCAAAGGTCTCTTTACAAGACAGCTCATTACAAAGGTCTTTACAATACAGCTCTTTACAAAGGTCTCTTTACAATACAGCTCTTTACAAAGGTCTCTTTACAATACAGTTCTTTACAAAGGTCTTTACAAGACAGCTCTTTACAAAGGTCTCTTTACAAGACAGCTCTTTACAAAGATCTCTTTACAAGACAGCTCTTTACAAAGGTCTCTTTACAAGACAGCTCTTTACAAAGGTCTCTTTACAAGACAGCTCTTTACAAAGGTCTTTTTAAAAGACAGCTCATTACAAAGGTCTATTTGTAGGACAATTGCACAAAGTGCTACTTAACTACAAGTCCTTATGGACTTAACTACAAGTACAATATGAACTTAAATACAATTACAATATGAACTTAACTACAAGTACAATATGAACTTAACTACAGGTCCATATGAACTTAACTACAAGTACAATATGAACCTAACTACAAGTACAATATGAACCTAACTACAAGTACAATATGGATTTAACTACAAGTAAAATATGGACTTAATATGAACTTAACTACAAGTACAATATGGACTTAATATGAACTTAACTACAAGTACAATATGGACAATATGAACTTAACTACAACTTCAATACGGGCTTAATATGAACTGAACTACAAGTACAATAAGGACTTAATATGAACTTAACTACAAGTACAATATAGACTTAATATGAACTTAACTACAATTACAATAGGGACTTAATATGAACTTAACTACAAGTACAATATGGACTTAATATGAACTTAACTACAAGTACGATATGGACATAATATGAATTTAACTACAAGTACAATATGGACTTAATATGAACTTAACTACAAGTACAATATAGACTTAATATGAACTTAACTACAATTACAATAGGGACTTAATATGAACTTAACTACAAGTACGATATGGACATAATATGAATTTAACTACAAGTACAATATGGACTTAATATGAACTTAACTACAAGTACAATATAGACTTAATATGAACTTAACTACAATTACAATAGGGACTTAATATGAACTTAACTACAAGTACAATATGGACTTAATATGAACTTAACTACAAGTACGATATGGACATAATATGAATTTAACTACAAGTACAATATGGACCAAGTTAAATACAAGTATTCTACGGAACACGGAATGAGTTAACTACGACCAACACATCGACTGAGCTAATTAGGAATACAGTGTGGACTGAATTAATTATGAGTTATATATATATCTATATAAGGAGTTAATTACTAGCACAATATGGACTGGATTAATTATTACCAGCACAATATGGACTGAGTTAATTACGAGCACAATGTGGACTGGATTAATAACCAGCACAATATGGACTGGGTTAATTACGAGCACAATATAGACTGGATTAATTACCATCACAGTATAGACTGAGTTAATTATGAGTAATATATATTGAAGGAGTTAATTACTAGCCCAATATGGACTGGATTAATTACCATCACAGTATAGACTGAGTTAATTATGAGTAATATATATTGAAGGAGTTAATTACTAGCACAATATGGACTGAATTAATTACTAGCACAGTTCGGACTGGATTAATTACCAGCACAATATGGACTGAGTTAATTACCAGCAGACTATGGACTGAGTTAATTACGAGCACAATACGGACTAAATTAACTACAAGAAAAAGGCAGATTGAACTTTTCAGTCTTTTATGATATTATTTATATCAATGTCGAAATATGATTGTATTATTCATCTTTTATTCACGACTTCTGTTGACTTTCGATTACGAACCAAGGTCTCGGAATCTTGCCAGGATTTTGTGATATCCAAGGTCTCGGAATCTTGCCAGGATTTTGTGAGATCCAAGGTCTCGGAATCTTGCAAGGATTTTGTGAGATCCAAGGTCTCGGAATCTTGTCAAGATTTTGTGATATCCAAGGTCTCGGAATCTTGCCAGGATTTTGTGAGATCCAAGGTCTCGGAATCTTGCCAGGATTTTGTGAGATCCAATGTTTTAGAAGGATGTGAGCACTTTCGAGGAGCTGTTCTTACCCGCGGGGCAAGTTTGTGTGTTGTCCAGGCACTTTATTCAGATAGACTTCCAATTCAGATGTTTTGTTCCCCAAGTTCCTATCACTACAGGTATTGCTTCTGCTTTTACCTTCCAGAGTCTCTGGATTTCTAATCTAAGATCTTGGTATTATGTTTTCTCTTTCTTGTGTTTTTATGTTTCTATAGGAACAGCGACATCAATGATTGTTGCCGTTCTCTTGGACTTATTGACAACTACAAAATCGGGTCTTTCGTGCATCCGTCCTTATTTCAAAGTCCCACAGTATTTTGACTTCTTCTGTTTCGATGACTGCTTCCGGTTGGTATGTCCATGCTCTTTCCCGGTTTTTTTACTCAATAGTTCTCATATAGATTTCTATGTACGCCATTACGTTCTCTTTAGGTGTGTTCTGTTCCAGCCAGAAACTGACATCCACATAGTCTACCTTCTGCTATTTCCAAAATGTTTTTTCACATTCTACTTTTGGAATCATTTGAGATTTTCATGATTTTTGGTTTTGTGTGATTTCACGTTTAGTGCTTGATCTTGTGCTGCTTATAAGTGCTTCTGTTTCTGCTTTCAAACCTGCTTCTTTTCACCATCTGTACATTGATTGTTATATTGAAAATCTTATATTGATTTAAATGATTGAGCCTGAATTTACAGTGATTTTAAAAAGCCATTCCCATCAATCCATACCGTCAATCAACAATCACATTTGATTTTACGCAACAGTTTGTCACATTGACACAATTAATGATAATTTCTGTCAAATTGTAAATAATGGTTCCATCCGTCAAGACTTGTCAGATTTTGACGCTCTGGTGGTTTTGAAAAATCATGATGTCACAACTATAAATCACCGTCGTGACCTTGAGATGAAGTAGTGTGTGTGTGTGTGTGTGTGTGTGTGTGTGTGTGTGTGTTTGTGTGTGTGTGTGTGTTTGTGTGTGTGTGTGTGTGTGTGTGTGAGTGTGAGGAAAAAGTTTCTCAGCTTAAAAGAAATTAACTTCTACAAATCTTATCAAACTTTCATACTTCAAAATCAATACCAGTTTACAAGAAATTAATTTCTATAAATCTAATCAACTTTTCACATTTCAAAATCAGTAGCAGCACCACCTATACAACTCCAACATAAACGTGACGCCAAGAAACATATTAGGAAGAAAATTTAAATATGATACAACAAACAACTTGTAATAGAGATAATTTTTGAAATGTCGAGCGAAACATACTTTTAATTAAAGGCAAACAGATTAAAATGGCAACTTTTTCTAAACTTGAAGCTTCCTGCCGGGCCGATTTCAGTCTGACGCAAGGTGCGCCACTGGAGAGAGGTTACTGATGTGGAGCTACTGAGTGCAGTGGGGCGTGGTTGAAAGAATAGTTCAAATGGTGATGAACACATGACGTCATACATGGAGAGGTCAACAACCATCACGCTCATGACGTCATACATTGGAGAGGTCTGCAACCATCATGCTAATGACGTCATATATGGAGAGGTCTGCAACCATCTCGCTCGTGACGTCATACATGGACGAATCTAAAACCATCACGCTCATGACGTCATATACGGAGATGTCTACAACCATCACGCTCGTGACGTCATACATGGACGAATCTAAAACCATCATACGTGGACAAGTCAACAAGGCTGGCCCATTCCATGTAAAACTCCCGATGGTCAAAAGATCTCATGCAACAAAACTACACAGTTACAGATGCTGGTCAATAAACAAAGCTGCACAACTTAACACATCAGGTCACGGTACTGGTCCCTAAACAAAGCTAACACATCAGGTCACGACACTTCACTGGTTCTAAACCAAACTTCTGTAATTCAAGTCACGCTACTTGTCAGCTAAACTACTTTACAAGTCATACGAAGATTAGAGTCAGATATAAAAATTGCACTACTCTACATTTAGATCGCGACATTGGTCAGGTAAAAGTATAGGCCTACTTCCATTTAGAGCAAGTTACAAGTCATGTACTTCTATTTAGAGCAAGTTACAAGACAAGTAAACATATACTTCCTTTTAGAACAAGTTACAAGTCAGATAAAAAGAAAGTACTTCTATTTAAAGCAAATTACAAGTCAGATTAAAAAAAAGTACTTCTATTTAGAGCAAGTTACGATATAAGTCAGATAAACATGTACTTCTATTTAGAGCAAGTTACGATATAAGTCAGATAAACATCTACTTCTATTTAGAGCGAGTTACGATATAACTTAGATAAACATGTACTTCTATTTAGAACAAGTTACGATATAAGTCAGGTAAACATGCACTTCTATTTAGAGCAAGTTGCAAGTCAAAAAACAAATATAATTGACTGTGGAAAAGTACTCGACTTCTGAGAGAAAACTTAAGCTATTAGTGACCTCATTGATAAAATGGAGACAACCTTTTCCTGCTTTAATATTATGTCACGAATATTTTTAAATAATTTGTAGATTTCACACTGGGAGAGAATTACGAAAGTGGCCAGATACAAATGCTCATTCTCGACAAATTATGTCACGAACATTTTCAGATAATTTGTAGATTTCACACTGGGAGAGAATTACGAAGGTAGTCAGATACAAATGTTCGTTCTGTACAAATTATGTCACGAAACTATCAGACACGTGACAGCATTTACACAGAATTTCCAAAGTGTACTTCGCTCTTTTCAAGTTAATCATGACATGATACTGCCTAATAGTAATTTAGAAAATATGTCAATAAACACCAGTCAAATAGCAACATGTCAAACAACACCAGTCAAATAGCAACATGTCGACACAACCAATCAAATAGCTTGTCAAACAACACCAGCCAAATAGCAACATATCACACAACACCAGTCAAATAATAAAAAACACCAGTCAAATAGTCAAACAAGTGTAGTAGACGTTACTTACCACCAAGGGTTTGAAAGCTTACTTTCCAATGAGCTATCGGAATCGCAGGCAGCCATAATCGCACGCTCTTCCTACATGAGTAGTAAGGCCAGATGTGTTGTTTTGCACTAAAAAGGCGTCTTACATTCTTGAAAGAAGTGATGGGCCGCACGAACACGTTTTGCTACCAACAAATGTTAAGTTGTCACGCTCACACGAGAGAGGCTTCTCTGAAATGTCGGTTCTCACTCAGAATAACAAAGATAAGATAGCGTTCCTCACACGCACATCGCGTAAGATAGTTTTCACACAAGTGGAGATAATTAGTCTGTTTCGCACAAGAGGGGATAATTAGTCTGTTTCGCACAAGAGGAAGATATCATTTTTCCCAGCACCAGGAATTATATTCTAGTGTATTCTAATGTAAAACAATGTACAGGAAATAGACTTATCCTAACTATGATATATTAATCGATTACTGTTATTCATTAATGAGAGCTTATTATTTAACGATGTTTGTCCTTATACATGATTTATTAATTGATTACTGCTTGTCCTTGGACTGGACTTATTATTCAATGGTACCTATTATTATACATGATTTATTAATTAACTACTGCTTGTCCTTGGACTGGACTTATTATTCAATGGCACCTATTATTATACATGATTTATTAATTAACTACTGCTTGTCATTAGCAATAACTTATTTACTAGTTCTGGTCATTACACTTGATTAATCAACCACCTAGATTCTATTATTAGCTATGACATCGGTTATTCTAGCAACTGTCATTGCTAGGTAATGACTTCTCAACTGACTAGTGTATATCACTATAGTAAGATTATCAAACGACTAGTTTCTCTATTAGTCATGAGGCAGTAATATTAATGTTTGTTCTTATATATGACAATAATTACGTTCATTTATGGCTTCGTGAAATGCATTAGCTGACTAGTTTGTCATCACCAATCATAATATGATTAACATCTATCATCGATTGTGATATAAATACTAATCACTCTCTTTACAAATGACGCATTAATTAGCTAGTATTTGTCCTCAAGTGTGGATTTTAAACTGTCTGGTTTTTGTCATTAAGCACGCGCGCGCGCGCGCACACACACACACACACACACACACACACACACATACACACAACACACACACACACCTTTTTGTGCACGCTTGTGTGTGTGAGTGTGTGTGTGTGTGTGTGTGTGTGTGTGTGTGTGTGTGTGTGTGTGTGTGTGTGTGTGTGTGTGTACTTGGCTATGTATTTCAGGCATCTCTGGTTATATATTTCATGTATTTGTACTTAGCTACGAATAAAATAAACTTATCTGTCACGATTATTTCAAGTTCCTAGCGAAAAAAAAAGCCCCAATTTAACACTGAATAAATCATATCCTTACACAGCTTCACTTTTGGTTTCATATGCTCTTTTCGATTCACTGTGTACACTTCCTCTGTTGGCAAAATAATCTAGCTCTGTGTATTTCCTCTGTTGGCAACATAATCTTGCTCTGTGTACTTCCCTAGTGATCACATAAACTTGAGACATTCATATTGTTTTACAATCTAGTCACCCACTGTCCAAATATCTGTTATTTTAATGACGAGTTTGTTAGATATTGTCTAGATATCTCTTATTTTAATGTCTATTTAACTGTCTAATTATATTAATGCAAAATTATTTTTTAACTGTCCAAATAACCATTATTTTGATGGGATTTCCTGTCCAAATAACCATTATTTTGATGAGATTTTCTTAACTGTCCAAATAACCATTATTTTGATGGGATATTTTCTGTCCAAATAACCATTATTTTGATGAGATTTCCTTAACTGTCCAAATAACCATTATTTTGATGGGGTTTCCTTAACTGTCCAAATCACCATTATTTTTCTGAGATTTTCTTAACTGTCCAAATCACCATTATTTTGATGGGATTTCCTTAACTGTCCAAATAACCATTATTTTAATGAGGTTTCCTTAACTGTCCAGAAAATGTACGCTGTCCGTTTCCTTGAGTTACACTGATTTCTAAGTTCGAGATTTATTTAAATTATTTTCTGTGTTTAATGAAAGCGTTATGGATAAATTGAATGCATCATTTGAAAGCAAGGTTCGACGATCCAGATGACCTTGTTAATGATGTGCTAGTTACAAAACTTTTCACGTTTAACGTTTGTGTCCACAATCCTCCATTTTATACAAAGAGGAATACCTTTTCAATGATGTGCTAGTTACAAAACTTTTCACGTTTAACGTTTGTGTCCACAATC